>VWZG01002122.1:35575-106217 GCA_013396735.1 Grallaria varia
AAACTTCATGTTCTAATAAAAAATGGAACTAAATTTCATGTTTATTGTGTTTTAAATTAAAATGACTCCTAGAGAAAAAAGTGTTTCTCTTCAATTCTATTTTCTGAGTGCTTTCTAAAACTACTGAACATCTTATTGGATTCTTCTCTTGCAGTTAAACTAATACACACAGAGCTGATAATGAATAATCTGAGACAAGCTCAGACCCTTAAAATTTGGTGCCTCTGCATGTTCTGTCTGTTTACCATGCTCTTCTTTTCCTAAAACTGTATCTTCTTTGAGCATTTATAGTTCAACACATGCATTTACACCAAATGAAATCCTGTTCATCTGAATCATTTTTTGCAAGCAGTTGCATTTGTAAATCTCAGTGAGCTAAATATTTTTAGTGAAGTGGGACAAGCCTCAGCTTTCCAAAATAAACATACTGAATCTTAGAGTGAAAAAGAACGTGGCTTTTCTTTTAATCTTTTTTGTGTGATATTTTTAAAGAATGATAAACTGAGCTGCTCAGTGAAAATTGATAATATTTAAAATTATGTCATGGGTTTTTTTCACAGCTGGAAAACATTTTTAAAAAATCCAATCAAACAAAGGGTGTAGAAAATGCTCTCATTTTTCAGTTATAAACCTTGAGCTCATTCCACTGTGGAGTGCATCAGGCATTGGAAAGTTAGACAGATGGCATTGAAATGATATCTTGATGATTACTTCTCACAAGTTTTTTAGATATTTCAAGTTTGTTGGTTTGGTTTTGTTTTTTGTTGTTTTTTTTTTTTCTTTTAACAAATTACGATTTTTATGGAAACCTTCCTTAATGACTCATTTGCAAGCAAATTTCTCATTCCTACAACGGAAATGTGGTGCTTCTAAGACAGTTACCTGAATATGTGTTACTCTTCCTAGTTTCTACAAGGATTTCACACAGACTTCTATAGGCATATGAGCTCCTTCTTCTCTTCTTTCATATGAAAATGTCTTCCAAGCATATCTCCTGTTTTATGTCATTTGCACACAAGACCCTTCCAAAATCACTACATACAGTCAAAAGCTAGAGAAAATGGAAGCATTAATTTCCCAGTGGAATTCTTTAGATGAACAATTTTATATTGCTGCAATTTATCATACAAAGCCTTAGCATAAAATTTCACAGGATAATGTGAAATGACACTAGATTTCATTCAGTAAGGGCCAATTTAGATTGACTGAAAGCTGTCCTGAGGCTCCTTGTAAGCTCACGTATCCTCTTTGTAAGTCTTACAATTTACACTTTCATCTGTAACAATAATATTGAAAGAAAATATCTATTTTTTTTCTGAGCCCAGACTTTAAATCCTTCTTCCATCTCTGTCACTTGGGTTAGGGAGGAACTTTTCTTAATGTATAAAACAGAGTTTGGAATTTTTAACACCACATGCCTTATGTTATGTCTATGGGTAAACACGTATCTTTGTCAAAATCTGATGGATTGGTTTTGCCTTCACAAAAGTCAGTATCTCCCATGAAAACTTCTCAAAAAACCTTTAAAGAGAAAGTAATCTAAAACTATCTGATATATCCTGGTATCACTTTTTGAGACTGTTAGAAGGAATAATATGATATAAATGAACATTTGTGCCATTAGGAATATCTTTTTTAAATCTTCAGATTTCCACATAATCACAGAATCATTTCATTTGGAAAACACCCTTGAGATCGTCGAGTCCAACCTTTGACTGATCTCCACCTTATCAACTAGACCATGACACTGAGGGCCACCTCTAGTTGTTTCATGAACAGCCCCAGGGATAGTGACTCCGCCACCTCCCTGGGCAGTCCATTCCAGTATTTAATAACACTTTCAATGAAGAAAGTACTCCTGATGTCCAGCCTGAACCTCCCCACGTATAGCCTGAGGCTATGTGCTCTCGTCCTGGGACAAGCAGCCAACCTCCACCTGGCTCCAGCCTCCTTCCATGCAGTTGGAGAGAACAATAAGATCTTCCCTGAACCTCCTTTTCTCCAGACTAAACATTCCCAGCTCCCTCAACCGCTCCTCATAGGACTCTCTAAGCCATTCACCAGCTCTCTTGCTACTCTTTGGACGCGCTCCAGTCTCTCAATGACTTTTTGAATGCAGGAGTCCAGAACCTGTTAACGCACAGGTAAAGGGTGTGGGAAAGGGTATGATTGCACAGGGAGGGAGCACTGGGGCAGCCTAGAAGGGGCTGCAGTGACCTCTATGGAGCCTGAATGCCCCAGCTGTGATTGGAACCTGTACTAGTTTGTTTTCATCCTGAGCAGTTCTGGGCCAGGTGGTTTATGTTTATTTAAATAATGCGAGGAATTCAAGAAATATACCTGACTTGCTGCTCTTTTCCTGTGTTCCTGACATATCCAGGGCAATTTCACTGCAGAAAGGAGGTCAAATGCAGTTGCCGGATGGAGTAATTTGTGCTGCCTGGTGGGCCCTTCAGGTAGCTGGTAGGAAAACCTTATGAATCTCCTCATCTCTCTGTAACACTTTGTTCCTGATCCTAGTAGTAAGTCTGGCATCACATAAAAATCACCTCTTAAAATCCTTGTGGTTATCTCTGCATCAAGAACTGAGCAGTGAAGCAGTTACTACACTTGACTGGAAGGCAGAGAGTTTTAAAAATCTTTTTCTTCAGGACTACAAAGTACAATGTAATGACCAATTTCTTTCTAGTACAAATCAAACTCTATTTAAAACTTCTTTGCATGTGCATTGCTGAAGTGAGAGGCTTTCCATCACTTTCTTAAAAGACCATTGCACTGTCTTAAAGGTCTTATTATTAAGAAGATTATTTTCTTCATGTTTAGTTTAAATTTTCCACTGCATTTTACCTTTAAATCCTAGTTCTACTTCCTCCATCTATTTTAGTCCTGAAATTCAATAGTCCTTTTTCCTCTTTGGGTTTTAATGATGCAGGTAGTGTAACTTGAGGACTAGCACATTTACCTGTAGGATTTTCTAATTCAACTAGAATCAGGACCATTTGTAAACTGATGTTTACCTCACTCCAGTTTAAGATGTATCATGATGTCTTATATTTGATCTGACAGGGAGGTAATTTTTCTCAAGGTCGTTTCTGGTTTCTCCTAGAAAATCCACTCTTAAAAATTATGGATACCCATCCACCTCTAAATTAAATTCTAGATATGATATCACAGGATCATAAGGACAATTTGGGTTGGAAGGGACCTTAAAGATCATTTAGTTCCAAGCCCCTTGCCCTGGTCAGGGACATGTTCCAGTAGACCAGGTTGTACAAAGCCCCATCCAGCCTGGCCTTGAACATTTCCAGGGATGGGACATCAACAACTTCTCTGGGCAACCTGTTGCAGTGCCTCACCTTCCTCACAGCAAAGAATTTCTTCCATATATCCACCCTCTTATACATTTCTCGCTACCCTTTTTTAGGCTAATCCTCTTACCGGTTGTCCTGTTACTGCAGGCCTTGATAAACAACCCCTCTACACCTTTCTTATAAGCCCTCTATTTTTACTGGAAGTTACAGTAAGGTCTAACTGAAGCCTCCTTCATGTCGAACAACCACAGCTCTACCAGCCTGTCTCCACAGGAGAAGTTCAAGCCCTCTGATCATTTCCATGGCCCTCCTCTGGCCTCCCCCTAACAGATTAATGATGTCCTTGTACTGGGAGCCCCTGAGCTGGTTTCAGTTGTCTAGATGGGTCTTTTGAGAGCAGAGCAGGAAAATAACCTCTCTCGACCTGCTGGCCACACTTCTTTTTATGCAGTCCAGGATGAGCTGCCAGCACACACACTGCTAGTTCATATCCTGTTTTTCACCCAGCAGTGTCCCCAAGTCCTTCTCTGCAGGGCTGCTCTCAACCTGTTTGTTCCTCAGTCGGTATTGATATCAGGGACTGCCCTGACACAGAAGCAGGACCCTGAATTTGGCCTTGTTGACCTGCATGTGCACCACCTTTGGCCCACACCTCAGGACTGTCAAGGTCTGATCTAAAGGTCTTTTGCCTGTTTTGACCCTTTTATCTTTCACTTTCTCATACTTTCCACGACAGAAGGGAGTTTGAGATACAGGAAAAAGACGGTTTGACTGTCTCCTCCATGTATTAATTGCTCATGCTTGAAGTATGGAGCCTGGGACTGAAATGGGGGAAACGCATCGAGAAAGCAGAGCATAAACAGTGGTGTCTGTTCTACAGAGATTTTTTGTACATCTAAATGTGCTTTTACAATTATTGGCTAGAGAAGAAAATAATGAGTTATTTAAATATCTGCTGATTAAAGTCAAAGATATACAGCTACTTGCTCTGTTTTTCTTTTAGTAAATAACTGTTCTCTAGAACCACATTTTTCATTTATTTTCATTGCAGTAGCTAGATTCAAAACATATTTAATTTCCTAATGTCTAAATCACATAATATTTTGATGTTTATAGAAGTATTACTGAAAGGTGACAAAGTGTCAGAGCCCCCATTTTCCACAAGAGTAAAGGACAAATGATTCCACAGTACAAATATCAGTTCAAACTCAGTGCCCCAAAGAGGGAAAAAACTAATGTACAGATAAGATTTGTCTGGTTGCTGCCAAATCTGAAGTCACAAGGGACTGGTTGAAATACTAGCTGATGTTTGCTGCACCTGCTAATTGTCACACATACTGTTGAATCTGTGTTGTTTTATCTCTAGTATCTAGCTTTGTTCTCAGTGGGGATCAGGATGCTCCTAGATTTTCCTTGAACATGGTTGTATCCCGCAATAGGCTGTCCCCTCCATTCTTTGTTTAGCATTAGACTTCCATCCGTTACTTCCATTCAGTTTTCCTATAACTTCAACAAACATGCAAAAGACATTGAACTGCATCTGGACAACTGCTTTAACTTGTCCATTTTGTTGGAGTTGGGAAAGTGGAGGCAGAACCCAAGGACTGGGGCTAAGAACTCTGTCAGAGTGGCCTTGGAGAGAGTGTCAGAGCTGTAGTGCTCACCTCACAGCCAGGGAGGCCATCGGTCCTGGCAGTGCATCAGCAGGAGGTCGAGGGAGCGGATCCTCCTCCTGTACTCATCCCTGGTGTGACAGTCCTGGAGATCTGTACTCAGTGCTGGACTCCCCAGTACAAGACATGGACATACTGGAGCCAGTCCGACAAAGGGCCATAAAGATGATTCAAGGCCTGGAGCATCTGTCACAAGAACAAAGGCAGAGGGACATGTGGGTGACCAGTCTGGAGAAGGTAAGGCTCAGGAAGAGTTATCCATGTGCTTGAAGCGGGGAGTAAAGGCAACACAACCAGGCTTTTTTCAGTGGTGCTCAGTGACAGGATGAGAGGCAATGGGCATAAACACACACAGGAAATGAGGCACACACAACCATGAGAAAAATACATCATTACTATGGAGGTGATCAAACACTGGGAAAGATCGAGGACATAAATTGTGGATTCTTCGTCCTTGGAGACATTCAGAGTCTGGCTGGGCATGGTCCTGATCAGCCTGCTCTTGCTGACCCTGTTCTGAGCAGGATGTTTGACCAGATGACTTCCAGAGGTGCCCTCAAGCTTCAGCTGTTCTAGAAGTTGTTAAAACACTAGTTTAATATACGAGCAACAACCTTAGCAAATATAAATGAATACCTCTGTGTCTTTTTATACATAAGATGTATTCTGTTAGGAAAACCTTTGGTGAAATCTTATCTAAGGAATCTTTTGTAATAAATTAATATTGTATCCATTGCTCTGAACAAACATAAAAACATTTACTTTACATTTTTCCCTTTACATCCCTGTCCAAAAGACACACTCAAAAGAAATAATAAATTTGCAGTAATCATTTGATCACTCAATTAACTATATTTGTTCAAGAAAAGAACATTCATATGCAAGAAAACTTATATACCTTACAGTTATTGTATTTTCTAAAGATATTTCATCATTCATATATTTATATATATTTCTATGTTCTTTTTGATTTTCATCATGGGTTATATCCATAAAAAACCACAAAGAACGCTATTTTTCCATGTTAATGAAAATGAAACTGTGTCAGTTCTAATTCAATTTATTTTATGCAAAGAAGCAAACTTTCATATCACGCTAGTGTGGCCAGATTAGAGCTCCAAATTGCTGGACTATAGCCCAGTCATTAAAACCCTGTTGTAAAACAATAATGTGCTACACATGCTGTGATTACATTGCTTCTTTCCTATACATATTAACTTAATCAAAATGTAAGACCTACTTTGTTGGAATTTTTTAAAAAGTAAATAAGCCAAAGAAAGCTATGATACAAGTAGTTATGCAATAATAGGGATTAATCCACTTGCCTTGGTCTGACTTTGAAAATAGATGGGGAAAGTAAAAAATGCAATTTACATATATTTTTCAGAGAATAAATAAATAGTTGACATGATATTTAATATGCGTTATGCGATTAGAATTTTACACAGAAGTCACTCAAAAATGGCTCAAGAGATAGCTGTCTGTATGGCCCAAGGACATATTTCCCATACCACGGTAACTATTTCTCTTTTTTTCTTCCATACATTGCATGTTTCGCATTTATTAAGCTCTCCATTGCAAGATTGTAATTTATATCATGATGACTTGACTTACTGGGAATCTCTGCTGATCTGTTCTTATGACCAGAAGTGGTTAGGAATTTATCTTATTTCCCCAGATGTGCTTTTGTTTTAGCAGTAGATGCCTTCAACTTAATCGAAGACAAATTTTCCTCAGAATGGGTCTGTTGAGGTGGTTTCATGAACACCCTTCAGTGTTCTTTAGATTTTCCATAGTTACTGTCCGAGGGCTAAATATAAGGGATGAATATGTGGATGCACGTGGATTCCCAAGAACTGGCAGGGACGTCATACAGCATTTGGTAACAAAGGCTTAGAAAGGTGACATGAGGGTCATGAGAGTAGAGTCATGGCATGCCTTGTGCTGACTCACTAAGACTTAGATATAATAGGTAGTTCAGCTGTGTTGGGAATTAAGTAGATCCAGGCACACATACACAGATACCATGAAAATTAATGAATATAGCTTTAATATTTTCACCCACTCCTTCATGAGTGAGTACTACGTTTCCCCCTAGTAAGAGATAAGTAATTTCGGTGCCATAGGAGAGCACTCAAGGTGTCCTAGGAAATGTCAAGTAGTTCAGCAGTCTCATGTGCTCCCTGTAAAGAAATTACAGCCTTTCTTCTTGTCTCCCCCTCTGTCTCATTTCCTTTGTGCTCACTCTCAAAAGGAATTGTGTTGCTACATTGAATATGAAAGAGTAATGTAAAAGGAATGATTCTCTCACATGTAAGATAAAGTACTATATGACCTAGTATGTGCTTCCTATTTCTCTTCCAGGAGGGGAAAAAAATATAACGACATCATCCACTGTTTCTCCTTTAAAAACACACCAAAATTCTTGACTGTCAATATTGATTATATTTATTCAATGCGTTTTACTCTCTTTACCAGATTTTATGCATGTATGAATTTCCAGACAAATATTACCTGTTTGTTTCTAGAAATTAACACAGATGAATCACCCTTCTTTTATGAAGCCAACCTTCTATATAATGGTTTTTACTGTTTTCCAGTTTGATTTCATAAAGTGGAAAGACAGAAGAGTAACAAAAATGAAAGCAAGCAATGTAATGTTACAGTTTCCCCCAGCTTTTTAGCAATACACTACTACCTTGAAGGTTTAGGCAAAATGAGAAATTATGTATTATAAAAGTCTCTTGTGTAAAATGTTCGTATTCAGTGTCTCTGTGAATTCACCTCTGATGCTGCAAGCTCCAGTGTTATACACAGAAGGATTCAGCTTCCTGCAGCCAATACTCAGCTCATCACATCCTTTTAAATGAGTCTGGAAAAATTCCCCAGTTACACATATGCCTGCTTTTCTAACCCATACAGCAGAGGGTTAGGCAGGCTCCGTGTATTCCTTGAGAATTGACTTCTCTCCCTCTCTTTCCGTCTTTCCGCTGAAACATCTGCGTGTGATTTCTATTTGTCAGCCGGCAAAAGGAAGCTGAAATACCTCTGTGACACTTATTCACAGACACACAGTTTACATGATCCATCTGTAAAAAATATCATGAGGCATCTGCTTTCCAACACGGGCCAAGGACCAGATTTGTCAAATGATGTAGGTACCACACTATAATCAACCATTTTTGGGGTTGCAAATAACTTCCCCAAATCTCTTCAGTTTATACTTGAACATTATTTAGATTTATACCAGAACTGCTGTGTAAATATTGCAGGCTTTGGATTTCTTCATATTAAAGAAGGAAACACAAAGCAAGAGATGCAGAAAGGGAGGAAGAATATATCTGATAAGAAGTGACACTCATGACAGCTAAAAAGTGTTGATGATCACTGAGGATAAGAAGTTCTGAAATAAATCCATGGTTTTTATAAACAAAGCTCAGGTTCTATGTTTGTCTTGAATAATGTTAAGGTAAGCAAAGTTTTCTTAGGGACTGAATTTTCTTGACAAGAAGCTTTGTTACACTTTCTATAACCTGATGCTCACAGGATACAGTGAATGCAAAACTTTTTCATGAAGTTTTTCATGAAGGATTTTTGAATGACATACAATTCCTGTTTCAAAAGACTAAACCAGATTTGGAAGTTTTGTGTGATAATTAAATGTGAATAATAATTTAAAAAAAATTAGAAGGAAACAGAGGGATGGTAGAATTATCTTATGTGAGAAGTGTGACTGGCTTGAGATAGGGAAATTGAGAAAGAGTCAAAGGATGCATGCATGAAGGTCAGAGAAAAGAAGTTAAAACAATGTGTGGAAGGGAGGTATCCTTGGAGTCAATGATGATGAAGCTGCTTACCTCAGTGACAAGGCTGCATAGCTGATCATTACTGAGTTCTGTTCTGTCTGGTATGTTAGTATAAATCTATAATAAAAGCAATGATATGTCATCCTAAGGGATGTTATCTCTGAAATAAATATTAAACTGTCTTCTAGCTTAGGTGCAGATTCATTATTTCACCTTAGCAGATTGCACTGAAGTCAATTCTCAGGGGACAGAGAAGTGATCATGATTTTACTCCTCGACTCATGCTGTGGGAAAGGCACAAATAGCCATAGCACTAAAGACAGAACTGAACACCGACTAAACCTCTATCAACTCATTTTCTAACTGGATGTTTCTAAACCTTTAAAATTACCTAGCTAAAAGGAAGCAGTAGTAAAAGTTATTATATACAGTTTAAACTGCATGAACCTGGACAAGGTACTTGACCTTCAGTGGTTACACATCCTTGGTTTCATGTTAGTGGACAATCAAGATATATTAAACATTTGATCCCTGATCTGGTGTTTAAATTTTTTGACAGTTAGTTTCTTTGCTTGAATGATGATCCCAGGGGGTATATTCATTACATCAAAAATATAAAAGAGAAAGGATTGCTCCAAGCAAGCCTCTGAAAAGTTAGTATCTGCTGTGCAATAAAATTGAAGATTGACACATTAAAAAAAACCACTTTAAGTATAATTTATTTTCCATGATTCATTAATATTTACTGTCAGAATTTTGATTTATACAATTCACTTTCAGAATCAGGTGTATTGCCCTGATTTATGTATGCTGCATATAAAACTTATTTTAAAGTCTTCAGCTTTTGAGTACTGATTTAGTTTGAGTATATAAATCTTTCTGTTAAACTTTCAGTTTAGTTTCCTGATTTATACACACAAGATTTCATGGATCATCATGTTAAAACTCTAATTTAATACTGTAGTTACTGTAAGGGTATTAGTACAATAAAATATGCAATAATTAAGATGCTAGGATGAAAGTAATCCATGATTTTTGCAAATTGCACCTCTGGCCCAACTTTAACCAGTGTAAATCAAAATAACTTCTTCACTTAGGAACTTTCTCTGGTTCACAGCATTTATGAATTTTGCTCCTTTGTCATAATATGCAAATATAATTAGAAGCATTATGTTTGGAATGGTTTAATGAAAAGGGATGTTATGTTATAGAAATAACTTTTCTTTTTGATCTCAACTCACTACACTCTTCATTTGCTAGTCCTCAAGAAAAATATACCTTGCAGACATGTGCTGTTACAGATGTTCTCATGAATGTTTCGGTACATTAGCATATACGTCAATGAGGTATTTTGATATTCATCAGCATTTAAAAATAAAATCATAATACAATTCAAGGTCATAATGTTATGTTCAGTTTTCCCCATGAGCTCAACTGCTATATTGCTAATCTTTCCTACATAATATTATACAGTATAATATAATAAACTATCACATTTTGTTTTAAATAGGCAATATGAGTTAGTCAAAAAAGCAAATATGAAACCATCCTTCTAGGTAAGAAGAGTTATTAAAAGAGTTCAGGTCAAAACACTGGTAAGATTTATTCCCAAAAAGCAACTGCTTCCTTTTACCAATCCATTTGCAAGCCTGAGAACCCAAATAGCTGAGTGTGTGATGGGCAGCTGTGAAGTCCCCAGGCTAGAAGGACTCTCGTGTCCCTAACAATAATGCAGTCAGAGATTCATGCAGAAGCAAAATATTGTCCATTCCCAAACAGCTACATCTTTTATAGAATGAAGGTTTTGCAGCTTGGTAGAGGGAGAGGGGATACAGGGATGGCTTCTGTGCGAAGCTGCCAGAAGCTTCCCCCATGTCCGACTGAGTCAATGCCAGATGGCTCCAAGATGGACCTGAGGCTGGCCAAGGCCAAGCCAATCAGCCATGGTAGTAGTGATGATGGGGTAATGTATGTAAGAAGGAAAAAACAGTTACTGTGTAGGAGGATGTTGTGACCAGAGATGAGAGGAGTGAGGAAATGTGAGAGCAACCGCCCTGCAGACAGTAGGGTCAGCGAAGAAGGAGCAGGGGAAGGTGCAGAGATTCCCCTGCAGCCTGTGATGAAGACCATGGTGAGGAAGCTGTGCTCCTACAGCCCAGGGAGTTCCACAGTGGAGAAGAGATCCACCTGCAGGCCTTGGAGGTTCCTGTGCCAGAGCCAGTAGATGCCCAAAGGAGGCTGTGGGAGGGCCATATTAGAGCAGCCTCCTGGCAGGACCTGTGGACCCATGGAGAGAGGAGCCCATGCTGGAGCAGGTTTGCTGACAACACTTGTGATCCCATGGGGACCCATGCTGGAGCATTCCATTCCTGAAGGAATGCATCCCTTGGGAGGGACCCATACTGGAGCAGTTTGTGACGTACTGCAGCTCATGGAAAGGACCCATGTCAGAAAAGTTCATGAAGTCTTCTGTGGGAGGGACCCTAGGCAGGAGCAGGGGAAGAGTGTGAGAAGTCCTCTCCCTGAGGAGGAAGGAGGAACACAGACAACATGTGATGAGCTGACCATAACCTCCTTTCCCCATGGGGAATGGAGGCAGAGAAATAGGAATAAAGTTAAACTTGGGAAGGAGGAAGGGAGGAGTGAGGGGAAGGTATGTTTAAGATTTGGGGTTTATTTCTTATTATCCCAATCTGATTTGATTAATGATAAATCAAAATAATTTCCCAAGTTAGGTGTTTTGCTCATGACAGTGACTGGTGAGTGATCTCTCCCTCTCCTTATCTCAGCTGATGAACCTTTCCTTATATTTTCTCTCCCTCATCCAAATGAGGTGACAGTGGTTTTGGTGGGCACCTGATGGGTTTTCTGTGTGATGGGTCTGATTCTTTTGTATAGCACTGAATAGCATCACAGGACAGTGAGGAACACGTGTTTCAACAAATTAACACTTCAGAGACAAGCTGAGAAGTTTTCCTACCTCAGTTAATTTCAATTATCTAATATATAAAAAATGAACCAATAAAACAAAACTGCAGCAGCAGCACTTTCTTTAACTCCAATTTTCCATTATAGCGTATTTTGTACTTAGGATCTTCTTCCTGATTCCATTTAAACTTCCTATATACTTATACATTCTTATATTTTCTGTAGGAATCTGAACTGCTTTGTCTATTTCTAAGCCCTGGAACAGATCATCTGGCAGGGATATTCTTGTCATTGTGTTCATTGCTGCATAAATAGATGCTTTCGCTGGAGGAGTTGAAGGCTTTCTACAATGACCAAGTGTGACAGTTCCTCTCCTTCTTCATGAGTGGAAGTAGCAGTGACAGAAAATCTTTATCAGCCCTTCACTAGTGTGGTTGCAGGTGTACAACATGCTGCATCAGGAAGTTCTGTCTGTTAGACTAAAACTGAGGTTCTGGAAAAAATATTTTTGAAGCCAGTAAGAAATTAACTGTCCAAATGTGTGCATTTGTCTCCCACAGTTTTAATTAGCAGGGATAACTATAATAGGCTATGATAGGGTTGTATTTTTTAATGTTAAATCTTTGCTATAAACAGTCCATGAGTGATATGAAAGATGATTATTAAGGGTGCACCTGTGAGTAAAAACACAACAGAGGCAGAGTATTGATACCTTGTGCCAACTTTCTTACAATTTTACACTATACAACGTTTAAATTATTTTCTGTTTTATGGATCTGAATGCCTTTTGCACCAAATTCAGAACTTCATGTGACTACAGAAAAATAAAAGTGATAGTCATAAATTGTACAATATCAGTGCTTTGCTATGGTTTGCAACACCTCAATACAGCCATTTCAGACACTCTCACACATGATTTCAGGACCAATAATTTTGCCTTCACCCACAGAACAACCCAAATTATAATAAGCACATTAATTTAAAACTGTTTCTTTGTAAGCATGGGCTGATGATGCAAATAATGACTGGACAGAAAACATGATTTCTTGGAAATGTTTAGCCATAATATAGAAATAGAGTATTCCAGCAGAGAGTGTAGTGACTCTGCCCTGCCAATGTTTTATAGATGCACTCATGCCTAAGCATGCATACACATGTACAAATGCTATCTGAGACCTAAGAGACCAGATTCCAGTGTTTCCTGCAAGGGTTAGATTTAGAAAATGAGCGGTGCCTTTTGTGTTAGAGCTCATTTGCAGCAGTTTTTCCTGACTCAGAACTGCAGGTTTCAGGAAAGCTGAGTGTCAAAACCTCAGGAACCTGGTCATGCATGACCGTGGATCCTTTCCCACTGCCCATCAGTTGCTCAAAGACACTACTGGATTGTGTGATTCCAGGCGCTGGCTGGGTCTGATCAACACCTAGAGTGAGACTTGGGGAGAAAAGTCAGAGTCAACTAAATGAGGAGATTGAAGAACTGCGAAGGAGAAGAAAACACTAAATGAAGGGAAGGGAAGGGAAGGGAAGGGAAGGGAAGGGAAGGGAGAAGAAATTCTTTGCTAATTTTCAAACTGACTTGGATTCTGTGAAACATATGAACACTTTCAGCACTGCAGAAAATTGAAGATTCAACTTTTAAATAATATATCAAAGGAAGCAGATAATAATTTTCTGTGATTCTTGGCACATTTCAGATCATCACAAAGAAAATTAAGTAAAAACATGCATATTTTGAATTTATGATTAACTTGCATTACTTTCTTGCCCATGAATGAAAATGTAGAGTATCAGAATCACTATCAGGTTTTCTAATACATCCTTATTAAATGCATTTAAGCATAAGATCAAACTTTCTCAAGAAAAACAATCTGGGAAATAGGATTAGACAAAACCAATATTTTCACCAAATTTGGAAATGTTTTTTACTGAATTATTTTGTTAAATTCTGAAGAATTCTTTTAATAAAACAAAACCAACCTGACATTTTTTACTTATCTCTATGCATGTACGTACCTATGTATCTTTGGGAGTAGTCGTGTCTGACCCTGTCAGATACAAATATCTGAAATAATGATGATATAATTTTTTCTGATTTCACTTCCATATCTTCTATACAGGGTAATTCAAGATACTTCATTCCAGTTAACACACTGAGTAAATAACAGGGGGTTTAGTTAAACTACATAAAATCCCTGTGTGAAAGCTATAATGAAAACTAAACAGAGTTTAATTCAATGACTTTAAATCGCTCCCAAAGTAAATCAAGCCTAATCAAATTAAGGTCATTACAATTTTCTATGAGACCGTCCAATCAGCGGTTCAATACAAATTAGTCATACGACTTCAATAACTAATCTAGAATGATTTTTCTGAGCGTCCTTCACTGTACAGAGCAGGCCTTTGTCAGTGACACCACCTACGGAGCACTCCTGGGGGGCTGCCCAAGCAGACAACCGTCTTGCACTGGCAGGAATGTCTTCTGCCTCCCAGGTCCCAAAGCCACAGGAGGCAACGTTTTTCTGGCAACTGAGTGAAGTTCACTTAGAATGTTGACAGATTATTTATATGAGTGCTGGCATCCCAGACTCACCTACAATTAGCTTCAAAGCTGGACATTGCCTGAATAATGTATTTTTAATAGCACTATTATTTAAAATTCAAGTGTTATATTAGGAGAGCTTTTCTCTAAATGAAAAAAATAATTTAGAAGTTCTTCCCCTACTCTAAGAAATAAACATTTCATTAATTACTGCTTATTTATTTCATGCTGGTTTATTCCTGATAAATAATGTTTAAAAAAATAATGTTATAAAAAAAAAAAAGGAGGGGGGGGGAATTTTTGCTCTGGGGAAAAAAATCTTAAATTTCTTGGGTTTTTTAATTGCTATCAGTTCCTCTGCTTCATATTTATTATAAAATATTAACTGAAGCACTGAAGGTCTTGCACCCACTGGTTTTGGTGAAGCTGAAATGTACACTCTGGGCTGCTTTCATCTCCATCAAGTTCCAGAACTTATCCAGGATAATTTGAGCAGGATGACTGAATAGTGAGTTGTACTCAAGTCTGTCTTGTCTATCTTTAGCATATTTTGTAGATGTATCCATAGTTATGATATATAATATAGAGTTATATTTAAATCTATTACAGTTTGAGTCAGACATCAGTTTCAGAACTAAATTATATTTGATAATTCTTGTTTCTACTGCAATACTGATCATAATCGTGTTTGATTTTTAATGAAATGGTCCTTGTTAAGAGTTCAATTTTCCCTTTCCTATCCCTTCTGTTGAGTACAAATGATAGCATAACTCCGTGCAGTTTAATATTAGATATTTATAAAGAAATATCTGAATCCTTTGTAAAGGAAATTGTGGGGTTTTTTTTCATTAGAGAAATCTTGTTATTGCTTGAGCTATGGAACTTGCACTTAAATTTGTCTTTAATAAGGCATTTTTATATCTAGACATAAATGCTACAGTTTTAAATACTGGACAATTTCATTATTTAATGAATTAATCACTTTCTATTTCAGTACAATTGTAAGTGAAAAAAAAGAGAAGTGCACAGATTAAAATACCAAAGAACATCCATACATTATCTTAACAAGTAATCCAATATTTCATTTAATAGAACAGTGAAAAGAAAAATTCTTTGGGGCTTTGGTGGTGGTTTGTTGTTTTTGTTTTCCTCTGACAATCACACATTTCTTCTCCCAGTCATTGCAAGCTGCTGAACATTATCCCAGTTTTCAAAAATGGCAAGAAGGTGGACCCTGGAAACTACAGGTCTGTCAGTTTCACTTCAGTGCCTGGTAAAATAATGGAAATGATTATTCTGGGAGGTATTGAAAAACATCTGGAGGACAACAGTCATTGGTCATGGCCAACATGGCTTCATGAGGAGAAAATCCTGCTTGCCAAACCTGATTTCCTTCTGTGACAGGGCAACCCTTCTAGCTGATTTGGGAAAGCCAGCAAAGGTAACCTTTTTGACTTTGGCAAAACTTCCAATACTGTCTCTAACAGAATCCTTTTGGACAAACTGTCCAGCACACAGCTGAATAAACATATCATGTTTATTGCGAGCAATTGGCTCACTGGTGGAGCACAAAGGGTAATAGTGATTGGGGTGACAATGAATTGGTGACCTGTCACTAGTGGGGCTCCACAGGTCTCCATCTTAGACCTTGTGCTCTTCAACATCTCCATGAATGAATTGGACTCAGGATTTGAAAGAATACTAAGTTTGCCAATGACACTAAATTGGGAGAAGGTGTTGACTGCCTGGAAGGGATGCTCTGCAGGGAGACCTCAACAAATGAGGGGGCTGAGCCATCACCAGCCATATGAAGGGCAAATGTTGGGTTCTGCACCTGAGGGGGGCAGCCCTGGATGCACATACAGACTGTGGAATGAGAGGCTGGAACACAGTGCCAGAGAAAGGGCCCTGCGGGTCCTCGTCGATGGCAAGTTGAATACGAGTCAGCAGTGCCCTGGCAGCCAGGAGGTCCAACCATTCCTGGGGGGCATCAGGCACAGCATCACCAGCTGGTCGAGGGAGGGGATTGTCCTGCTCTGCTCTGCACTGGGGTGGGCTCATCTTGAATATTGTGTGCAGTTTTGAGCACAGTATAGAAAAGACATTAAGCCATTAGAGAGCTTCCAGAGGAGGACAACAAGGATGGTGAAAGGAGGTGAAGCCTTATGTGGAACAGCTGAGGTCTCTTGGTCTATTCAGCCTTCAACATGCCCACAAAGGGGAAGCAGAGGGACAGGCACTGTTCTCTTCACTGTCATGACCAGTCACAAGACTGAGGAAATGGCATGAAGCTCAGTCAGGGGGTTTTAGGTTGGATGTCAGGAAAAGGTTCTTCTCCTGGAGGGTGGTTGGACCCTGAAACAGGCTCCCCAGGGAAGTGATCACAGCATCAAGCCTGTCTGAGTCCAAGCAGTGTTTGGACAATGCTCTCAGGCACATGGTGTGATTCTGGCATTGTCCTGCACAGGCCCAGGATTTGTACTTGATGATCCTGTGGGGTCCCTTCCAACTCAGCATATTCTATGATTCTGTGATTCTGTTGCCTGAGATATTGCATCTGTCAAACACACATACTAGATATATGTTTTGACCTTGAGAATTTACCAGTCTGAATCTAACCCAGTTGAGTTCCAACAATCTCTGCTGAATTTGAACAGAATTTCCGTGAAGCTTAACTGCTTACGGTATTTGTACTGCTGTTTACTCACACTCTTTACTAGTCATAGAAATCATGTACAATTTTATTCCAGATAGCCAGTCTTTACTGTGCCTAAGTAAACAGAACAATGTTGGACAAATGGAATTCTAACAAAAATTAGGAGCAGAATAAAATGTGTCATTGTGCTACATTTATTACAGTCAATCCTTTCTGCTTTTGCCAGAACTGATCACAAGCAACAATCACCAACATTGCAGATGATTAGGAACTATTTATTTGGTATCAACACATATCTACAGTGAAATAGCTCAAGAGGTTCTTTATAATGTATAACATAACTATATAGTAATCAAAACTTGTATCATAGAACTGTATCAAGAAAACATTGAGACATATGGATGGAGCTGGCACTTGCCTAGATTTCTCTTAGGAGATTCTGAAAGAAATTCTGTGGACTGCCTTGGCCTGTATATTAAAGTGAATATTAACTATTCTTACTCTTATAAACATTTTGTTATGTAATATTCAATTTTTTTCTTGGCTTAAGTCTGGTTGCTAATGTTTGTTCTGTTCAGAAGGGCTCATAGCCAGTGGTTTCTTTCTTTTGTCTTTGCACCTGTTGTTCTNGTGGTGGTTTGTTGTTTTTGTTTTCCTCTGACAATCACACATTTCTTCTCCCAGTCATTGCAAGCTGCTGAACATTATCCCAGTTTTCAAAAATGGCAAGAAGGTGGACCCTGGAAACTACAGGTCTGTCAGTTTCACTTCAGTGCCTGGTAAAATAATGGAAATGATTATTCTGGGAGGTATTGAAAAACATCTGGAGGACAACAGTCATTGGTCATGGCCAACATGGCTTCATGAGGAGAAAATCCTGCTTGCCAAACCTGATTTCCTTCTGTGACAGGGCAACCCTTCTAGCTGATTTGGGAAAGCCAGCAAAGGTAACCTTTTTGACTTTGGCAAAACTTCCAATACTGTCTCTAACAGAATCCTTTTGGACAAACTGTCCAGCACACAGCTGAATAAACATATCATGTTTATTGCGAGCAATTGGCTCACTGGTGGAGCACAAAGGGTAATAGTGATTGGGGTGACAATGAATTGGTGACCTGTCACTAGTGGGGCTCCACAGGTCTCCATCTTAGACCTTGTGCTCTTCAACATCTCCATGAATGAATTGGACTCAGGATTTGAAAGAATACTAAGTTTGCCAATGACACTAAATTGGGAGAAGGTGTTGACTGCCTGGAAGGGATGCTCTGCAGGGAGACCTCAACAAATGAAGGGGCTGAGCCATCACCAGCCATATGAAGGGCAAATGTTGGGTTCTGCACCTGAGGGGGGCAGCCCTGGATGCACATACAGACTGTGGAATGAGAGGCTGGAACACAGTGCCAGAGAAAGGGCCCTGCGGGTCCTCGTCGATGGCAAGTTGAATACGAGTCAGCAGTGCCCTGGCAGCCAGGAGGTCCAACCATGTCCTGGGGGGCAACAGGCACAGCATCACCAGCTGGTCGAGGGAGGGGATTGTCCTGCTCTGCTCTGCACTGGGGTGGGCTCATCTTGAATATTGTGTGCAGTTTTGAGCACAGTATAGAAAAGACATTAAGCCATTAGAGAGCTTCCAGAGGAGGACAACAAGGATGGTGAAAGGAGGTGAAGCCTTATGTGGAACAGCTGAGGTCTCTTGGTCTATTCAGCCTTCAACATGCCCACAAAGGGGAAGCAGAGGGACAGGCACTGTTCTCTTCACTGTCATGACCAGTCACAAGACTGAGGAAATGGCATGAAGCTCAGTCAGGGGGTTTTAGGTTGGATGTCAGGAAAAGGTTCTTCTCCTGGAGGGTGGTTGGACCCTGAAACAGGCTCCCCAGGGAAGTGATCACAGCATCAAGCCTGTCTGAGTCCAAGCAGTGTTTGGACAATGCTCTCAGGCACATGGTGTGATTCTGGCATTGTCCTGCACAGGCCCAGGATTTGTACTTGATGATCCTGTGGGGTCCCTTCCAACTCAGCATATTCTATGATTCTGTGATTCTGTTGCCTGAGATATTGCATCTGTCAAACACACATACTAGATATATGTTTTGACCTTGAGAATTTACCAGTCTGAATCTAACCCAGTTGAGTTCCAACAATCTCTGCTGAATTTGAACAGAATTTCCGTGAAGCTTAACTGCTTACGGTATTTGTACTGCTGTTTACTCACACTCTTTACTAGTCATAGAAATCATGTACAATTTTATTCCAGATAGCCAGTCTTTACTGTGCCTAAGTAAACAGAACAATGTTGGACAAATGGAATTCTAACAAAAATTAGGAGCAGAATAAAATGTGTCATTGTGCTACATTTATTACAGTCAATCCTTTCTGCTTTTGCCAGAACTGATCACAAGCAACAATCACCAACATTGCAGATGATTAGGAACTATTTATTTGGTATCAACACATATCTACAGTGAAATAGCTCAAGAGGTTCTTTATAATGTATAACATAACTATATAGTAATCAAAACTTGTATCATAGAACTGTATCAAGAAAACATTGAGACATATGGATGGAGCTGGCACTTGCCTAGATTTCTCTTAGGAGATTCTGAAAGAAATTCTGTGGACTGCCTTGGCCTGTATATTAAAGTGAATATTAACTATTCTTACTCTTATAAACATTTTGTTATGTAATATTCAATTTTTTTCTTGGCTTAAGTCTGGTTGCTAATGTTTGTTCTGTTCAGAAGGGCTCATAGCCAGTGGTTTCTTTCTTTTGTCTTTGCACCTGTTGTTCTCATGTGCGTGTTGTATCTTCTCTTCTCCAGACTAAACTACCACAGTTCCTTTCCTTGTATTTTACTTTTTGTTGTTGTTGTTGTTGTTGTTGTTATATCCTGCAGCAAGTAGACCACACTGGATGATTAACAGTTTCCCAGCTTTGCAACTGTTTTTAGTTTACACAATTCTTATCCAGCAGCATATCCTAAACAAGGGTCATGTAGAAAAGCAGAGCCATATTTAAATACAGATGTGTCTAGTTCAACTATAATTCAATCTTTATTTCATAGAACCTTAGAAATTGTTTCTTTGTTTGCTTGGATATTCTCCAGCATGCTAGTATTTTGATTTTAGTCTAATCCTTATCTTGACTTGAAAACAGTATGACTGCGATGGAGTCTTATTAGGTTGACATAAGACAACTACTCTTTGTATGGTGCCCTATGACACAATTTGATGCATTCCACTTCTTTGTCCACTAAATCAGTGAAAAAACAAATCAGGATGTCAAATAGCATTGACTAAATAATTAAAATACATAGATGCATTTTTTATTTTTATGCTTTCCATAATGAGTGGGTGGTGTATATGACAGCCAGTACATTCCTCATTTGAAAGAAGTTTTGTCAATCAATGAAGATAGACAAATCAGACACTATGATCTGAATAATCTGTTTGCAAAACAGCTGTGCCAATCTGGAGTTTTGATTTTGAGCTTTCTATTCCCTAGCAACTGTAAGCCACAACATCACAACAAAGAGCAAAACAAGAAGTTCTGTATATTCAGTGCATGAAGACCTACATGAATGTATCAAAGCCATGTTTTGAAATTAATTTTGAAATGTTTTCCAGTATATTTTTGTTTGGTTTTTTTTTCCCCCAAGGCAACTGCAGAAAGATTACTATCTTATTTTCATGTTTCAGCATAAAAGTAGTACATATTAAGTGATGATAATGATTTATGCAATTACTGAAGAAATTCTTCAGGAAGTGTATGCTTATTTATAACTAAAGGGTATTTTTCAGTAGTGTGCTTCCAAAGTCTATTCCAAATTGACATGTATACTATTTCCTTTGAACATATATTATAAAATACAAATAAAGATTGCAGTTATGAATTAAAAAAATTACTTTTGTTGTTTTTATTATCATCATCATAATTAATAATGCTATTTACATTTGCTGATTGGCCTCTCTCTTAAATAAGTTTTCAGCTAGAGGCCATACGATGACCAGATTTTGAGGTCTTTCCTTGTTGCCCTCATTTATTCTGTCTTGCTGGTGTTTTCCCTGTTTCTTTGTGATGTGCTCTTCTTCCAAGAGATCTACATTGCATTTAGTGTTGCAATCAAGTACAGTTTATACTACAAGAACCATAGAAGATCCCTAAATGATAAAAAGCAGTTTCCCAGAGCACTTACAGTCTAACTCCCCATTTTGCAGTTAGATCCTGAGAAGCTTTCATGAAATAGGAATAAACATTTAAAGCTGGGTACAGTAAACTTTTTCATCTCATTTTGTGCTTCTTTGGCCAACTAAACCCTAGTTAACAAAGCAGTTATTTTTTTTGATTGATTAATTTATTGATATGCTGTGTAGCATTTTCTGTGCTTTTTTCCCCACCAAAAACTACATCAGAGGGACAATTACATCAGTTCCATTTCTTGCAGCAACCATAATACAGAGATACTAATTATAGTAATAAGCACTAGTATCTTTTGACAGTGATGATGGTGGAAACTCACAGATTAATATCTTGATTAAGAAGAGGCAACACCAAGCGTATTCAATAAGATTTATTATTAATTAAGTCCATTAACACCATTGTGTTTCTTACACACTGTAATTTTATTTCCCTCACCACAGATTCTTCCCCAATAATAAGAGCTGGTATGTTATAGTCAGGACATTTAATCGTTATGATAATATTTCCAGAGAGAAAAATGAGTAGATAAATGAAAATAAGGTAGTATAAAATTAATGAGACAAGAACAATACATACAAAAATTTGCTTTCAGTCAACTAAATATCCAGTGTGTTGAAACTGCAGCTATTGGATGAGATTCTCAAAAGCACCTAATGATCATCATAAAAATCAATAGTAGCTTTACAATACAGACATCATGACAATCTTCCATAGATTATGCACCTTTAGGGGAAGGGATTTAGATTTTATATAGTCTTTCTGAAGCATAAGATATTTTGCTGGTTTGGTATATAAATAAACAATAGAAATAGTCGAAAAGATTGATTGTCCCCCATGTTAAGGAAAAGTATTATCTAAAAAGTACTGTATCAAAAGGGCACTGAAAATACAAATGCAAAAGACTGGTAACAAAATACTGAAGCATTTCAGGAAATCTTGTGGCATATGGGTCATTCATTTTTGAGAAATCTTTGTGGAAGAATCATTTATGTATAAAGTTTTGCTAACATTTCTGTATTATTTTCTAATTCAGACATGTTTTGATTTACTAAATAGAATTTATTACAAAAATTTTGATTTTTTTTTTTTGTGGGTGAAAGATGGATAAATTGCAGCACAAAAGTACAAGCTGCACAAATATCAGAAACATAGATTTTAGTGAATAAAAGTTTTTTCATAGTGATGAAGACAATCCATTTAAGCACATTTATACACATCCAGCTAACATATTAGCTAGTCCTGCACCAGACCAATTTAAAAATGTGCCTTTTGTATAACTAAAAACAGCAAGCAAGCAACAGAAAAACAACCCCAATTATAAAACCCAAGCAAAACCTAATAATTTTTTAATTACTTTCTATGCATGGCAAAACATCTTGTCTGATGTTAATAGTTAAAGGCAAATGAGACTTTGGACATAACTATGGATACCTACTTAGGTTTATATAATAAAACCTGAACATTTAATTAAAAAAAATAAACCAACAAAACACAAATATCTAAACTTGCAAACCCAAAACTTACCTGTTCCCCCTATGTTTTAAGCCAAAATTATGAATTTTAGTCTTTCAGCCTACCTTTGACATTGCATTTTTTTAATTAAAGTGTTTGTTAAGCAAATTCAGAAACTAGTTCAAGTTGCTAATATATCTGCAGACAATTGTCTAAGGTGAGTAGGTTCACTGCCTGTGCCTGTTTAAGGGAAAATCAAACAGCACTGGAATTGTCATCTGTGCATTCTCTTTTCCAATAACGTGTATTCATTTGCACTAAATAAAAGTATACACTTCTACAAAATGAAAATGTTTTGTGGTGATGATGTAGTGTTAAGAAAGCAGTGACTTACCAGGTAGAATTATAACAAAAAAACTCAGAGGACATCTGTTTATTGTTTTTATTCCTGAGTGCTGAAAATCCAAAATTTCTCTCCCAGTACCCTTTAATTTTTAGTGAGTAGCAAGCTCTTGACTTGTGTCCTTTGTTTATACTCACTCCTTTGATTGGTCACTATGAAACTTCATTGTAATATTTTTATCCTCTTTCATGCATGAATAAAAAGCTAAAAATATTATACAAGATACATACAAGGATTGAACTCTTGTAGAATACCATTGAATTAATTAGAATATGTCTGATCTATCATTCTTAAAAAAAAAAATCACAAATTATGAATTACTTAAATATATTTAACTACATTAAGTTGTTGTTTTGGAAGACCATTTAACTCAACTTTAGACTCCCAAATTTTTGCTTAAATCAAACCAATATGTGAAAATAAAGCTATCATCAGTATAGATTTCAGGGAGCTAACTTAAAAGTATCTAGAATTCTCAGAGTAGAGAACTCTGCACATAGAAATCAAGAGATATCAGTTTAAAAAAGTTGTATTTTTAAAGTTGCAGCTAAGCATTTGGTAGAAATTTATGCCCTGTTAATGTAATCTCTGCAGGATTAGAAGCTGCAACATTTTTGTCCTTTTTTGATTTGTCCACAAGAATAATTTATATGATATTTCGCCAGATGGGGAAGAAGCGGGAGGAATTATACACTAACTAGAATAATGAGAGCAACACTCACATTTTATATATGTCCTAAAACTTAGTTTCAGTTTGTAATCAAAATTTTGGTTACTGATAGACCTTGATACACTTCTGTTCACACAGTAAAGTGCGTATTAGAATATTGACTCTTTTATTACACTGCATAACCAGTCAAGCCTTGCATTCTGTCTGTCAGTCATAAAAGGAATATTTAAAATTAAACTCTGTAGCATCCAGGAATGAAATAATCTGCCAAGAGATGAAGTTTCATAAACCCTATAAATTAATAGAATTTTGAAGGTTTAAATCCTGTCAATAAAAAAAAAAAAAATTCTATGTGAAATAACAGTGAATGTTTTCATTATCCACATATGTGTCTAATCCTTCATTGAATCTTGCTAATCTTTTGGCCTCAATTACATCTCAAGAGAAAGGGTTTTCAATTTATTACCTTCCATTTATACTTACATTTTCTTTTTCATTGTATAATGGAAAAGTTTAAAAGAACTAGATTAAGATTTACCTATAATTTCTTAACCTTTATAGCTTTAGAGACATCTCTACATGAACAGAGATGAGGATGAGGCAGAATGAGGCAATACCGTGGTTTTGGAGAGAATCCCGCCCTTATCTCCATTTTCTGCCGTTGGTTTGCAGAGCGTGGTTGCAGAGCAGCTTTGCTCTGTGGCACGTATTCCCTTGTGAAGAAGCTAAATAGGAATCTCACCGCAAAACCGGAATGTTCTCTCCAACTCAGTGGGGACATCAGGCTGTGAACTGGGTCACAGTCATACAGCCACTTGGTACCATAACACACACTGTTCACTTGCCAGTGACAAGGTTCTTGAGTTACTCTGACAACTAGAAGTGGTTCCTGAGCGTTATAAAAGGAGCAAGCACTGCACTCAACGTCTTTCAGCTTTCAGTTTATAAGCCTGGAACTTTTCTTCCAGTGGTCCTACTATCTCAGAGACTTTGGTCATCACCTGAACTAAGATAGAGTTGCCCACTCAGCTCTGGCTTGTCGCTTAGTGATTCATCATGGGCTGCAAAATTCACCTGGAGAACAGATCCCACCTCACCTGCCCTGCCAAGAGAGATACAGGCTCTGGAAATTGGAAAAGAGGATGCCAAAGACCAGTTCATGGCAGAGGAACCTGAACAGTTCCCTCATCACCAAACATTTCTGAACAAACCAGGCCAGTACTTCAACAAAATCACTAGAAAGCCAGACCTAGAAACTATTGTTTTACTTTTCAAACTGGAAGTGTAAATGAACTGGCAACTTAGGGTTCTGCATTGGTTGTTGCACTCAAAGGATGAACACTTCACTCTGACGCTTTTCTCTGGACGCTGAGAAAACCAGAAAAGGAGAGGTGGGTCAGGCAGCAGCCACCAGGCGCTCATTTTGAAATACGAGTTAGCAACAACAAGACCATGAACAGAAGTGAGGATTTATTTCTGCATGGATTATACAGGTAATGGTGGGGGAATACACACATGCAATGATGTGCTAGTCATCCATATGAAATGGATGAAATGACAGTGTGTTTCCTCTACAGATATAAGGAAATGTGTGCAGTCAAGGAAACAAAGATTTACTGAATAAGTTTTCATCTTGTTTTCATCAAAAGGACTTGAAACCATATGTATATTGGGACACTTGGCCCAAGTATCCAGCTTTATCTCATGTAAACACCATGAATCACATACAATAGAAGCACAAGGAGCAACAGAACCATCAGCTTTTACCTGTTGATCGGCTCCTGTTGAATCAGAAGTAACTGACTTCAATTAAGAGCTAATACAAACATAGTCTGCGTGAGCATCTTTCTTTGTCTGTGGTAAATATTTCAGTCATCTCAGTTTCTGAACATGCCCTAGGCCTTTATTCATATCACATGACCCTAAAACATTTTCATTTCACCTACCATTTTTCCTTAATAGAAGGATAACTAAGATTTCAGATTTCAGATGCAGATGCAGATGCCTCATAATGGACAAACTTGTACTATTATTACTGTTAGTTTATATTTTCTTCCACATCTGTCTTTTCTATTATGACAGCACTGTCACATTTTTTGCTAGATTTACAGAGTAATTTTAAACCAGCTTCTAGAATTATGCCCAAGACTCTTGCATTTCTGCAGTTTATGTTAATTGACAGCTTGCAATAAAGTATTCTCTCCAATATGAATTATCTGGCATGTCTAAGCACACACTTATGACGATACTCATTCTTTTAATTTGAATAGGCTGATTGTGACAGGGGTAGTGTTTTCTTCACAATAACTGGTATGGGGCTGTGGTTTGGGTTTGTGTGGAAACCGATGATGATAACAGATGTTTCTGTTATTGCTGAGTGGTACCCGTGCACCAGCAAGGCCTCCTCTGCCCCACCAGTGACGAGGTTGGGGGTGCACAAGACGCTGGAAGGCAACATAGCCAGGGGAACTGACCCCAGCTGAACAAAGGGATATCCCAGACCATACGGCATCGTGCTCGTTATGTAAAGTTGGGGGAAGAAGGAGGAGGAAAGGGGGACATTGAGAGTGATGGTGTTTGTCTTCCCAAATCACCATGACATGTGATGGAGTTCAGTTTTCCTGGCAACAGCTGAACACCTGCCTGCCCATGGGAAGTGGCAAATGAATTCCTTTTTCTGCTTTGCTTGTGAGTGCAGCTTTTGCTTTACCTGTTAAACTGTTTTTGTCTCAAGTCACAAGTTCTCTCACTTTTGTGGTGCGGTAATTTGTGGCTGGGGTTAAACCACAATGCTTATCCATCCAGTTTGTCTTTTCCTTTTGGTTCATTGACTATGTCACTGGTCACCTACTTTTGCAGACTGCTGAAAAATGACAAACAATTATACTGTTACAGAACTGAAGGGTGTTTCATTTTCCATAGGTAGAATGATTCTTTTTCTTTGTTTTCTATCTGCCAAAATTGCATCTAATACCTCATATTATACTCCATTACATTTTATTTTCCTTCATATGGTATTTTGCTCTACATCAAATTAAAAATAAAAAAACCCCTTCTTTTCTTAGCACACTAAATTAATTTATCAAATGCTACTGGTTCAGAACCTTATTTTACTTCTGTAAAAGACTTAATTTTTTGCCCACTGTATTTTTTCTTTTTTTTTTATCAGTTAAATTCACACCTTTGCATCGAAGCTGGACTGACTTGACTTCTGAAGAGCCCTGTCAAATCCTTTCAGATGCAATGACAGTGTTTCGCTCACAGCCATTATCAGAAATCTCAACTACTTTTTGGAAGTGTAAAGAATAATCTTTCTCGTAGGCACAATGTGCAGTCACGTACAGTTCTGGACTCGTGTTTTTTGTGTTTAATGTAAATGCCAAATTAACACAGTTTAAAGCATTTGTAATAGTGTGATTAAGGAGGTATCTAAGTATTTATTATATGTGCTTAACCCTTTTGTAGTTATTGACAGCAATAAGTCTTAAATTACAGCAATTTTGTGCTGGCAGTGAAGTATTCTCTTACAGGACATTACATAAATTGTAAATGTCTTCCCAAAGCACAATCATCAATCAAAACTAGAGATGCTAATGCTGCCAGCAAAATTAGAAACAGGCTGTGAAGAATCAAATACAAAAATCATTATAAAAGAAACTCAAATTTCTCTGTAGCTCTAAGAATTACTTTCCTCCAGCAATGGCAGATAATAATTTTGTGTCTTTTCTGTCAGATTTAGGGACATTTTATAATAAAAATTGAATATTTACAACTGCATATAATGACTAATGAAGTATTTATTGCATAGAACTATTATTACCCAGTGGAAACCCAGTTGAGAAAACAGGCAGGAAGGAAAGGAATGACTAATGGGTATCACTTTCCATCAAACTCCTCAAATGATTCTAAAAAGGTAATAGGAACACTGTTTTAAAAAAGAAAAGAAAAAAGAAAAAAAAGCAAGAAGACAAAATCGATCCTTTTCTGTCACCAACTGTAAGAGAATGAATTCTGATTGAAAAGATCAAATTTTCAAAATTTAGGACATCAGTAATGGGAAGAATTCAAACTGATCTTTTGTTATGAACAAGACAACAATAATGGTCAAACTACTGTCTACCAAACTGCCCTTGAGAAATAGTTAAGCTTTAAATATGAGAAATGTATGTACTTTTTTTTTTTGTTTCAAAATGTCTTTTGTCTTGCAACTTTATTTCTACCAGTACTATAGAATGTCATTTCAACTAANAGTTTTTAAAAAAAAAAAAAAAAAAAAAAAAAAAAAAAAAAGGAAAAGGAAAAGATAAAATAAAATGTTTATTATACTTGTTACACCTATCATTTGAAAAACAGTTTATGAAGCTCAACATTTTCCATGGCCTTAAATAATTAACTTCAGCCTAAAAGGCTGAGCAAATATGATTAGTTAATTAATAAATGTTATTGACTTAAAAACTTAATAACATTACACAGTGCTAGAACTATTTATTTTATATTACAAACTTACATACTTTCTAAATAATCATTGCTCTCTAAAACTCCTTTCTCCCTGAAAAAAATGAAAATAAATCACAGTGATAGTTGCTTAATGAAGCATGTATAAATATTCAGTTTCTTTTTGGATTGCTAGCTAGCATACTGCGTGCCTACTGGGTTGTTGTATCGTAATAAAATCAATCTCATTTCTCAAATGTGATGTGCAAAGTTATGATTTCTTTTTAAAATTGAGAACATTCTCTGTAGTGTTTTAAATAAATAGCTGTTAAGAAACTGAAATATTTTGCAAGCTTGGGCCTATACTTACAATAAACATTTATTCAATGCACTAATTTTTGGAAGACCTGTTAACATCAGCTTTAAAAAACATGGAAACAAAACTGAAAAACAATTCAAGGAAAACAGAAGCAAAGGCAGAATACCCTGTTATTGTAGCTGCAGTTTATCTCAGTTGCATTGATGTAACTTTTGAACTCATGTCAGTTTTACATATGGAGAAAGATTAAATGTCGTGTTATTCTTACCAGAAGCAAAAAGTGTAGTGTTTATAAAGAAAGTAGTGAACACTGGCAATGAAAAATGAGAGGATATTATCTGACTTTAGTTGTAATGCTATCTTTGTGATAACAGCTCTTTACCAAACATTCAGTAACTGTATGTCTAGTAATCTAAAATTGAATGGCTGTGCAGTGGTGTTGCACACTAATAACAGCTCTAGCATGATTCAGCTAACCAACATCAATTTCCTCCCCGCCCACAAAGCAAAATCCATCCAGCCTGGATATTGGAACACCTCCAAGCAGCAGTCCAAGATAATACAAAACCAATGAAAAACCTGCCCAGTAACATTCTGTACAGAATCAAAATAACATAATAACATAAATAACTAACATTAGCTAAAAAGGTGACATCGAAGAAGAAACACTCCAATCACATCCTTAAAGATATTTTTTTCTACCTAAATCTTATTAACAGTGCCATTACATTCTGATGTCTGGAGTTGTGTTTACATCATTGATATTTTTTTCCCACCAAGTTTTCTAAATATTAGCTTTTCAACAAATATTGGTTGCTTTTAACCTCTTTGACCCACCAGCTGCATAACAGTTTAGACCAAGAATAAGGAGTTTGGCATATTGTTTTGTTTATTCACATGTAACAATGATTTAGGCTCATCTACATCATAAAACATCAGTATTTAGTTGAATTCTTCACCTACTTCTTCTGAATATTTTGTACCCTTCCTGTAGTGTCTAGTCTTAGTTAGTGTCAACGTTCTAAAGCACACATAAAGTTTACCTCATCTTCTAGAGGACTGAATACAAACAAGATAAATTCATGAGAGAGCTACTGAACATCTTGGTGTTGCTTTTTTCACTTCCATACTGCTCCTACAGCATTTCTTCTCTTTATGAACTCTCTGTGGTCTACCCTGATCTACAGCCAGTGCATGTGATTGTATTGTGTTTATCTGTAGAACAAACTGTGCACTGATACTACTTGCACTAATTGCTGACACCATCTTGATGGGGTGCATCGATACCTGTTGTATTTCTATTGGATAATTTTATTTTTGTTCAGCTAAACAAATTAAAACCCCCATGTTATTTGTTCATACAATAAAGTTATGCAATGTATGTAACCTAATGCTTTAAACACTTCTTACAGATCAAAGGACAGTAATTTTGGAAAATAAATACTTGTATGCTCTATCGATGATATTTTCAATGTTTCTTTATGCAACTGTGATTCCTATTTTGTTCTCTAATTTCTGAGACAAATGAACAGTCAGTGAGGTTTTTAATGGTTTGGGTTCCACTCTGCCACATACGGTTGTTAGTATAATTTTTTTTCTGCAGAGGGCATGAAAAGGTGAGACAGGAGAATAGGACCTTCACCAGAGCTGCAAAACAGAAAGGACTACTGAAAGCTGATGTAGTGACACAGGCAGTAAAAAGAAGCTGCAAAATTCAGGTACTGTGATTTAAAAGATAGGCATTGTGGGTTTTGGCACCTGGGGAAAATGGATTTTTCCTATTGCTCAAGAGATGATCATATATAACTGAAAGACTGAATAACAGGTAATGGTCATTGGTACAACCTTTGGAAAAACGAATTGGTTCTGTGAAGTGTAATGGGGGTTAAAACTTACGACCTGCTGTGTACCACCTAGCAGCTCCTGATAAACCAGCAGACAACATTTTTTGCTGTGCAAAAATGTTATGGAAAAAATCTCTTTCCACAGCAACTGGTGGCTGCAGACCACTTCTATATTTTTAAATGGAGTAAAATGAATGGAAACTACTTTTGAGCATATAGTGGAATTGAATAAGTTGACAGAGCCCTGTCGGTTTTATACAGAGCTCTGGGTAGGTCAGAACCAGAATGGAGCAATCCAAAATCAGCTGCCCAGTGAATCTGGTCTGACCATAAAATACACTGCAGCATTATTGCTTTAGGGTGTGTTAGTACTGAAGAGGCCAAGTAGTTGACCAGTATCCCATAAAAGATGAATTCAGGGGTTGGAGTACATCTAATACTAATAGTAGCATGAATTGCATTTTAATTCTATGTTAATTCCATCTGTGACCTCCATCCCCCAAATCCCATCAAATATTTTATTCTTGTTCCTTAGACATATATGTTTAAGACTATTAGTTTCTCAGATGAGGGTGCTTCTTGAATTCTTACTGTCTATCATTGTCATAATTGTATTTCCCAGAACTTTATCTGTTTTGAAGTGTTCAGAATCTGCTCATTCATTCTTCTGCTTCCGAGCTGCATTCTCTAGGAAAAAAACCCCAGCCTCTCAGACTTTGTTCAAAAGCTTCTCAACTTGCTAAGTGAACACACAGTCGCTCAATAAAAGGTAGTGAATAAAGAATCCAAAATACACCCACTGACAAATAGTGCAGGCCACAGAGTCCAAGCTAACACTGAGCATTTGAGGGCTGCAGGTCAACTGGCAGAAACCTCAACAATTTAGAAAAAAATATCGGACAACAGTACTAAGTAGGAAAAAATAATAAAAGAAGAAAGGCACAGAGTGAAACAGAACCTTGTGATGAGTTTAGGTGAAAAAAGAAGCAGGTGAAAAAGAAACTGAACTTTTCTGATAAAAGCAGTTATATCAAGGAGAGGAGATACTCAGAATATCATCAAAGTCAAAGCAATGCTGAAAATCATTGAACAACATTTAACAAAATATCGCCAGCAGAAAAAGATTCATGCAGAGCTGCTCTCCCCATGGAGCCATGATATCAAACAGGGCATGAGGACAACAAAGGAAAGACATCAATAGTATGGAGCACTTCTTAGAGCAGATGCAAAACCATCCCACTGGAAGGTTAGCACAGAGTTAAAGGAAATGCCAGATAAAAAGTGAATATATTTGCCCTGCTACTCATAGAACAACACTGTAAACGTTGCATAGGGGTAAAAGAATCAAAAATGGAAATGACAAGATATGGAACAACAGGAGGAAGGAGGGAAGGAGGGGGGAAAAGAGATGGAAATATAAGATAGGAATGGGAAAAGGTGGAAAAGGGAGATTTTTTTTAATGTAAAAAATAATGACAACACATTTAATTTAAGTTCAGATATGGAGACAATGATAGAAAGAAACAATATGACAATGAAGAACTAGAAGACGGTCAGTTGGAGAAGCATAAAAGGAGAAGAAACAAGAGAATGAATAGAAACAGAACTGAGAAAACTGGGACAATTTTGAAGTGTTCCACATGGTCTAAAACAGGTTTTTTTAATCAAACATAAGACTTTTTCACAAATAACTTGTAGGACTACGTTTTGTATGTTTGCAGTAGGGACATTAAAATGGGAAAGTAGATCTAATGTGCAATATCAGATTTTTAGCAGCCAGTCCAGGAATCTTGCTGTTTGTTTCCGTCAGTCAGCAGCAGCATTCCCATGAAGGCAGCAGGCACAAATCGTCCTGTATTATGCTATTGAGAATAGGAAGAGCAAAGACAAACCTGCTAATAAGTACCTTCTATAAATGCTGTGTTTCTAGGGAAATTGTCTAGGCACCAAACTCCACAAATTTTATATTAGCATACTTTCGCACAACCATTAATATAATGCCAATATTTGTCTGCCACCACATAGGTTATTGCAAGCAAGAAACAATAGAAAGAGGAAAATATGAGAAGGGGAGAGAAAGAAGTGTTTTAAGTTCTTCAAATGATAAAATAAAATTACAGCAAAAACTAAATGGAGGAAAAAAGGAAGAATTACGAGAGCGCAACTTGAAAAAAACAATAGAATAAACAAAGCAGTAAGAGGTGAAAATGATACCCTAAAGCATGACTAAGTATAAGACAGGATGCAGTAATTCGTATAAAGAAATTACTACTTAGAAATGCAAACTTTACCTCAGCTTGTTTTGGAGATATAGTCAGTATATAGGTGTGATGGGGGTCTGTGATCTGTCAGTAAACAATCAGTATTTTATATTAAAAGAAAACAAAGCATGGATAATTTATACTGAGTTTATTATTCTTCCTCTTAGAGGTGAACATAGTACCAATGACCTCATGACTGACAGGGGAGGGGCAGAACAGAACTATGTCAATCTGACTCATAAGACTGCCTGCCTATAGCACAGGAACACGTATGGTTGTGACCACATTTGAAGATGAGAAGGTGGAAATATATTTTCATGTCTACCTTGGACTGAACAGAGCCTGAAGGTTACCAAAAGAGATGTTGACAGTGTGCCCTATCTGTGTGGGGATATATTACCAATCATGAATCCGGGCTCTCTAAACTCTCAAAGTATCTTCACTTAAACTTTCCCTTCTCATCAGGTGAGGCAGTACAGTATCCCGTTCAGAGAGAAACAAAGAGGGATATTGTGTTCAGAAAGGTAATAGTGTAATCGTTTGTCATTCTCTACTGAAGCTAAGAGAACATTGGCAGGTTAGATGTAAAATAAACCTAAAAATGTTACCTAAAGTCTAAAAAAGGTATTTTCATTTCGCCTATACTTGGAAAACAACTTGCTACTCAGCTACTTTTGTGTAATTTCCCTGAAAAACAAAACAAAACAAAGATAAACCTTCCATGCCAAGGGTTACCAGAGCGTATACATCCCAGTCAGCTAAATATGAAGAGAGGTATCCTCACACTGACACTGAGGTTGTGAGAGGCTGTAAAGACATAGCACCTGCTGATGAAGGATGAGAACAATTATATAGTGCAATATTATGCCTCTGTGAAAGCATGTGTAAAATTTAAAACCACTTAAATTGGAGCAACAGGAAAAAAATTATAATGATCAAGTATTTCCAGATATTAGGCTTATCTAGAGAAGCAAGACAGAAGTAAAACCAAAGAATACCCCTGTTGCTAAGGGGAAAAATCAGGAGTAGTTTTCTCCACTATGATTCCTATTTCTGCCAAGATAGGCTTGCATTTAGGTTTCTTTCTGTATAAGAAAATCCCAATAAATTAAGTCCACATGTGTACTGGGTAATGCATATTGGTTTGTCCCTCTTAATTTGGTGGTGAAAATCAAGTCTGGGGTAAAACACATTGTATAGTTGTCACCTTTCACCTATGGGAAAGGGAAAGCAATTCAAGGTTCCCGAATTCCCTTGGAGCAAATTAGGGTGAGATAACACTCAAAGTCCTTATGTAAATAACCACTTTAATGGCACAAATACCTGTACATGTACGCACTCACAACTATCAGCTATGCAGAAACACCAGCTTTACTGGAACAAGTATTCAGAAACATTAACCCTTTCACAGTCACATCCATCTAAACTGTGGCTTCCTGAGCAGTCCTGGCAGGCTGTTGTCTTAGGAAAAGGAAAAAAAAGGAGGGAGGAGGTAAGAAGGGGGCAAAGAAAAGGAGGACCATGGAGACAAAGGGAACACTGCCCCTTCCCCGCCCCAAATCTTCCTGATGTCTTTTGTCCCACCTCTGGAACTCTCCTTTGGGGTGTTGTCTGGCCTCAGTGCAATCACTTAGGCCTCATCATTTACAATAATTGTTTCAGTTTTTGTGGCTGTAAGTATCTTTCACACACCTAAGGTATCTGTAAGGAAGCAGAGTGTTGTCATTATCAATATGAACATTAGCATTTGCCATTGTCCTTCACCTAATTGAACAGGATTTTTAAATTATTTGGTTTAGCCCATTATTTGTGTTGCAGTATTTTTGTCACCACTTAATTGTTTCTGCAGTGGCAACTGGGAGATGGAATCTTAAAGAAAGTATTATTTTCGCACAGTAAGTATGTTTAATGTTGTAGTACATGTACTCCTGAGGAAATATTTCTTTCTGATTTCTTTCTGATTTTGGTGCTCTATTAACAATTTCAAAATACATCTCTGAGCAGCAGTTTTGTGAGTGCCTTTAGTGCCTTTCTGTCACTTCTTTTGGTTATCATATGTGAAACGAATGAAGAGCACCATGAAATCTGATACTGGGATATTTGTGCAATGCTCATCTTAGATCCGTCTTTCCTGTCCCCTGTTAATGCCTCCATTGTCCACCAAGATAAGCAGAATGTAAAAGCATTCTATTTTCCAAATGTTAAAGCATGATACCGAAGTCCTCAAAAATGAACCCTCTGAAAAAAATGCATTCTACTGACTTTTATAACTTTGTTGCATGAGAGTAGGAATGACTATCTCCTAATTCTCCAAGTTAAACTATGAATTTGTAAGTAGTCATATTTTGCTTTGAATCCACTAGCAGATTTCAAGCTAACGGTGACTCTCAAACCACCTAATCACAACAGGTTTGCACATCACAATCACCTATTCACAACTTGGTTTATTTCCTTCCATGCTGAAGCGGAATATTCAATTTTATTTGGCATTTAAATTTCTCATGGCATAGATCTCTTCCATCAGTGCTCCACGCAGTGTCAATGCTAGCCTGCTAGGGCAAGTTTTAGCACCTTGAGGCATGCTTGTTTCTTGAGACTTAACAATTAAATTAAATAAAACAGACAAACAGCATGCTGCAGATGATTCATAAACATGCGAGTTATAGCTTCTGTGTTTTTTATTTTGGCTGGTTTCTTTATTTATGGGGGTTTTGTGATCTCAATAACTGCCTACAAGTCTTTCCCTGAGATCAGGTTTGTCAGCCACTTTCAGAAGAGTTATGTCAATGTATGTGTTTGGGGAAAGTCATTCTGGCATTTTGAAAGGGGCTCATTTTTTATTTTTTTTTTTCAGCAAAGAAGGTGTTTTAGAATTAATTCTTTATAGGTCAATATTTTTCCCCTAAATCATTAGAAAGACAAGCTTCTTTTTCTAAGGTGCAAGAAACAGAACATCTACAGAATATAACTACATTTTTTTATATATCAGAAAGAGGAATATAGTCAGAAATTTATTTACTAGAAAAATTATGGATTTGGTGACTTTGTATAAATTACAATCAGAATTTTAAAAGGTACTCAGAGTGGTGTTATTATTAAAACTCGTAGCAAAAACTATTCTGAATCAGCTGAGATGGGACATCAGTATCCAAAACTAGTCATTCTGTTAGTATAGTAGAAAAAATAAAATTTGCTTTTTGAAAATTTATGACTGACTAGAGAAACTATGGTTATATATTAGGAAATAGGCTCCACTTACCAGTTATTTATCATTTTTTGAATGATTTTCTTGCTTTTCCTGAGCTGCAACATCTTCTTGTGAAGTAACTTGTCCTAGAAAGACACTCAAAGCCAAACTTCATTAAACTTCATTATAAGAAATCTTGCGGGTGCTCAGACATTGCTGATATAATGTCTAATGATTTAACCTGATCTATAATTTCATTTGGTATACTGCTTTCATTGAAAAAATTACTATCTTCTTTTAGTATTCACATCCCTGCAAATGCTTCCTGCTGTATTTCTTTCACTTCCTATTTTGTTCCCCCAAAATGCAGTTAGACAGTTTGAGCTTAAAAATGAAATACATTTATAATAGTCTGAAGACTTTAATTTAAATCATCATACACAGCTATAACCAAAGGCTGTGTAGCCATTATTCTAAGTTAAGTCCTTTATAACCAGCTCTCAGTGCAGTACCAGCAGCTAGGACTGATGGGTTCTTACTTGATCATTACCATAAAAATGAAAATACACTTATCTATAAAGGACTCTAAATTTTTTCTCCTTTTAATCTTTGCATGTTACTTACTTTCTTCACTACACCAATGGAAATGTTTTTTTGAGAAGCTTAACTTCTAAGTCTGTGACTGATTCTATTGACATCACAGTTAGCCAAGTGCAGAAGTGTTAAACACAGTATGAAAACTTTAGTTCCTCTAAAAGCAGGAAATAGCTTTCCTTGTTTCTACAATATATATAGCGTTTTGCTTTGTCCCCATATATGTTCTAACCCCTAACTGAAGGTTATAGAAATATGAAATCTTAGTAAACACCAGTCCATACATTTTCAGAATTTATTTAATTGATAATAAAGTCCTGCAGCACCCCAGTTGCCATCTAGATGAACTGAAGTCTGGAAAAAAAAATTATCTTGTCAGATGACTACTTTTCATCAGTCAGATTTGTCCTCAGAACACTGCAATTCATCTAGAGCTCAGGCTAACTTCTAAATCCCTAATATCACCCCTCTTTTCAGGAGACACATGGTATCAAATGGTATCAAAAATACTGCTTATTTCTTATGGGCCTCAAATAGTCATTCTATGCTAACTTCAGACACTAACACGGAATGATTTGGAAACCAAGATATGAGAGGAACTGTATTTTGCTGATGATCCCTGGAGTCTTCCAAATGCCTTAGAACACCACTTTCTAAGATAATAAATCCACTGGAGAATTCTCTAAACCCAGCCAATTTTTATTAGAATTTTTTATTCATTTTCTCTCTGACACATTGATATTAACAGCACATTAAATATTAATGAAAATATTCAAAGCATCCTATGGGACAATATATTTAACATAGTATCTAAGGTTTATCCTTTGAACTGTCAAGTTTAATATCAATAAATAATATTCAACTCAATTACGAGCTGATAACATATTGTAGCCCAATATTGATTTCCAACATTGACTACTATGAGTGGTAAGTCTCCAGCAGCAAATAACATCAAAATGGAAAAGGTTTTGTGTCTGTTCTCTGGTTTGTACACATTTAGGAATTGACAAGAATCATTATGCCTGTAGACTCAACTTTCCAGGTACAGGACATGTAGAATTCCCACTGAAGACACTGGGACTCCTGCTAATGAGTACACACTGGATCAGTCCCATGATATCACTTCAACAGTACTCAAAAACACTTGGGAAATATAGAATCAAACTTATCTCAGTAGTTCTTGGAATTCATATCTTCCTATGTTTTTGATTGCCTATTAGACAGCAGTAGTCTTCATTTCCATTTAATTTTCATTCATGTAATTTTAAAATGTCATTTCTTTTAATCTAAGATGTTTGCTGGCAACTGAGTTCTAATTGCTTAAAAAAAAACAGGTTCCAGTGCAATTATTAAAAAAATCTTTGATTGCCTGAGGTAGATAGATATAATTTCCTAGACTGTACAAATTAGTTATCATTGATCTGCTTGACATTCCATGCCTATCTCTATATACGTGCATACATATGTGATATATATTTATGATAAATATATATATAACTTTAAATCTAGTTTAATAGCTGAGAGTTTTTAGAATATTTTCTGATCATGATGATTCATGATACATATTGATAAGTCTTCTCAGTAGAAATTGTCTCTGATTAATAGATAAGCTAAGAACTTGTTATTCTAAATGTGTTAGACAAGCAGCAGATTCCTTTTTAAAGGTAAAGTTGTGCAATTCAAGGTTCTGAAACAGAAGCAGACTGGATGACTGAGTTCTTGTTTCCTGCTTCTCAACAGTATTTCTTAGGGAATGGCTTTCACTTTTGATGTTATTTATGGTAACATGTTGGCATAAAAACTGCTGACACCTGTGGTGGGTTGACCTTGGCTGGACACCTGGTGTCCACCAAGCCACTCTATCAATCCCCTTCCCGGCATCGCAGAGAAGAGAGAGAATAGAATGGAAAACAACTCGTAGGTTGAGATAAAGCAGTTTACTAAAGCAGAAGTGAAAGTTTGTGTTCGAACAGGCAGAGAGGAAAATAACAAAGTTTATTCTCTACTTCCCATTAGAGAGGAACGTCCGGCCACTTCCAGGGAAGTAGGACTTCAGTTCATGGCATGAACAGATGCTCCAGAGGACAAACTCTGTAAGTAACAAATGTCCCCCACTTCCTCCTGCTTTCCTCAGCTTTTCTATCTGAGCTGAGGTCAAATGGTATGGAATATCCCTTTGGTTAATTTGTGTCTGCTGGCCTACTTGCGTCCCCTCCCAGGATCTTGCCCTCCCCACTCTTCACCCCCCTGGTGGGGAGGAAATGCTGAGTGGCAGTACTGATGCTGTCCCAGCTCTGCTCAGCAGCAGCCAAAACACTGGTATGTCATCAACATCTTTCTAGCTAACAGCGCAAAGCACAGCACTGTGAGGGCTGCTATGGGGAAATGAACTCCACCCCAGCCAGAACCAATACAGCACCGGACTGTTTTTCTGTGCTCTATGTGAGTTTTCTAATTGATTCAGAGTGAGAGTTTCCAGCATGTGTACCTCATTTATTTTTCTAGACAAATATTAACTGTTTAATGCTATCGCCCATCCTGACTTCTGTTGTTTAACTAATGAACAGGTAACGTAAGTAAAACCACACATATATGAACTTCCTGTGACCTAACCTTTGATTAAAATGTGTCTCCCATTAACATATCATTAACAATATTGCCCATGTTTCATTTTCACTGATTCCTAACACTTCACAAGCCCCCGTTTTGGTTTATGTTGTCATTTTTAGCATTTTTTTATTCCAGCAGGAAACAAACTGTGTGCAGGTTTGATCACTGCAATACAAGAAAGATACTAAGCTATTAGAGAGCTTCCAAAGGAAGGCAACGAAGATGGTGAAGGGCCTTGAGAGCATGGTGCTGTGCAGGGCTAACGGTTGGACTCGATGATCCTTGCAGATCCCATCTGTGGTAGTTTAAATTTTAGGCTTTGGCTAGGTTTGTTTTTTTTTAGGCCTTCCTGGGAAATGAGTCAGGTGACATACATTGACTAATAAGAGGTATTTCCTACTATCTCATATCATGTGGGATATAAGAGTGAGGAAGGAAGTTCTGGGACACACTGTCTTTGGGCACTTCCTTTGGTCAGTCTCTTTGGTGCAGTCTCTTCTCCAGCCAGGGCAGTCTCTCACTGGGCTTGGTTCTGGTGGTGTGGGAGAAGGATCTCAGCTCAGGGCTGTGTGGGGGCCCCAGCTTGTCTGGGGTCTCTCTGGAGTGGTTGGACTAAACTAGGAACTTCTGCACACTATCAAGGTGGCATACACAGAAGGAGAGACTGTAACACAGAACGGAAGTCTGGTCGCTAAAATGATGAGTCGTCGTTATTTGACATGCGCAGTCTGTGTGTCCAATTAAGAATTATGTATGTATAGAGAGGCCAATGGTCCACGGACATGTGTCAATACTGAGGTCTATATAAGCCGTAGTTTCTGATATAATAAAGGGCTTTCTGGTTCCTGTTCCTGACGCAGATGTGTCGCTTCTTGACCTATCCCGACTGCACAGCGACAGGGCTGGACGTTTCTGTATTTGGGTAATATAATGCCTTATCTGTCTTCCTTGAGTGTATATATAGTACCTGTATAGTACTGTTTGAGTTACCTCTCTTTTTCCCTGTACATATGTATTTGCCTGGTATTCGTGTTGTGTGCATATAGTGCTAAGTCCCCTTTTCCTCCTCTGTAAATAAATATATATATATATATATCTGTTCCCTTTACGGTTTGAAGCTTTTAAGTTTTCTCTCCTTCCCCTTGACTTTTTCACTGTTTTTCTTCCCTTTGCGGGGTGGGGGTGGGGTGTTTGGGGGGGAAACCTGTGCTGGTCCTGATAAGCTTTGTGTGGTGTTGCCTTGTTTTGGTTTTGCCCAGGGTCAAACTTCTACACCATCCAACTCAGCATGTTCTATGATCTTGTGAAATTAAGTACCTGAAATAGCTCAGATGTTCTCCAGGCTGAGACACTTCCAGGTGTCTGCAGAGGTAAAAGGAAAGAATTTCAATATTCAAGCGTGTTAAATTCTTTCATCTTTGACCATAAAACAAGCAGGAGGGTTGAGAACTGATGCTTTTGATGCTTAAGTTCTACCCATAACCTTGCTTGGATTGGGTCTGAGTGAATTTGGAAAGGCCACAGAAGGAAACCTTATCACTCCTAGGCTAGTGACCCAACCACGGAAGGGTTCTGATTTTCCTTAGTTGAGCTGAACTAGTTGTTTTTATAAACTCTGCTCTGAATTTGCCAATTAGGGCTATTTGCAATCACGAATTTGTGGGACCTATCCACTTGTCACTGTGATAAAACATTTTTCTGTAAAACTCTCCGACAATCATCAAAACACTAAAAGCTTTTAGATGCTCTCAGTCTATTGTAGAATCAATGCAAATGGTTTCCAGTCTGTTGAGAAAGTGACATTTCAGAATTCTACTCTTATTTAATGTTCACTTGGAAGGCAATAAAAGCTTTTCCCATTAGTTTTTGCCTAATGCCTTGTGCTAGCTGTCTTTTACAAGGTGTCTAATTTGTCTCTGTTCTGTGTACCACATGTAATGATCTGAAAAGGTCTTCTGAAGAATTCCTGTTACTGCTTGAGTTACACACACGTACACGCTGGATAAGCTTTGTAAATTCTTTTTTCTCAGTGACAGTCCGGAACATAAACAAATACATTTGAATGTTTCAGCTGCTGGGTTTCCTAGCTCATTTATTGCTCTCTATACAAAAAAAGGAAAGCCTTAAGATGTTTTCAGAGTAAAAGATACCATAGTTTTTCTAAGCCTGATTTCATGCAAGTTTTTTAATTGGGTTCTATATACAGATTATGATATACAGTCTTACTTGATATATACCATAATCAAATTTCAATCTGGCTATTATCTGATGGTCATACTTCTTTTTTTTTTTTTCAGATTTATCAGACAAATAATTTTCTCTATCTGTCCTGAATTTATTTGCTCTGATGTGATGTTGTGGTGACCTTTTTGCTGTTTCTAATATTTCATCTTTCTTAGTCTGTCACACACACAGTTTTGGGTAAAATGTCGGGCTTTACCAACACTTCTGATGCAAGTGTAAACTTTCTTGTCTTGAGTCAGGCCATTTGAATTATTTATGTCAAGACACTTACTAGGTGTTTTATTGTAGAGTATTAATTTATTTTTTCAGTGAGAAACCATGCAAAGATGAGCTGCAAACTTTATTTATGTCTTCTCTCTATCATCAATGTAACCTCTGAAAACTCACTTTATTTTTAAAAAATTATACATATTTTGTCTCCTTTTTATTCTGGACACAGGTCCGACCATTTTGTCTTTTTCTGGGGGAGGGAACAAAATCTAAAGCTATGTGAGACAAATTCCTAACTGAGATAAACTGACCTATTTCCATGTACCCAAGCTACTTAAATGAAAATGCAGTTTTTCAGTAGCCCGAAAAGGGGGCCCCAATTTGTTCAGAAATGAAAATTGAAAGTTTCATTGAAAATCTGAGTCATACACATTGATTAATGAAATAATATTTAACCATGTGTTTGTTCCTATTAAAGTGTCAGTCATAAAGATAGTGTCAACCTGTACCAGCACTGTCGTCAACATAACCTCTATGACATTTCTCTGTATTATGTATTTCTTTTTTGTTTCATTTCCTCTTTCATTTTCTACAGGCATAGTATTTTGTAGTAAGTGAAGCATGAACGCTCATTTTCACTTGCAAAAAAAGGCCATTTACCTACTTGGAACATAAAGACATTTAGTGCATTTACCAATGAGTTTTTCATGTAACAGACATAAAATACATCGTGATTACAGAGAAAAGGTGTGGGCTATGTACTTAACGCTTAATGTCTTGAACATTTTCAATGGAAATACATACATAATAAATATATATATATAAAGAAAAAGATAGTGTAATGAATATCACAACATGAGCCTGTTCTCTCTGTTTTTCATTACTGTAGTGTTGCAGAATAGCCATAAAGTTATTGTCTCTAACCCTTTGAGAATGTTTTTGACCGATGAACTTTTTAATGGCAGATTATCAACATATCATATTCTAGCTTTGAATCATTAGTGGAAGAAAAGTTCTATAATAAGGCTTCTATTTTTCCTTTGTATACTCAAATATATTCTTCCTTAGTAATTCGGGATAGCTATGAACAGGAGGTTCTTGTGCACTTTGTAAAATTGAAAATAATTATTTTTATCATTGTAAGTATTCTTACATGCATTTTCTATTTATTTTCCACACTGAAGCTGGTCTGCACACAATTCATGCACATAACTTTATGAATTTTAGTAGAGCACTGTCAGAATCATGATTTTTTCAAGAAGCTTTTACTCCATAGGTCCTGCTTGATGCTCTTGAAAATTCTGAATCAAAAAGGCCTTTAGCTAGGCCTTTAACACGGCCTTCACTAATATTCACATAGAGAGCTCAGTGAAACACAGACTATGAAAGACGGACTGATATCTGGGTGCAAACCAGCTAAAATCTCAGGCTGAAAGCTTATTGTCACCACTGGTCCAATGTCCAACTAGCAGCCACCTCATAGGTAAGTGGTGCAGCTAATACTGTTTATTAACAAACTGGATGGTAGGATGCTGCACATCCTCAGGCAGGCAACAGGCGATATTAAAATGGAGGAAGTGGTAATTGCTACCTAAAGTGACTTCAACAATAATGTGTACAAAAAGTGCAAAGGAGGATGCAAAGTTCAATTCTTATGACAAATAATCTCATATGTTGAGATAAGAGCAGTTTAGTAGTTCAAATAAAGTAAAAAAATGTAATAATGATAATAAATTATAATGAAATAATTATAATAAAGATAAGAACTATTACAATGAAAAAGACAAAGTGAGAGGAATAAACCCCAAGAAAAATAAGAGATGTACAATACAATTTATCACCACCCACTGACCAACGTGCAACCAGTCCCCACACTGCAATCATCCCCTCATATCTTACTGCTCCCAGCTGTTATACAGGGCATGATATTCTATGGTATGGAATATCCCTTTGGACAGCTGGGGTCTGCTGTCCTGCCCGTGCTGCTGTCCCTCAGTTGCTTGTGCGACTCCTCACTGGCAGAGCATGGGACACTGAAAAGTCCTTGACTTAGAGTAGGCACTGTCAACTACTAATTGTCCATGTATTACCAATGGCTCTTCAGTGTCTCCAGTGAGGCAATTCTCATAAGGTATTTATGTTTACCGGTAGGCACACAAATGTTTTCGACACATGAGTTTAAGAACTGTGATCATGAGAATAGCCATTCTGAGTTTTACGTTGTGCAGTCATGGGTCACCATCTCCATGGGGTTACAAGAACAGAGTAAAAATCTAACACAATCTTTGGCTTTCAGCTACACCCATCTGTGTCAAGAGCATGGAACTGAAGGGTATTTGAACTCAACCTGAAACAATGTGATTCTTGGATTTCTCTCTGTTTATTGACTAAAAATAAAGCTCTGTACATAGTTTGCATGTACAGGATGCCCAAACAGAGGTTTTAAAAGGATTTGTCAGATTTCTACCCCATCAACCAATGATTCTTTGTTCCATGCCCTTTTTTTTACGGTTCTGTACTGTAAATGGTATCTTTAATGCATGGAACTCTTTTCTGTGTTTTTTACTTAATGTTTCAAAGCACTTTGAATATGGATAAGTAGTAAATGTACTTAGGCCCATGTAAGTAGCCACTTTGATTATATAAACTCCTGTCTTAAGAGATTTCTAAATGTCTCCATAAATAGAAAACAATTTCCTCCCAAGAAGAAAACATTTTCTGTTAGTCCCTGGAATGCTGTTGTTGAATATTACTTGTTACCCATCCCTAGGTTAAAACAAAACCAGGAAGGATATTTCATTTGAAGAGACGTGCTGTGCTGCCAGGGCTGTAGCATGGGTTCTGGGGCAGCAAATCACGCGCAGTGACAGCAGAGGGGTCACGATGACTTGGTGTGGTGCTGCAGCCCAGCAGTCTCAGGCCATGCGGCAGTGATGGTTTTATGCGGCTTCTGAGAGGAAAATCCCTGGGCTACCAGTGGTGGCTGGTTGCACTGGGACAGCTCAGCTGGGAGCTGGGGTGGTCCTGATCCAGTGCAAATGACAGCTGTGGCTGAGGTGGAAAACAGCTGCAGCTGAGGTGGAAAACAGCTGTGTCTGAGGTGGAAAACAGCTGCAGCTGAGGTGGAAAACAGCTGTGTCTGAGGTGGAAAACAGCTGCAGCTGAGGCAGAGCAGCTCTACAGCAGAGAGGCTCCGAAAGTCCACAGTGGTCCAGAATGCAAAAAATCCAGGTATCAAGAGAGACACAGCTGGTGTGCACCTGTTCTTATCTCACTGTCTCCTGAGCTCCTGGAATGCTTCACTTCAGGGCCCCACCTTTCCAGCAGGTCCCAACATGCTGGAGACAGACTCTCTCCCCAGTCCAGCTCAAACAGGGTGTGTGTATAGAGGGGAGGGCAGTTCCCCATGCTCAAAAATATGTGGTGGTGCGAAAACAATTCACTAAAATCTTTCCCATTTAACTAAAACTACAACAACATAAATACCAGTTATAGAAAGCTGCTGGTCTATTTCTAGAAAATTAAATTTACTACCTTTTTCAAATGTAGACTCATGCTCACATAACGAATTTTAAATAAATTTTAAATTGTACATGAAACAAACATTCTAAGACACATCATGCTTCCAAATTAAATGAAAATAGTGAACAATCTACTCTGATTATATCTAAGCAGAGTATATTACTGTTAAAATTTACTCTACTTACTTCTTGGCTTTTTAGAGACCCTGAAGCAAACTAAAATGATCTGAACAAGATATTGGCCTATTTTTCACATTCACTACTCAGAATGGTCTTTTAAACTTTCTAAAATTTAGTAATATTACAATACAACTGGAAAAAAAAAGTTTAGAAAAAGAACTTAATTTAGGAAAGAGCTTTTGTAACTAAAAGTTTCTACTTCTCTTAGGGCAGCTGTATGTCTGCTCTTGGCTAAGAAAAGGTCTAAGAAAGAACAATATTTCCCTTCTCTATATAAGGATTCTATTATGATTTTAGGAAAAGAAAAGACCCTCTGGATAGTTGTATTGCTATTTTCAATAACAAGCCATCTTAGAAGAAATTCTTGGCATGAAATATGAGTGATGGTCTTCCTTCTTATAAACTTCCCATTAAAATCAATCAGCAGATAAACTGAAGGTAAGTGATGGAATTAATCTGCTAGTTGCTCAGAGCATTGTTTTATAATTTATAACTGTTGCCATAAAAATGTCTGTATTTTATCTGTGTCTTTATCTTGCAGATTTATCCAGCATGGTACAGGTTGTGGAGATTTTGTGTTAGTGATCTAAGTAGTTTCATCCCAATGTCCTTAAACTACTCACTGTTGATGTTAGTCAGAGCAGGTTTGTTTGTTGATATTGTCATCTTCATAGCATCTCAAGAGCTGTACTGGCTGTATAATATGGACAACTTATTTATTATTTTAGTACCAAAAAGATTCCTGTTACCATTGGAAAAGTTTGCGTTTTCTTGTCATCTAACTTTCATCCCACAAGTATGCATATTTGCAGAAAGTAAACTTTATATGTAAACTTTCCTATAACAACGTCAATCCCTAGAGAGTGATGGCACAAGGGTTTGGATTTAGCACTTTTATCATCTTCTGAATCATTCCCATCTGCAGTGCAAAGTCCCTCACCATCTGTACCATGCCTGATAACTTATGCAGGCAATACAAATACTTGTCTCTTATTTCCATCAAGGGCATTATTTTAAACATGAGACATTTCTCTTGTAGGCCTTAATTCAGCAAAACACTGAATCAATACATAACAATCACCTATCCTTCATCAAACTGAATGATTGATGAGGAGTTCTCTCAATTTCTTTTGGGGAACTTCCTCTCTTGGAATGAAACTCACTATATCTCGCAGTCTCACGCACTGCAGTGGTTGCCCATAGCACACAGCCCCTTGTGAGTTCTGGTACTGCTCTGGCTGCTTTCACCCAGAAATTCCCACAGCCTTATGCACACAGGTGGAGAGGCACCCAGGCAAGTAGTCAGAAACGGAGTGTAATGAGAAGAAATGACAGACTGCTCTGATCAGGCACAGGGCATGGCCATTCAAGCACCTGTTTACACACAAATAATATCTTTCACCTCCTTGTCCTTCTATTTTCCTCTACTTGTTCCCTCTTCAACCACCCTTAATCCCAAAGGTACCTGCAAACCTTTCTCTGGCCCCTCACCATGATCACCTCCTGTGGTAGAGGCGGGGTTGCCCCCAGCCCTCGAACCTCTGCCCCCTTTGCATGTATGGAAACGAACTCTTTATCATTTAACAGTGCTATCCATAGTAATTTAGGCAAAATCAAAGCCTTTGAGAAGACAAAAAGGTTATCTTCTGAAGCACAGGAAAGACTGAAATGTTGCAAACTTAGACAGTGCCAGAGCCTAGAAGGAAGCAAGGAGAAAAGTTGTGCATGGACTACTCCAGCTGGTGATCTGCACAGGTCATGTCTGTGCTGCTCATGAAGAGACAGACTTCCAATATAGCCTACAGCTACAGTTATCTCCTAAACCAAACATCAGTTTTATTCTTACATTGTGTACTGCATTTATACTGTTTGGTAGCGGGATAGGGGCTACAGGGTTGGCTTCTCTGAGAAGCTGCTGGAAGTTTCCTGTATGTCTGACAGAGCCAATGCCAGATGGTTTCAAGATGGACCTGCTGCTGACCAAGGCCAAGCCGATCAGCAATGGTAGCAAAACCTCTGTGATAACACATTCAAGAAAGAAAAAGTGTTATTGTACAGAAATAATTGTGGCCAGAGAAAAGTGAAGTGCGAATACATGAGAGAACCAGCCCTGCAGAACCCAAGACCAGTGCAGAAGGAGGGGCAGGAGGTACTCCAGGCACCAGAGGAGAGATTTCCCTGCAGGCCATGGTGCAGAAGGGGGTGAAACACACTGTCCCCCTGCAGCCCATGCAGGTCCACAGTGGAACAAAGATCCATCTCCAGCCCAAGGAGGAGCCCCACACAGAGCACGTGGATACCTGAAAGAAGGCTGTGACACCATGGGAAGCCCATGCTGGAGCATGCTCCTGGCAGGGACCTGCAGACCTGTGGAGACAGGAGCCCATGCTAGAGCAGATTTACTGGTAGCACTTGTGACCCCATGGAAGGGACAAAAGCTAGAGCAGTTTGTGAAGAACTGTAGCATGTGGGAAAGACTCATTCTGGAGAAATTATCTCCTTTGTGAGGGACCCCAGGCTGGACAAGGGGTAGGAATGGTGTCCCTGAGGAGGAAGAAGTGGTAGAAACAACATGTGATGAACTGACTGTAATCCTCCTTCCCCATCTCTCTGCACTGCTGGGGAAAGGGGGTAGAACCTGGAAAAGAGGGAGAAGTGGGGGGGAAGGTGCTATAAAATTAGTCTTACTTCTCATTATCCTGCTTTTATTTTGATTGGTGATAAATTCAGATATAATTTCCCCAAGTCAAGTCTGTTTTGCCCATGATGGTAACTGATGAGGGCTCTCTCCCCACGATTATCTCAACACATGAGCCTTTTCTCTTCCCTGTCCAGTTGAGGAGGAGAGTGACAAAGGAATTTTGGTGGGTACCTGGCATCCAGAAAAAATCAATCCACCACACATTGGAAAAGGAATTAAGATGCCCAAGAGATGGGAAAAAAGATTTGGTGTTCTACCCCTGAACATTGCTCCACCATGTTTCACCTCCGCTTCCCCTCACAAAGAAGTTGTAACTGCCTTGCTTCCAATCTAGAAATCTTTCTTTGGGCATTTTGTAAGCACTGAAAATAATACGTAGTAACTACTGAAAATGTTAAGGTAGTGGCAGTCAAAGCCTCCACTCTGCTCTGGTGAGGCTCCAGCTGGAGTACAACATTTAGCTCTGGAATTCTCAATATAAGGAGGGCATGAACTTATTGAATCTAGTCCAGAGAAGGCCATGAAGATGATCCAAAGGATGGAGGACCTCTGCTATGAAGACAGGCTGAGAGAGCTGGGGATGTTCAGCCTGGCGAAGAGAAGGCTCCAAGAGAACTTTGAGCAGACTTACAGGAACTTAACAGAGCTTCCAAGAAAGGTGAAGAGGGACTTTTCACAAGGGCATGAGGGAATGGCTTTATATTGAAAGAAGATTAGATATATAGAAGAAATTCTTTATTTAAGAGGGTGGTGAGACATGGGAATATGTTGCCCAGACAAGTTGTGGATGTCCCATCCCTGGAAGTGTTTAAGGCTTGGATGGGGCTTTTGAGCAACTTGGTCTAGTGGAAAGTATCCCTGTCCATGTCAGGGAAGGTTGGAGCTAAATGATCCTTAAGGTGCCTTCCAGTCTAAAACATTCTAGAATTTTATGATTATTCAATCATGTAAAGTGGCTTCTGAGATTGCTTTTCTTCAAGTCTTTGTGTGAGTGTATGCAGTGCTGTCCCTTCTCAGCTCAAGAGTCATTGTTTTCTCATAAATTACAATTACTCTTTCAAACATATAACATTTTAGATAGTCATATACCTTTTTATCAGGTTTTGCAAATACTGCTTGAAGAAATATGGTCTAGTTGATGTCTTTTCAACACTATTTTGGAATCTCATGAGTTTTAATTGTTTGGAAAAGTCAATGTCAATCTCTTACATCTTCAAGAATTCATGTAGGAACTGCCAAGATGTTTATCAAACTAATGAATAAATAGCATATCAAAATGCTACTGACATTTTATCTTAAATGAAGTTTTCACTAAGTTTCTGTCGGGATTTTTTCCAAAATAGTTTGTTTGTTCAGAATTTACAGTTTTCAACTGATTCTTCAGTTCTGACTTTGTCAAGACTAATTTGTTGTGTCATTAAAAAAATAATTAAAAAAGGTGTATGTTCCCCTGAGTAGTCAGATATAGCTGGGCTTTTTTGAACAAGAGATCATCTTCTTCTTAACCTCTCTCATATACAGTGCATTGGCTCCCTTTTTACGGGAAATACTTTGCCAAGAAGCATTTGATCGTTAATCTGTGTACATCCAGAAAAAAAAGAAGGCTCACTCCTGCATTAGCAACCTCATTTCCAAAGAGGATTACTCTCATATGTAAAGATCAATGAAAGTATTATTAAATCTCCCAGTCCTTTTGCCTTCCTGTGCAAAGCTCATATTGCCAATTATTTTAAATATGTCTGACTCTAATTTTAGTGGAATATTTTTGTCATGAAGTGGAGAAATGCTGAATATTTTATATTGTCCTGATCTCAGAAGGAGTTATAAAGTATTTAATACCTTATAAGATGTCACTGGGCTAAAAGGGATCACTTTAATAACAATCCATCTCACAATCAATTTTGTCGACTATATGGACGTTTAATTTTTTTTCCTAACAAATGCTTTACTCTCTTTCTCTTTCATAAAACAATGAATCAGTTGACCCTGGGTTACTGAAATTTCCATACTTTTTCTAATTCTGGAGAATTTGAATAGTCTAATTTATCTCTTACCTCAGAAGTGCCTTAGACTATTATCCTCTACTGTGTAAAAATAAGTACTTGTTTCTAGTATGCTTGAGCAAAAGCATCTCATACTTATGGCAGCAGAAAGTATTTGGCTTACTTTGTACTGCAGACCTGTAACCATGATAACCAGCGTGTTACTTAACTTGCCTAAAATTACAATTTTCAAATGACTGGTTTCATTATTATTCAGTCTCTCTGGTTTTAGTAAAAACATCCAAAATATGTAACTGCATTTGGACTCAAATATATTACACAAATATGTACTTTCAAAACACTAATTATTTTATCTTGACAGCAAAGGATTCATAAGTTGGTTCTGCTAAAGGACTGACAAGTTTCAGGAAAGTGAGTTCTGCCAGGAGCAAAGATGAGTTACCCTAAGCTAGACAGGCAAGGAGTGAACACAGCAAACTGACCAGGTAGGATTCGTTTACCCAGATTTGGACATCTGCATAACAGCAACTGATTTGATTAATTTTACTTACCACAGAGTCTTTGAGGGGCTGATTATTCTTTGTTGTTTGTCCATTTTAGACTGATATCTACTATACTGTGGGTATGTTTATTCCTCTCATTAGCTATAAAGGAAGGCAAGACAGCAATCCTAAATGCCTGTTAAACTGCAGTGAAACAGATCTCAAATCATCATTCCTAAATATCTACTTCTACGTCACCTCTAGAAATATCCCAACCACCATCCTTAGCTTTTTGCAGGCTAGAAAATAATGAAGGAGCTTTTATCACTCAGAACACTTTTGTTACTCTCTTCTTTTACTTTTTTCTTAGCAGCATCTAGTTTCTACAGTTTTCAAGAGAATCCCACACCTTTCCAAATCATGGGAGTCAATGAGCAGGCCAAACTTTTAAATGATTGTATCATCTGTGACATACCCTGAATAAAGTTCCGCTATAAAAACAATTTTGTAAAGTCACTGAAATATAATAAAAAATGACACTTGAATTTGATAAACTAAGAACAGTAGCTTTAATGAAATGCATCCAAAATAAACAGTAGTACATAAAGACGCAGTTTTAAATTTATGCTTTGCAGATATTCACCTCTCAAATGTTAGGGGAGGGCAGGAAACAAACAAGGAAGCAAGTGTCAATCCATCTTGGTCAGATGAATGAAAACAAAAATAAACCAAAGCAAACCTCATGAGTTTTGACAATTATACTTTCATTGCATTTCTCTGATTATATGCTACTGCATTGCCTTTTCACTCACTTAGCCCAGCATGTCCTCCCTTGAAAAATGCATTACAATGTCTGTAAAAATGGTAATAACTTCCCACAGGACAGTTAACATTTCCACCACTTCAGGACTGTATTTTAAATTAACATTTCCCAGGGGCTGTATGTACTGAGATAACTGTCCAGATGCATAACTGCAGACAAGGTCTGTGGTGTGCAGCTTGAGTTGATATGTCCTCAATCAAGTTTTAGAATAGTTCTAGTTTATTAGACAAAATGGGACCAGCTTTACCAGCTAAAAATAGATGCAGCTGTGAGCTAGTGACACCCATCTTGATTTACAGCACATATCTTACAAAAAAACGCTTCTGTGTCATGATACCCACTCCATTTGCCTTTTGTTAGCTGGGAATTTACTTTAGGAGAAACTGCTGGGGGAGAAACAACAAATTAATGGATCATCTGAGAATCATAAAATAAACAAAAGAAAATAGAATTGAGTTCTGTTCCACATTTTTTTTCTTAATCTATATGCACAAATTTAGAATACAATGTAATTCTTAATTCTTGAGTAATTTGGGTTGCAAATTTTCATTATGTGCAGCACAGTGATTCTCCTTTAACTAAAAAAAGAAAATAAAATAATCTTAAAATAAAAATATGATCATGCTTATGGTCATTTAGTTATTTTTTTCTTTCGCAGAATCACAGAATATTCTGCATTTGAAGGGACCCACAAGGTTCAACGAATCCAACTCCTAACTGAATGGCCTCTACGGGGATCAAACCCACTAACCTTGGCATTATTAGCACTGTGCACGAAATATCTCCTTTAAGACATACTACTCCTCCAAATGTAGCAAGTTTGGTATCCTGGGCTGTACCAGAAATAGTGTGGCCAAGAGGACTTGGGAAGTGATTCACCCACTGCTGTACTCAGCACAGATGAGGCCACACCTTGAGTACTGAGCCCAGAGAAGGACAATGAAACTGGTGAAGGGTTTGGAGCACAAGATTTATCAGGAGCTCAAGGAGCAGGAGTTGTTTAGTCTGGAGAAGAGGAGGCTCAGGGGGGACCTTATCTCTCTCTATGACTACCTGAAAGGAGGTTGTAGCCAGGTGGGGGTTGGTCTCTTCTCCCAGGCAACCAGCAATAGGACAAGAGGGCATGGGCTTAAGCTCTGCCAGGGGAGGTTTAGGTTGGCCATTAGGAAGAAATTCTTCACAGAAAGGATGATTAGATATTGGAATGGACTGTCCAGGGAGGTGGTGGAATCACCATCCCTAAAGGTGTTTAAGAAAAGACTGGACATGGCACTGGGTGCCATCGTCCAGTTGACATGGTGATGTTCAGTCACAGGTTGGATTCAGTGATCTCAGAGGTCTCTTCACATCTTCTTGATTCTGTGATTCTCTGTGAAGATAACTCAATTAGTAACTTAAGCCATGTTATCAGGAAGGAACCTTTCAATTTCACTGACCTACAATATCCGGAAGCTCTTCTTACAGCAATAAGATGTTTAAATAGAGAACTGTAGTCTAAGTCAAAATAACTTGCCCTAGTAAGCATACAATGAGTCTTTAAAATGTGCCTTTCAAGAGTGGAGTGTCTTTTTTTTTTTTTTTTAATAAAGGAGAGGTCAGTTCTTCTAGTTTTTAGATGAAAAACAATACTCAGGAAAAAGGTGATGAAGGTAAGATCCTTGGCTGACAAAAACAACACATAGTTTCAAGGTATATAGAGATGAAAGCAATAAAATATTCAGAAAAATGTGTTCTCTTGGATCTGAATATTTGTGTGCCATTTAATTTCCAGAGTAATTTAGTTTGGAACAATTTATAATCTATAATTTATTTCCTTTCTCTGTAGAGCGTTGCTAAAGTGATTATTACAAAATGGTATTAAAAAATAAAGGAGAGCTATAATTTTTAAAAATATATTTATAGCAGAACCTAGATTCTAGCCTAGTTTTATGTATGGCTTCAGGTTTAGAAAGGTTTTAACACAGAGACTCAGTATCCTCTGCTAGCTTCTTCGAGAGGGGTTGCTGTACCTAGGCTGTAGTCACTCTATGAGTAGTGAGCATCTTGCAAAAGAATGTTGCCTAAATGGTATTAAATATGAAAAATAAGAAGTTGTTATAGATTATTCAGCTTTGTAGGTTTTTCTAAACCTAACTGACATTCCTAGTTCATGTCTAGTACAAGCACATATACAATATAAATTATTTTGTGGATTAGCTGAAATATTAGTGGTCTGGAGCAATGAATAATAATTAAGATATCTGATGGAATGGATAGTAAAATATTGTTTTCTTGTGATAGCCTAGAGCAGAACTTCAGATTGAAAGCTTCTAAACCAGAGTCTGTAATGATTCTCTTTAACTCATGCATGTGGCTTTTATCACAACTCTGCCATAAGTCTGTAAGCTTAGTAAGAGCTGTGGTCGTTAGAAGTTACCACAGAGCAAAAATGTTGACATACCTGTGCTGTACAACAACATCAGGTTTTCTTTTACTTTTCCTAGAGGATTATGTAAGGAGAAATTTTTGGTAGCAATGGTCACCACGAGAATGGAACTTTTTGTGCAGAAGATCACTTCATACTCTGGAAAAAGCATCTTGCTTGCATTTCACCTGATTATCTACATTAACAATAGATGCATAGTACTTACAGCTACATGAAAGTAATATGGCCTAAAAGCTATTTTTTATCTTCACAGTGTTCCCTTGCTCTGGCCATCCAAATCAAAGCTCAAGCTGAAAGCTAAGTAGTCTTGTGCTTAGTTAATGGTCATACACAGTACAATACCTAGAAATGCAGGGTACAGCAAACACAAGCTTTAAGACAGTTAAAAAACCCCCACCAAATCCCAAACCACCTCCAAAAGACAAAAATTTCTAAAGTGACAATTCAAAAGGCTCCTCTAAGCGTATCTAATAGTAACAAAATGACTGATGAGAAAAGAATGAGGCAGACTATTTTGCCTCATCAGGGGGAAAACAAAATTTTAGGCAGGGATTTGCTGTTTGGTACTGAATTTTGGTCTTTTTCATGGATCTTGGACAAGTATTTTTAATTCACCCTGCTTCAGTTCCTGTCAGATGCTCCCCTTTGCATACTTTTAGTTAGTTTCTTAATCTAGACTATGAAATCTGTGAGACTGGAAGACTTAATTTTTCAAATATAATACATATATGTAGGTCCTGTGCCACATTGCACGGAGTTCTTCAGAGCATCCTCAATTATTTATGGAGTTTACACATTAGCTAGAAGCAGAGCTAGTGTTCATGTACCCTGAAAAGTCTACATATTTCTCTTATGAGTGCACATCTCAGACTTTAACACTCCATGCTCTGTTGTGTCCTACCTCGTTAGTCCTAGAGGAATGTAGGCAGAATAAATAAGAAAGACTCCAGGATCTTTCAGTGTTGCAGAACCACTTTTTCTGCACATCATGCAGGATATGTCCAAATATCTGCAGTACAGCTTCATGGATTCGGATAAGCCAACTTTTTTTTTTTTTTTTTCTAGCTGGAGAGCTGAAATTAAGTCAATATTTTATTTTGGTTGCCTTTTGGATTTGTGCTTGTTTGTTTCTCTCTTAAGTAGCTAAACAGAAAAATATAATTCAAAAGCAGTGGAATTCTGTCTGCCATTTAGTTCATGGTATGGAGCACTCCTTTGTTCTTCATACTGGACTGTTCCACTCACAGACTCCCTAAAAACATTTCTTATCTCCTTCTTGCAGGAAAGGACAACACAAAGATCTTCACAACAGAATTTTTAAAAAATATCTGAAATACTGCTATATAAATCTACCATTTGAGATAAAAAATTTGCTTTTTTTCTCTTACAATTTCATTATATTCTCTTAAATATGCCTGCAATTCCTATCCATTATAATTGTTAATTAATATTAGTTAATATACTGATTTTGTTGGTAGAGTGATGGGATATGAACATGTCAGCTCAACATAGCAGCCTTGATAGGTCCATAATATTGTTCAGATTTCTATTTTGATGCCTTGAAGTCAGAGAAATAATTCTTTATATGATTTTATATGATTATATACATAAAAATATGCAAAAACATATACATACATACACACATACACACACATATACATATATATATACATATATATGAACTTATAGGTTTTACAGCTACAGTCTCTAGAGCTCAGACTTTGCAGACAGGTCAGCTGCTGTCAGTTGCAAATAAGGTGCCAGGAACCTGCATCAGACAATGCGGAGCACAAAGAAATCAACAACTGGCAATGAGTCAGTCTATTTTGTTTAGAAAAATCTTGAAAATCATACAAGTATGTACTTGTAGGGGCTTCTGCTTGCATTCTATGAATGCATACTTGAAGAGTGTTTACACACAGTGTTTATTGATTTATTCTGAAAAACTGAGAAGATATTTCTAGATGTCATTTTTGTGAGTTTTGGAAAAACAAACCAAGATAACAGAAAGAATAAGTAAGCAAAGATTTTCTTTTTGGTTTTTTTTCCCCCATACATATTTAAGGTGAAGGAATTTCTCCAACAAGCTGTTACTTCAGAAGCACTCCAACCACGTTATTGAAGAGGAGAACGTAACAGCATGCTGCTGCAATGTAAGAGAGGAAATCAGCCCACATTCTGTACGTGCTTAGTCATGGACATCTGTGATCTGATTCTGTCCGAAAGGAGACTCCCAGTCTGTAAGTCCAAGCTATTTGCATGGAGCTAATAGAGCTACTAGCAGATCAATTAGCGTTTCACATGTTTTTGATTCCTTTGAGAACGCACGCAGAATCAGTCTGGAGGAGAAAAGACAATGCAGAAAGAACCGTGCCTCACCAACACCGCCTATGGAGACTTTCTGCTGTGCCTTTTGCAACCGGACTTGCCTATCTCGCATCGGCCTCTTCAGCCATCAGCGCGCTTGCAGCAAGCATGGGTAGAGCCCTTCCCAAATCTGCGTTCGCGAAGCCGAGCCATGATGATGATGATGATGATGTTTTTGGAGTGGCATGTGGGTTTAAGTTGAGAGAATCTAAGGCATCTAGAGTGGTACTAGAAGACACTTAGGCTTAGCAGATCTCAAATCCAGGCATCGGTATGTGTTTCCATGCAGGGATGGGATTCCTGTGTCTGGTGGAATTTTAAACATCTCTCTGAGCTTCAGCCACCACCAGAGGAGGGCACAGGTCTCTCACAGGGGCTGGGTTGCACCTGTCTGGGTCATGTCAAGCTCTTAGATTCCCAAGGGTCTTTCAGATGACATTAAACACCGTTCTTTAGGGAGCTAATCGGCAACCAGGAAGCCTTCATGTGGTCTAGAACCTGCAGAGTTCAATGGAGATATTGTTGATGCAGTGAACAGATCATTTTATTGTAGACCAGACCCAGCTGTCTACTTTAGGGTGAGTTGAAACATGCTACACACTTTAAATTCACTGAGTAGCTCTTCACTGACTTTAGCAAGAGCTCAGACCTGTGGAGGCACTTAGGAGTTTAACATGAGGTCTAATAGTTTTTGTCAACTTCATATACACTTACAAATGGTGACATGGTTGATGATTAATAATTGCAATTAAAAAAACAAAAGAGAAAAGATCAAAAAAAATATTGCCAGATATTTTCCCAAACCTCAAAATATTTGGACACCATGTGCCTAAATTTAAAGGTACAGCAGTGCTAAAAACCAGGAAAAATTATTATTTTTACAGAAAGGAATATTACAAAAAGTTTTGGGACACTAACTTCAAGACACTTATGCTAGTATTTTTATTTGATAAATTTCATAAATCTACTCTACAATAGAACAGGACAGATTACAAAGCCATTATCCTTTATTTTCTATCCTGAATACTATCAAAATTGTGGACAAGATTTTTATATTTAAAACAAAGTTTCCTTCTTATTTTATCGCAGCCTGTAAAACATACAAAATAAAATTTTTCTATAGAGCAATAACTAACTAACTAACTAAAATCCAGATTCTGCATAATTGTATTTTATTTTTAGGAGAACATGTATGTATTTGCCCATTTATGGTGTTCAGGTCTGTTGCATGCCCTGACCAATATCTGTACAACTTGAAAAGTTTTACCTTTTCTATAGAAACAAATACTACTACAAAATAGAAAAACACTTCAGAATTGTTTTTTCACAGAAATATTTTAGCACCAAGATTTTTTTCCCAATACATTCTTAAATAGATGGAGACAATATTATCATGTATTTTTGGCATTTGCCTTATTATCCTGTACTTGACTATGGCACAAAATCAACGTTTGCTGTCTCCAGGTGTTTTCTTCTAAACCGTACTAATAAGGACTAGATAAAGAAAACATCCAACAATGCTTATATAGGATGGATTTTCCACTAGTCTTTCTTCAAGGTATGCAAAGAGTTCTGGTCTAAATTATGATACTTGCTTTTAGTACCTCAGTACACCTGAGGAAATTTGCTACTTACATATGTTAGCAGCACAGGGCCTGATGTGGTGAAACTACAGCTCAGTTTGTCTTTTCAGCAAAGGAAAGGCTCATCTGCTTGACAGAACTCTATCAAAGTATTCAGTCCAATAGACATGACAGTATCTTTTACGACCTATATCTTATACATAGCTTGCATATAGCATACATATTTCCAGGAAAATCTACCATTCTTCATTCTTTGGAGAATGTGACATTTCGTACAGTGTTTTTTAAGTAGACAATAGGAAAAAGATACATTTCATGTAGCCCGGTAAGACGTATATAGATACTGCACTACATGCCATAAACTGTAAGTTTTTAGTTAGGATAAACTAGTTTGCAGCTTTATAGAACAATTTTTTTTTAAAGCAATATAATTAAAAAACCTAGTGGTCCTGGTGATAAAATCAGGACCTTGATCTTGTCTATTTCATTCATAATTAGATAAATTCAGTTGGAAAGGATTAGATTGCAGAATACAGTTCTTCATAGAATAAACAACACAATCAGCAGAATTTTGGATTCCTACTGCTGTCATGGAAATATTGCAGTGATGTGTCTATGGCCATAGCTAAGTTCTATTCAGATTGAAGAAGAATGTCCTAATTGGCTGGTAATTATGAAAATACTTTTTTTAAAATAACATGTAAGTTATCATGATGATTTCAAGGAAGTTGTTTTCCTCACTTCTAATAATTTTATTAAGGCTTCAGAGCTTGCACATTACATTCAGACTACTTATACCTTTGATATACAATTTAGCATTAGGTGGTTGGAGTGCTATCTTTGAATTCATCAGATGAATTGCTTGAATACACTTTGGGCAGAATGGCACCTATTGAGGAAAATTATTTTCAGTGAGGCAATGAGCTGTTAACAGTAATGTTTGGAATAAATACATTTTATCAGCATTTACCAAGGCACCCTGCTAGGTAGCAAGCAGAAGAGTACATTTCATGGTGCAATCTAATTTTCTTCTCCTAAAAATAACTTCTTTTTTCTCTTTCAAATTCAAGAATTTTTAAAAACTTGAAGAGACAGTGCTACATTTCTTTTGCTTCTAAGTACAGTTGTAATACTTTAAAGGGGATATTTTGCAAACAAAATATATTTGTCTATCTTAGGGGAATAGCAGTTCACTTCTAAAAACATATATTTAGCAATGTATATTTTGGAACATAAATATTTTGACAGTTTGGGAAATATGATTTTATATGTATGTAGGTGCTTAGAAAGACAGAGAAAAATTATAATGTTGTGAGATACTACAAACTGTAGACATTCACAAACAGTCTCAGAAGGCTCTTGAACTCTGCAGCATTGCGAAGGAGACACCTGCTTGTCTCTTAGGGCATGAAAAGTTTGACAAAGGTGTGGCCCTGGAAACATCAGTGGAAAGAAATCTCAGAAGACTGAAGACCTGACATATGATACAATCACCATAGATGTTATATTCACAGAGGTCTTCAATATATTGCATTTCTTATGTAAATGTGTTTTATGTATTTAAATGTGACCATAGCAAAAAACTAACGTGGAACTTTCAACCTCAGTTCAGCAGACTTTCAAATATGAGTATATGAGTACTTAATCTTATAACGATATTATGTTTTATTTTATGTGAGTTTATTTTGTTGGATTTTAAATATAATTTCAATTATCTCCAAATTTTCTGTGTATAATGCCTATTATTGGATATTATTGGTTATGATCTTCTCAGAGAATGTGGCAGATAAATTTATATAGCCTCTAGAAAAACAAGCAACTATCTGCCTATAACTTGTTACTTTCATGAGAACCTTTATTAATTGCTGTTTTTTCCTGGTCTATGTTTCAATTACTGTACTGGATTTTTTTGTATTACTAGTAAGACTAGGACACTCCCCAGGCACACGATTCATTACAATATTTAGAAGAAAAATAGACAGCTCACATTTTTCAAAGAACATAATTAACATGTAAATGAAGCTATCACAATGAGTGTATATAAATGAACATTAGCAAATATGTATAATGTTGTTACAAGGGTCAGGGCAGATGTACAATGGCAATGACAGTATGTATAGATATTTTAATGATTAGCAACTGAACTGTGCATAAAACTGTTTGTACATAACATACAGATGTACTACTAATGTTTTGAAGTCTTACACAAAATTGTTGTATGTATTTTTGTTTAAAAAACCAGAACTCCTACTTAAAATCCTCTGTTGTATCTCATGCAACGGTGTGCATGCCATAAGTGCATTGATGTAAGTGGTAGAATGAATGATCCATTAATTTGGACCTTAATAATTGTTGCTACAAACTGAAAGGTAAGGTTATGGGAAAGAAAGTTGAGAAATACAGATTTTATACACAATTTATTTCACTTATATATATGTAAACTTCCCTAAAGATGATGTCAAGTGACCTTTGCACTTGACAGATGGCTCAGAAGTTCCTAGAAATGAATGGAAATGAGTACTTCTATAAGGATAAAGAAAATATAAAGTAGTGACTTTACTTTTCATCCTTTACAACAACAAATAATACCTTGGGATTATGGCAAAAAAACCCAGCTGTTGCCTTTAGTAATATAGTAAGATAACTAGTAGATTTGTTGTGAATCTTGTTTCCTTCTGTTCGCTTTTTGGAGAAAATATGCTATAGTCTGTAGTGAATATATGCATTATGATGGAATGTGGAGTGATCATTAACTATATGGAATAGCAGTCTGAGAGTTAAGGTGCTCCACCCCCACGTTCCACGTCCTTCCCTCAAGCACCTCAGCAGCAGCAGCACAGTCTGCCAGGTGTCACACTTGCAAGAAGGTTGTTCCTCACACACACCAGTTGCCTATTCTTCTGTTGTGGGCACTCCTTCAGGGTGTCCTTGATATCAAGAAGATAAGATCGATCACTCTGAAGGGGTTTGTCTCTTGGTATGTATGCGTGTCAGCATGGTAACTTTTGCTATAAGAAAAGGCAGAATTTAAACAGTTGGGAATTTATGATCATCATATTTCTGGAAATTAATACATAAGTTGGAGAAGAAAACAGGCACTGAAGAAGTTTTCTCTGAACCGTTTGCTTTAATGTGTACAGAGACATAAAATCTAAATATGGGCAAGATTTAGAAGGGATGAATAAGGCAGTGATTTTGCAAAAAATATAGCTTATTGCAAAAGTATATGCGGCATCTAAATTACAATAAAACTATGTTGCTGGAGTCTAAAATAAATAAAAAAATGCAATCTCTCGAAACTATTTTGATAGATTTAAGTTAAAGACAAGATAAAACCTAATAAGTATACAAAATACATGATGTGCAAATGAGTTCGGCAACATTTGCCTTCAAAGAAAATGAGTTAAAAGTGAATAAAACTGGGAGGCAAAACCAAAAAATAATGAAAGTTCTTTACAAGCATGACTTGCGAAAGTAGATAACCATACCAAGACCAGCTACAGACAGGTAATTGAACAAACTCAACAAAAAACTGTGGGGAATGGCAGAACAAAAAGCAGTGCCTTTTTTCAACCAAAGGAGAGGGAGAAACCATGGTGGATAAGCTCTGGAATCATAGAATCATAGAGCAGCAGTCTGGAAGGGGACCTCAAAGATAAACTGGTCCAACTTTTCTTGGAAAAAACGTACTGAAAGCATGGTAAAGGCACAGTCTAGACAAGATGGCCCAGCATCCTGTCCAGCTGAATCTTAAAAGTGACTAACACTGGCAAATCCACCTCTTCCCTAGGGAAATTATTCCAGTGGCTGATTGTCCTCATTGTGAAAAATTTTCCTCTTGTGTCCATATGGAATCCCCTCAAGAGTAACTCGCACCCATTGCTCTCTGTCTTTTCCATGGGACTTCTTGTAAAAAGGGAGTCTCCATCTTCTTTGTATACTGGATTCCCTTTAAATACTGGAACATGGTAACAAGGTCTCCCCTAAGCCTTCTTTCCCCAAACGAAGCTCTCCCAGACCCTTCTCACACAACAGGGTTCTCAGTCCTTTGATCATCTTTCTGGCCGTCCTCTGAACCCTTTGCAGCCTGTCCTCATCCTTTTAGGATAGTGGGGACCAAAACTGAGCACAGCATGTCAGGTGTAGGAATGTCAGGAGCACAATATGTTAGGAATTGACGAGGCACAGCATCCCAAGTGGCAGCACAGTGTGGGAGTAGCTCGTCTCTCTTTACTTTTGTTTCCATTCTTGTGTGTGTGTCTTTTCTACAGCTATCTGTTCTTTGTTTTCTTTATGCTTGTTTTAGTTTTGTTTTGTTTTTACTGAATCAATACTGGTTTTACTTTTTTTTTTTTTTTTAAACTTTTTTCATGTGCCTTGAAATAGGTCCACCCTGATTCTTGAGGCTGAAATCTGTTAGTGACCAGCTATTGATCATTTGTGATTTGTGGTTATAGCCTTGAGGTCTGCTGTGTCTCAGTTCTTTCAAGCCCTCTGATAGCAACCTATGTTTATACTCCTAGAGGCCCCTGCTGCAGTATTCAGTGGATAAAAATGATGAAGGAAGATTGATGGAACATGGTGCTATGTAAAAATTGGAACTCAAAAAGAGACATACTGGCTAGACTAGTTAGATAGAATAGTTCCCTGTCCGTGGCATATTATTGAAAATCAGAAAACCCATGAGAAAAGAAAAATTTCAGAAAACTTCAGTTGTTCTCATGAAAATTCATGTCAGAATGGACATCAAGCACAAACAACTTTCAAAAAGTATTTATTTTTAAATTATTTCCCTTTAAAACAAATAATTGAAAAATATAAAGGGAGGAGGTAGTCTCAATCAATATACAAGATAACCTGAAAAATTGCCATCATGCATTCAGCATTTGTGTATGACCAAAGAAATAGAAAGTAGGAAAAAAAAGATCATGTCAAAAATAACATGCTTGTAAAGCCAAACAAAATAAAATAAGCAGTCAGATGGATGAAACTCTAATGAAATAAAATTTTTGCATTGAACATATTACTACTCTATAAGAATTTTACTCTAAAAGTCCTTATTTAAAAAAAGGATCTTTTATAAATGATGACAAAAGATGTCATGTCTAAATACAAATTGAGAAAGAACATTAAAATTTTAAAGCCTTATTGAAGAAAAAGAAGTTGTATACGAATATTGAAACTGTAACTTAAGTAAAATATGTTGTATTAAAACAGGGGAAACAAATCTTAGAGAAACATTTTGTCCTGAGAATATATTTAACCCCCATAATAGCATAGTCAAATAAATCCCACTGCCAAAACCAAGAAGCATTCCAAGATTCTGCATCGCAAAAGATTGACATAAGGGATGTCTGAGTAAGATAAAATCATACTACAAACCCAGAATGAATTAACTATCTCACTGTGCAAAAGTTTAGGAGTGTCACACATGAAAGTTTTTTGTAACAAAAGTCATTGCTCAGGAGCTGTTTCAGATGGAATGTTAATAAAAGAGTTTTCAAATAAATTAATAAAACGAATACCAGCAAACTTCCAGAAACAGATGGTATTAACATGGTGTTTTAAGGAAAATGAAATATGAAAGTGCTGAGCTGTTAACTGTAGTATGTAATTTATCACTTAAAATGTCCTTCGTACCGGAGGAGTTGAAAATGGCAAATGTGATACAAATTTTTTAAAAGGGCTTTGGAGAACTATAAAATGAAAAGTCTGTATCTGCACTCAGCAAACTGTTGAGCCTATAATAAAGAATAAATGATGTAGTAGAACATCAACACAGGTTCTGTTGTGATGTTGCACAAATGAACTGCAACTCTCCATAAAGAAGGTGATAAAGTATATAGAGATAATGATTGGTATATATACTTGGTTTTCAAAAAATAATTTTGAGAAAGTACCTCTGTAAAAGAGGGTGCCATGGTACAAGGGATAAAATCTTCCTGTAATCATCAATAAATGGTTAAAGAAGAAAAAAGGTGTTGGAAATGATGGTTACTTTTACCATTATGGAGATATCTGTGGAAATCAATGCTATTGAATATGATCCTGAGTGATGTGGAAAAAAGGGCGATGGTTATCAATTTAATTGACATAGTGTATTTTAAGGAAATAGGAACTGTAATTAAGTATGAAAACTTATGAAAGATATTGTAGCAGTGATTGACTGAGGGATGAAGAACCTAAGGTAATTAAAAGCAAAGTAATATGAAATCAGAGGACCTACACTAGCTATTGGCATCAGGAAAGATTTGAGCAGTTGTCCTTAAATTTGTAAGATAAGGGATGCTCAAAAATTAGTAGAAAGGGAGGAACCAAAATCCATTATGGTATGTCTCATTGTGAAAATCCATACATCACATTCCTTTTGAAGTTCTTCTCAGGTATTTGTCGTTCTTCTATATCAGGCTGGATGTAGTACAGCTGGACACAGTAGAGAGAACAGAAACAATATGAAATGGGTTTAGAATGAGAAGAGACAAAAAAGAAAACAGCTCTCCAGTTTATAAAATAATTGATTATCACAGGATTCATTCATTCATTCATTCATGGCTAGGCTTCGCGAACGAAGATTTGGGAAGGGCTCTACCCACGCTTGCTGCAAGCGCGCTGATGGCTAAAGAGGCCGATGCGAGATAGGCAAGTCCGGCTGCAAAAGGCACAGCAGAAAGTCTCCATAGGCGGTGTTGGTGAGGCACGGTTCTTTCTGCGTTGTCTTTTCTCCTCCAGACTGATTCTGCGTGCATTCTCAAAGGAATCAGCAGCGTTATAGATGGTGTGTCTCCATGCCTCCCGATTGGAGGCCAAAGTGGACCATTGATGGTAGTTAATATGGCCAAGGCTGAGGTATTGTTTCAGAGCCTCCGCACTATCACAGGATAGAGCTGCATATAAAATCATGGACACCAGGGAATAGGTGGTCAGGGTGTGACATGCAGCGGTGCACAGGAAGGACAGTGACATTTCTTTATTGTTTTTCTGAACCATTACTTCTGCTCAGTGTAGTTTTAAATTAATTTTCTGTCCAGTTTAGTATGGCCGTTTTTATGCTGTGATATGGAGATCTGACAAGATCTGACAAGTCTTATTTCAGACTGCTTTTCAGTTTCTAAAAGATTTCCTGATGTTAATTCTATATCTTTCTGAGGTTTCCCAGTTTAGTAGTCTGACTTGAAGAGCCATGTCTTTTGGTGCAAAGTTCTGAGTATACTGTGTGCAAATACACCTCATCTTCCCCTAAGGCAATCGATATACCAACCTCAGTGCAATGAGACTTTTTTAAAACACAATTCCAGATAAGATACTTTTTTTTTAGTTAGGACATTATTAAGAAACATGAAATAAAGAAAAGTGACAGAAGTTTAAATGCAAACCCCATGTGAACTTTTTATCCAGACAACAAACACATTGAATTATTCACCAAAGGTGAGGTCAGATAATAAGAATTAGCCTATTTGCTTAGTTTTAACACACACAGGTTAAGAAGATACAAACCAGTTAAAGAAGATAAGAAGACCTTATCTTTTTCCAGTTTGGAAAAGGGATGTGAAGGTGCTGATTGACAGCTGGCTCAAAAGAGGAAATCATTCCACTGTATTCAGGGTTGGTGTGGCCCCACCCTGAGTACTGAGTGCAGTTCTGGCCCCCACCAGTTAAGAGGCCTCAAATTAATCCAGCGAGGACAGCAAACCTGGTGAAAGGCCTAGAAGGCATGTCTTTTGAGAAGTGGCCAAGGACTCTGGGATTGCCTTGTTTGGACAAAAAGAGGCTGAGAAGTGACCTCCTTGGCTCTCCACAACTTCCTGAGCCGGCGAAGTGGAGAGTGAGATTCTGATCTCCCTGAGTTCCAGTGACGGGATACATGGGAACAGTTCAAAGCTGCATCATCAGAGGAGGTTTAGACTGGACATTAGGAAGCATTTTTTTATCAAGACAAGGGTGGTCAAAGAGTGGAACAGGCTCCCTGGAGGGGTGGTTGATGGTCCGTGGTTTTCAGAGATTAAGAGATGTTTGGACAGTGCCCTTATCAACATGTGTTAACTTTTAGTCAGCCCTTAAGTGGTTAGACCAACCAGTTGGAACAGATGTTCCTTCTAAGCCCTTTCACGTGAGCCATTATTCTATTCTATTCTATTCTATTCTATTCTATTCTATTCTATTCTATTCTATTCTATTCTATTCTATTCTATTCTATTCTATTCTATTCTATTCTATTCTATTCTAATCTAATTGTCAGTGTTTACAAAGTTTCTGTAATGCCAATGGAAAAAAGCTTTCTAAATTTTGGGCATGTTATGAAATTCTAATGTTCGGCTGTGGTGTTCAAGGCATTGCAAATAAGAGAAAACATTATGAGGAATTGTTGATTTTGTTAGAGGGATACAATGGAATTTCTGATGCTCCTCATTCAGTGTCTGAAAAAAACCTTTCTAAGTCTTCTACCATAAGTAAATGCCAAATATAAGAAGAAGAATTTCTAGTGCTCTGTCTTTTGCAACTGAAGTAACATCTCTTCACTTACCTAAACACATCTAGTGTTTAAGCTAAAGATTTCATGGGTGAATATCAGCATTCCAGCATCCTACCATTACTGTGAAATAAATTATTCACTTGGATATCTCAGCACATGAACCACTTTGCTGTCCCATTTCAAATTAAATTGAAAGCTTTTATACAACAGCTATTGACATTAGTGTGGTATGTTCTCAGCACTTTGCAAACCTTTCCATTCACAGCCATATTACTATCTTCCTTGGAATAGCTTTTGCTCATAAATATGGAATAAGAAGGAAAAAAAGAAGGAAGATGATAGGTTCAAAACTGAGTGTTTTGTTAATTTTATATATATATATATATCTCATATCATACTTTGGATATAACATTCTTGGCAGTACAAATAGCCAAAGGATGTACTACTTAATTCCAGAACCAGCAGCTAAAATGAAAATAACCACTAAATGAAAAAACAAGCAGAAAACCCCAAACTATAAAAGGGACAAGTGTAATGGAAAGGATGAAAATCCAAATGTTTCCACATACAGATAATCCAGGAAGGAGGTTATTTTCAAAGCCCAAAGGATGTAAAAAAAAACCCCTCAACCTATGACTAAAATATGAGACGGGGGAAAAAAGTCCACTTTGACTCTACAAATTTAGTATTAACTTCCAATCCAAATTAGTGAGCTGGATGGAATAGTCCTAGTAAGAATTAATCCCCTTTACAAGCCCCTGTTCATAAGTTACGTAACTGTAGTCGATAGTGAGGGCCTAAGAAGAGATTAAACAAAAAAAAGGAAACCTCACTGTAGATCATGAAAAGGAGGAGTCCTTTCTCCAGAAAACAACTAACAAAAACTATGAAGAACAGTCTGAATAGCCTGTGCATGCAGTGGAGATCAGTTAAGAACTATTCTGAGGTAACAACACAGTGAATTATCTCAAATGTATCTCCTGATATTTAACCTAAATGCAGTGGTCTCCATGACTTTACCAAGTTACATCTTAAAAAATATGTAATGCTTTGTTCTCACCATTGTAACTAGAAGACTATGTCAATACCTGAGTGAATAAAATCCCCTTACCTGATGCTGAAATAGTTTTATACCTCCTTGGTAAAAGGAGGTAAAATACAGCATCATCTTCCTTCCAGACGTGTTTGGTTAGACCTAGCTGAGGCATTACCAACGAAGAATGTAATTAAGATTTACCGCTTTTTTTGAAAACGGGTGTGTTTTGGTGAACACCAGAAGAGTAGCCATACTATTTAAATAAATAACCAGGATTTAAATCAAGCATTAATTGGTAAAATTAGTTGTAATGTATGAAATTCATAGTACTTATGGGATGTGTGTGAAGCAAAACAGTACGAAAACGTTTCATGCTATGCGTGTTCTTCTCAGGAGGGAAAGAACACGCACGTGTTAAACGCAGGAAAAGGCAGACAGTGCTCGCACCAATCAAACAGAACAACTGTGTTTATGCCAGCTATTAAGGAAAAAGCTTGTTGCACTCCATTAAGTGAGGAATTGTAGAAAAAAAAAGTCCAAATTAACTTCAAAAAAATATTTCCAAAGCTTGGGGAAAATGATCTGGTTATATCTGCTAATAGCTCATACCCTGTCTGGTATTGTTAGCATTTTTTTTTTTCCCTCTGATTGCCTAAAATCAATTGAGATTACTTCTGAATATTTTTCATGGGTAGCTAATCATCTAAAATTATACACTGGGGAGTAAATGGACCTCACACTCAGTTTCACACATAACTCAGCTATTGGGCAGGACAAAACATAATGACTAAAGAAAATCATATTCACAAATCTCACAGGAACCTTTAGGAGTCAGGGACTTGGTTTTTCTCTCACACTATGTACAGATCAGTTAACACCTGCAGAACTATCCTCGACTTGCCAAAAGAAGACAGAAATCAGGTTCTATCTTGTCAAAATTTGTAGTGTTCTCTTCAGAATTAGAACTAATTTAAAACTAAACTTAGTACAAGTTTTTTGTTTTAATTTCCTAACAGAATTTGTTGACTTGTTTCCACATAGCATTTTAGTATCCTGTTTCCTCCCCCGAACTGACTATAAAACATCTTTCTGCTAAATTACACTAATTTTGGCTATACATTAAGCAACAACACAAGAAAAGTAAAAACATATTTTGAAAGTCTTGTCTCACTTGCAAAATTCACCCTCTATGTTGACAGCTGGACATAACATCGAGCGTTAATTTTCTATGAATTTTGAAGATAGATTGAAGTTTAATAGGTCTGTATTTTAATACGCCACAGGGAATAAGGTTGGTACTGTGTCTATTACCTAGAAAATCCTGAATATTTTTGGTAGCTTTGGATCTTACAAGAGAAATTTTTGTATAGATTTCTACTTAGAAAGAAAAATCTTAAACCTTAACTCTTGACTTTTTGGATGTCCAAGAATATTAGTGTATAACAGGACATTTGTATAATTTTCAAATATTTCCTTTTAAAAGCATGAATTGAATTAAACAGAAAAATTATGTAAGAGCTACAGCAGCCAGTACTAGTGTAGATATTCAAATAGATGGACAATTTTCCAGTACTTTACCAAGGTGAATCTCAAACTCAATTTCTTCTATGGGTTGGAAGAAAATGGAGACAATTGTTAGAATATGTGAACACTACTTGAGAGAAAGACCAAGGAGTTATCTTTGGTATCTTTGTTACCATATAACTCCTACTATAATTATTTTTACATGTAATTATTGGCACAAGACAATCTCTTGCACATTCATGACTACGTTTTGCAACCCTGTTATTTACAGAGGCTATTCACAGTATGTCCTAATGGCACTGTTTGTGTAAGCTCTCCTTTGACTGGCTGTTATCTTGAGCAGTTCAGAGTTATTTAGACAAAATCAAACTGTAACATAGTAGCTACTTACTGAGTTCACATCTAGTCTTGAAATTAGAACAATGTGGGCACTCAGTGAAAAACTTATTGAAATATTATGAAGAAAAGAAAGGAGACTGTATCTTTTAGGAAAAGAAAACAGAATTCATCTGGAGGTCCAATACTGGAAGAATTTCAGCTTCATTATCCACTCCCTCTCTGTTCACTGTGCTTCTAGATCTGTTCACATTTTAAGAATCATTTGGTGCAATTTTTATATTTTTTGTTACTTATGGTTTTCTCTTAGTGAAGTAATCCCTAAACCTGACATAAACACTGAGTAAAAATATGGAAACATCTGCACCTTTATTTTCAAATTGCATCCTGCATGAAATCTCAAAAGGCGGTACTTACTATGTCATGTAAACACTACATACTATTATATCAAAAGATCCAATATTTTTCATTATCAAAAGGTCCAATTTTTTCATGCAACTGTCAGAAAAAAATAATTATTTAATCTTCCCACTCTTCTCAGAACTATAGAAACAAAACAACTCTCACAGAGTAATGAAGAACAACCTCTGTCTGACTCATTTGCCAGCAGCAGAATTATTAAACCGTGCAAACAATGGCCTCGACTTACTTGTCTGCATTGCAGCCAAAGGCAGGAGTTAGAAAGGTTACACACAGAGTCATAGGGTAGTGTAAGCATGAAAATTGTCTTTCTTATCATATTGAATAATGTAGAAGGATGTAATGAGGCTTTCACTTCCAAAGCAAAAATAAAGGCAACAGGATCAACAACTGAAGTTGATTTTACTTAGATCACAGAAGTCACTGAGAATTCAATAATGGTATTTTTTCTTCTTCTTCTTTTTTTTTTTCCCTAGAAAAGAAATCAGTCAACTTCAATGAACTGTGATCAAGGGCAGTATTTTGTTATTGATATTCTAAACCTTTAAACTTTCACCCTCTATACATTGTTGTATTAGAACTCCTTTTCATTTCACAAATGAACAGCAAATAACTGCTGTAACCTATACAAAGAAACTTAAAACACAAGAAAGGAGATGAGAATAAATTCTTTATTTGCATAACATATGAATTTCAAATGAAGGCAAAGCAAAATAAAGCCCAGATACTTGTGTTAAGTACTTCGGAGCCAATTTTCTGAGCCATGTAATTTTTTTGGGGGTTCATTTCCTGCTACTTACCAGCTGCAACAATGCATATCAATGAAAATTTTGGCAGAAATGGTATGATATTAGCAAGAAATAATTCAGACAAACTAAGATAAAGACACATCTGATGAACATTATACACTTTTTATTTATCCGAAAGGCTTTGTGAGTATTGACAAAATGACAAAACAGCTGAGGTCCGAGGAGATGTAAAATTCTTCAAGGTAAAAACATGAAAATAACTGAATGTCTTGTGGTTGAATTTCTTCAGAGATGTCACAGGCTTCTTTTGCTCAAGACTCCAGCCTCAGAAAACCTTGCTTCACCATGGGCAAAATAGAAGTAGACAACTCTTTTCACCCATTTTGTCTGGGTAATGTTTCAGTGGCCATATTCTAGCTTTTGCATGAGGCTAGACAGAGGGCTAAGCAATACTTTTACTAATAACAGTAATATTTTCCTCTGCTTCTCTGAACTGAGACTTGTATCTGTCTCAGGCAACTACCTGATGTAGATTAGGTCTTCAGACGGAGTGTCTGGTCATTCACTGGTTATAAGTGTGTTTTTGCCTGGTCTTCCCTTTCTTTTTCCACTTGTCAGGAAGCGGTTTCTTTCTCTCTCACTTTACTCTGGGATGCAGTTGACAAGTGAGAGAAAAAAGT
>VWZG01002122.1:126061-143619 GCA_013396735.1 Grallaria varia
TTATTATGTAGAAACTTAAACTTAGTTTTTATTTGTGAAAGGAATATGTGCACCAGTTATTACTTGGTAGAGGGATTTTCATGAAGGGTTGTGGCTGACCTGTCACTCATGGAAATCACTGATATGTTTCCACTTTTGTAATGGATTTTAGATTTCACTGTGTGACAACATGAACTCCTGTGGAAATAACTCATGAAATATTAGCCTTCTGGAAATACCACTTTAAAAATGCTATTATTCATACTAGTGATCTGTAACACTATTATATTACCTGGTGCCATTTTGGTCTCTCAGAAGTAGCTTCTTGATTATGACTAAATCAAAACTGAGAGAGATTTTTCTTCTCTCTAGGTTTTTGTTTTTTGTTGGTTTTTTTTTAAGTACATGGATGAATTATCAATTTTGGAATCTCTAAAGACATAAATAAGTGTCTTGCTTTCTGTTATCAGACATATGGTAGCCCTGGGCAGGAAAATGGAACTTTCATACCTTGGCTCAAACACAACTTTAAGCAAAATGTCCTACCCTGAGCAAGTTAATTGACTCTCAATCAAATTCTACAATTACTTTCATACTAAAATTGGTAGAGACAATGCAAGTATTAGAAATAATTTATCGCAGTTGTTTTGACTTTGCAAACAGACTATATAAGGACAAATGAGAATAACTTCAGCAATGAGAGACTGTAACTCATCAGGCAATACACTAATATTTTGTGTGATTATCAGACATTTTTTGTGATGGAAAAAGAGAGGAAGTGACAGAGAGGGGGCATGACATTTGTTTTCAAAATATGCAAATCTTTTCGTCAAGTGTCACTTTGAAATAGAAAGAGAAAACAAACCACAACTAACCTATTATATGATCCATATTAGGAAAAAAACTGTTTCAAATTCACTGAGTAATTGTTCTATGACAGAACCAAAACTGTTCTAAATGACCATGAAATTCTAAATGTTTCAGCTTGAATTCTTTAGTAATCAAAGCCTGTGTTTGCTGGGTTGTTATTTTGCTCTTCTGTTCTTGATTTTTAATTGATGTTCTTTATCCCATAAAAGGGATCACTAGAAAAGAATGGTACAGTTAGCACAAGTGAGGTCAGTGGAGGGACTTTAATTGACTCAATCACCCAGAAGTAGAGATGTGCTAGTTTTCATAAAGCACAACAGAATTTAAAAGACTAACAAAGCAATAAAGAATAATAAAATGATATAAGGCTGGAAGTGTGTTTGTTTTTTTTTTAGTAAAATGAATGTGGTTTATTGTTTTTTTATTTGTTTAGGGTTTTTTTCAAAGCAAATAAATTAAGCAGTATTAAATGGTCCTACCAGTCACTTCAAATAAAATGTATGCAAGTGATCTGAGGTAGGGAATAAAAGGAAATATTTCAACCTTGTCTGATGGGAAATGGCAGAAGTAAAAAATCAAGGTGATTTTGTATTTGAAAAAATGATAAGCTTTTAGAAGCAAATTATGCATTTCATCTTCCTTCTCTAACTTTTGGAGGTTTTTTCTCATCTCAGGAAGAAATATATTGTTTGCTTCTAATGGTCTGTCTTCCTCTGACAGTACCTGGCAGGACTAAAGACAACATAAACTGTCAGAGATGAAGAGTGTTAAAATGTTGCAAAAAAGTAAACAAACAAACATGTCTTTCAATAAGGTATGCCATATGTCATTGGTTAAGCATGTAGGGCTTTGATTTCTTGAAAGCACTGCTTGAAAGTGCTGCTAAGAATAGTTGTATTATTTTTGCTGAGGTCAGCATTCAGAATTAAAAACACAGTAGCAAATGAATGTCTCCATTCAGATTATCCTGCAAATCATTTTAAACTTATACCAGAACTGCTACTGTGCCTCTGTGCAAAGCAGAAACAGAATTAGCCTGGACTCTCTTCTTAGACCTGGTTAGGAATTTATTTTGCTCATTTGAGTAATTTTAGACATTTTAAATTTGATATTTTGGGGTTTTTTTTAGGATATGTGTCAAGAATCTAAAGTCTAAAAATGCGTGCTTTTTAAGCTTTTATTTTCAGGAAAAAATGGTTGCCAATTTCTAATAAAAATTATTTTGTTCAGAATACATTTTACAAAAAAAATACCATTTTATGGAAGATTTTCTTGATTTTCAAGGTTTTCTATTAAAGACTTTATTGTTACCTGTTAACATATGTGAGACAGGGAGATACTGTGGTAGTTAGTGCCAAAGAGATTCTTCTAGAAATATAAAGCAATGGGGGACCAAGAGGAAAAGTAGAAAGGCATAGTTGAATAGGGATAACAAAATTCATATATTTATATGATGCTTCCCAGACAGGTGAATTGCTGGACTGACTTGAGTTCTGATTCACCTATGGGGATGTGGGGGTGATGGAAGGCTTCCTGAGGTGCAGGTTGGAAGAGAACTTTCATCTTCTTCAAGCTGACTTCCAGCCCAAAAAGCTCAGCAGCCTCTGCAAAGCAGGATGTTAAGCGCTGCAGAGCTGCTTCTGTGTGAGCAACGAGGGCGGCATCGTCAGCAAACAGAAGCTCCCGGACAAGGTGATTGAGGGTCTGGGTGTGGGCCTTCAGTCTCCTGAGGTTGAGTAAGCTTCCATCCATAACGCTGCTGATTCCTTTGAGAATGCACACAGAATTAGTCTGGAGAAGAAAAGGCAACACAGAAAGAACCATGCCTCACCAACACCGCCTATGGAGACTTTCTGCTGTGCCTTTTGCAACCGGACTTGCCTATCTCGCATCGGCCTCTTTAGCCATCAGCGCGCTTGCGGCAAGCGTGGGGAGAGCCCTTCCCAAATCTTCGTTCGCGAAGCGCAGCCATGATGATGATGGTGATGATATTTATATACATGAGCATGAAAGTATGCTGAATTAAAAGCAGTTCCTATGATCACATCACAGGTAGGAATTGATGGAGGGAAGAGTATATTATTTCATTATTTGGTAATTCTGTAACTATAATACCAGTAATGTTTTCATATGTATAAGGACAATATAATCCATTATTTTATGGGGGACAGTTGTCATCATAGGAGGTCCAGGTTTGTCACAGAATGAGGAAAGACTTTAGCATACAGAAATTTACAGAGGAATCTTCACATTCCCTTTCTCATCTCAAATAAACAGAATTACTTGATTTTATATGTATGGCATTCTGATCTGTTTTGTTATTTGAACATATAACCACAATTTTGATGAATGTAAGGCTTTTCCTTTTTTTGTCATTTAAGAGTTTCTAGACAGAGCCATGGGATTTTGTGATGATTAAGTGAAGATTTACTGTGCTTCAGCTGTGACAAAAGAGTGGTTTGGAAAACACTTCCATAGTTTCCCATACATGGTACCTTTTGGCAATAGAAGCTTCAGTCATACAAGAGCTTTCAGGGAGAGACTTTTTGGCTCTTCACCATGCATGGCTACATCTTCCAGTTCCTGAAGGCATGCACAAACTATGCTCCAAAGCTCATCACAACAGCAAGTACTGGCACACATTGCAGTTCTATTGCAGGCTGAAATAAGAAATATATTGGAACAGGCAGAAAAACAGGTTTTCTCTATTCAAGCTGTAAAGCCATAGCAGTATATTCTACATGAGAAAAATATAGAAAAGTGTCAGAGGATAACAATTCCTGACTATTTCTAAAGGAGTAATCAACAATAACAGCTAATTGTTTAACTTAAGCACTACAATAGCAAAATAACCTGCTGTGCCCTTTTCTGTTTTATCTCAAACAGGAGACCACAGAAGGTAATTATTCTAAAATAATGGGGTTGTTTGAACACTACTGGCTCTACTCACATTTTTAACTCTATGAGGCTTACATAAAACTTACAAAACTAACACATATTCTTGTCATTATAACCAGGGAAAGAAAGAGCTAATACTACTACGGCTCCAGTGTCAAATGATGTGTGTGTCTCATAAGGTATAAAGGCTCAAAGGGAGTAAATGAATGCTGTGTGGATAGTCTGAGTTTCAAGCAGGTAGATGAAACTGAATTCTATCAGACGTTTCAGTCACTGTCATTTCAATCGGCTCTACAGAACCACTACATGTGAATTCTACACCTCTTGTTTTCCTTAAATCTGTTATTTCATATTATTTTGGATTAGCACAACACCTAAAAATACTAGTTTGTGCCATTTTTTTAATGGAATCTTTAATTAAGAGTGAATTCTGATTAGTTTCCTCACTTGTGGAGATTTCCATTCCATCAAAATTTAAATGCTACCAGTTGCCATAAAAGGAATAAATCAAATGAAATTGATTTCTGCTAAGCAAAAGATCTTATATACAATTCTTTAAAATATTGAAATATAAAAATGTCCCTTAAACTGCTTTGCAGAAAGGCAAGATACCACAGCAAGATGTTTGCATTGATGTTAGCAGGAAATTTTTGAAAAGGAATTCCAACAGGAGGAAGTGGTGTAGCTAGGATGATGAATAATAAAGCAAATGTTAGTGGATAAGTACCTGGGAGCACTGAGATGTTTGGGATATGTCAGATGATGGATGTTAAGTCTTACTGAGTTTGCAAAGTGCTGAAGTACAGAAAGAAAAGTATGTGGGACTGAAAGGGCCCCATAAGTGACTGTGGTTAATTCGTCCTAACATGCTTATTACTGAGTTGCTGGCAGAAACATGGAACAACAGATTTTTAGGCTAAGAATTGATGAGAAATCCTATACACTCAAAAAAGCCTCTATTTCCTGGACTCTATAACAAAATACTAAAATCTTTAGCTTTACCATTAACAAAAAATAAAAAAAAATTAAAAAGGCAGTAAGGCCAGACACACAAAAAGTTTCTGCTTAGGATTGGTGTTGTTTTCTCATCAGTACTAGTTTAATCCTATCAATATGCAGTTTATTACAAAGATGTAACACTCTGCAGGTAGAAGAAGCTACTTGGCTTTTACATTACCCTTCTCTGTCCTCAGAACTGATGATTGCCCCAATGGCTTCTCCATTTAGGCTTGTCCAGTGCAACTTACTTCTATTCAATTTGTGTTCTTAAGAAAAATCATTTGAGACAGTATTAGGAAAAAACAATTTGGGACTGAGGGCTCTGATCTCCAAATCCAAGCTAATGATGCATCTCACTTGAAAACACTTCCTATGAATAAAGTCACAGAATGCGTGAATTTGAAAGGCATCTTTGGAGGTCATGTTTTCCAACCACACAGCTCAAGTAAGGCTACCTGAGAGCAGGTTGCCCAGAATTCTGTCTAAGTGCCTTTTGAATATATCCAAAGATACTCGAGAATATATAGTCTTCACAGTCTTCCTGGGCAATCTGTGCCATCACCCAGGATGTGTTCCCCTTTGTTCTTCTTCCCCCAGTTTTATAAGCTGAACATGATGCCATATGGTATGGAATATCCCTTTGGTCAGTGGGGGTCAGCTGTCCACGCTGTGGCTCTTCCCATCTTCTTGTGCAGCCCCAGCCACGCCACAGGTGGGGGAGAGTGCAAAGCAGGAAAGGCTCAGCAGTAAACAGAGCATTCCTGTGTTATCAACACTGTTTTGGTCACAGATCCAAATCTTAGTGCCATACTCGCCACTAAGAAGAAAATTAGCTCTATCACAGCCAAAAAGAGCATACCGAGGCATCCAAACGTTAGGAAGAACTTCGAAGACTCTTTGGAAGGGATGAAGGTCCTCCTGAATGCAAGTTTCAAGGTGTAGCTTGGCCACATTATGCTATGATGACTTACAAAGTAAACTGACAAACCAGGTGTAGAAAGGGTATGAAACCCCACAGCTTGAAAGATTGAGTGAACATGAAGAAAGAACTGCAAAATTTGGATTCAACAGAATGCAGAATTTGTTTCTAGCTCTGGGCTATAAAGAGTGATCATTTCTGTGGATTTTATTAAAGTTTGTTTAAGAAATTAAAAAAAAAATAAAACCAGTTTCTAGGACTAAAAATCCACAGATTCAAATGTATCTATTTTTACAAAGATTATTGATTTTATACAAATACTAGTGCTTGTCTGCACAGCTTTTGTTGAGCTAACTCTATACTTATGTCACAGATATTAAGTAAAAATGGATGCTGCTAGTCTAAAAGACATTCCTGCCAAGAAATTAATTTAAGAAGTTACAATTAGCATGTATGAAATTATCAAAATGTGCTATATAGGGAATTAAATACCTTTGTACAAAAAGCTGCAGAAAGGGAAAAGCATAATACTTAAAACAGATCTATAAAAATTCCATTGACTCGCTTTAGGCAGCATGGTGGAAAATATACATTTACTTCAACACTGGAAGGATAAAATTAAACCTTTTTATAAGAGTAACAAATCTGGTTAAATGAGTCAAAGGAAGATATTAAAAAATACGTCATCTATTAAGCCACAGGATTTTCCATTTTGGAGCATTCAAATAAAAGGTTGATAAGTATGTTCTATTTTCATCACATTTGAATATTTTTACCATTTCATGATATTAATTTAGAAGATTTTTTTCCTTTGAACCTATTAGTTCTACTGATACATATAATGTCTGCTATAATTGTTACAGATGAAAATATACTAAACCTCATGTTAATTGCACATGTAGGAAAATAAAAGTACTAAAATTAACAAGATGAAGAAAGAAAATATTTCCATACTATATCACACCTTAAAACAGATCAGCAACAAACATGCATAAAAAGTATACAAATACATAAACCCAAGTTCTAAATAAATGATGAATGCCATATTTCAATTAACTCTGCCAGAATATGGGAAACACCTCTATAAAAAGAATGATTTTTTTTCAAAATAATATATGTATGGCATCTGGTAGTACAAAGGACTGAAGAAATATATAGAACAGGCTGTTCAGATATTGTGGCAGTGTGGGCAAATGGAATTTCTTATTCATAGCTTGTGAAACTGCCAGTTTTTAGTAAATTTCACTATCTAATATCATGGCTTATGACATTAATAAATCCCTTGATTTTGTCCATGTGATCCCCAAAACTGCTTCCTTGTGTTGATGCACACAGTGATGTCCATGCTACAAGAGGCTTTCCCACTGCCTTCGGTGATCTCAAAGACTTTACAAAATTCTTCATTTGTGCCTTAGGCTCTGACATGCAGCCCTTTAAAATGGGGCCCATACAGCAGTGTCCTTGAAAAACCTTACAAGGTTGAGAAAATATGTAGATGGAAAAAGGGAGCTCTGGAGAAGAAAACAAATCTGGCAAATTGCAGCTTCTCACTCAGTTTTTGCCTTGCTCTTCTTCTACCAACTGTGATTAGTATTGCCATAATTAAAAGCAGCCCTTTGCTATTCTTCAACTTTTTGCTACTGTCTTTGCCAAGTTTCTGGATGCTGCTGACACTCATCTTAGACCTGATATGCCTTTACAATTCAGGTCATGCATCAAAGTCTCTATTTGCTTTTGACCAAGGTGGGATGAACAGCAGCCTGCAACTAATTTAAGGATAGAGAAGGACGCAAGAAGTCAAGTGTTAGAGATAGAACTGGCTCAGGAAGAGCTGCATACTGGTTTCTGTTACCTTATTGCAGCCTTGGAAAGTGCAATCAGTGCCTTGCTCAAAACCAGATTCACTAGACATTTATGGATTTGGGGAGCAATGGTTTAGCCTCAGTAAATCCACTTTAAATCCATCAATACATTATATACATGAGCAGGCCTGTATTTTTTATTTTAGTTTTACTTTGAATGGTTTTATAGACTGCACTCTACTACACTCCAGTATATTGTTAGTCACCAGCTGCCATTTGTTCTTTCCAGCGCTGGCTACAGTCTTTGGGATTGACAGTGGTTTCAAAGACACAGTGTTTATGTTTGAGGTAAATATTCTACAAAATTTTCTCAAAATCAGATTTTAGAAGGTGCCTAATTATTAGCATTGTTGGTGACAATGCTTTGTCACCCTGCTGTACTCAGCCTTACTATCTCCCTCAAGTAGTTCATGTGTATCCTCACTTGCTGTAATTGGATTAATAATAGGTCATATAAAAGTCAGCTGCAGATTCTCAGTGTTAGGAACTGTTAGATCTGGTAGCCTGGTCCAAGTGAGGTCGCCAAGGATCCATAACCCCACGTTACTTTTTTTATTATTTTTTTTTATGAGATATAGAACATTTGCTGTACATAGAAAAGGAGTTCTCACCTAAACCAGTTCTTGATTAACATAGCCTTTTTTAAAAGGCCAAATAGTAACTTTTGTAGACTTTAAGGATAGCTATAAATGGTTTAAATAATTGTGATTTATCATGGAAATAGGGAATTAGATTTGTTTATCACCCATGTCACAGGGCAACCCTGCAATATTTAGACGACATGAAGTTGGAGGAGGTGGTCCAGAAATACTGTGAATGCCTTTGCACTCATACCTGCTGGTGTTTGGAGAAGTTAACATTCTTGAAATTTCTTAGGTCTTGAAGGAAGATCTGCAAGTGAAAGATATGACTAAAAGAGGTCTTGGCCTAGAATTTCTGTTAATCTAATTAAAAATATACTGATAGATATTTTAGACTGAAAGGTATGTGTGATTCACAGTTAGCATAAAACTTTTCAGCCATGAAGCAAGATGACAACCAACAGGTGTTGGGTTCAATTCATTTTCAATGTTTGTCAATCCACAGATTTACAGCCTGGCGTAGCCTTGACACGTTTTGTCTCCTGCTGAGTGTCATCATTGTGGATGGAAAGGCAGCAGACAGAGAAGCAAAGAACACGGGTTCATAGGAAACAAGATTTCATTAGTCTACTGAGTATCAAGCAGTCTGTTTCAAATGAAAAACTACATAAAAATTTAGTGGATACAAAATGACTTCGTAAAAACTCTCAAAACACTTGAAAAATATACAGCGAAAAAAATCTTTAACAAATTATTGTGTATACTTATACAATTTTCAAGAAAAAACATCTCCTTCTTCAGACAAGCATTAACAGTGTCAGAAGGGTGACTGAGAGACCATGTTCCCTGCCTTCAAAACCAGCTCAAATTAGGTAACCAGCTTAAGCAGACCACATATATAAAATCAGCAACATGAAGGCTACTTGAGCAATTGAGAAGATCAAGTGAATGGTAGAGATATTTTGAGCGGTACTGAAATGATTTTGCTTACTTGCAGCAATGAGCAATAAGTCAATGATGTCAGCTTATAGCAGAATAGTGTAGCTTTGCTTTTATTTACTGGAAGGGAAATATGCCTACTTGCCAGTTACATTTTCGCCTTCCTAAAAGAGCTTTATTGAAGGATAGTAGAATGATACATGACATTGTACATGCTAAATATGGGGGGATACTTTGTTTATTTGTGGGTGGGACTTTTTTTTTTTCTTTTTTTTTTTTCTCCTAGGAGTGCTCCACTGAAGTGAATAATATCTGAAAGGGACAAAAGTTTAGGAATTTTAGAGTCAAGCATTCTGTAAAGTACAGATTTAGACATATACTCACTAGCAACTGTCACAGTCAATTCAATGAATTAGAAGTAAAGAGGATGGAAATAACTTAAAAAGATTGAAACTCTGGGGAGCCTGGTATATATTTCTTAGCTGTGTTAAATTACACACTAACAGCAGCAAAACTTTTTCTAACTGAAGGTAAAATGGTTTGTAACAGTGCCTGCAAAGAAATCAGGGTTTTGAAGAGGTCCCATAAAGGCAAATCCCATTTTGGCCTACCATGTCACAGGTAGGACTCCTTGAGTGGTATCTAGTTCAATATATCATGTAAATACTCGTGTCAAGTGGTATTTTAAAAGCTATAAAGTATCTGGGGCATAGCTGCTGTTTGTGACACAGGAGACCTAAAAAATACTTGCTTCTTTCTTGATGTAAATGTAGGTCAGGTGAGATTCCATAAGACATCTAAAATGGCACCAGGTGCTTTTAGTTGGGAAACTGAATCCAATCCCATGTCTCTAACAGAAACTGATAGCACAACACAAAGAGACAGGTATTCTTGGTGTATGATGAAGCAAATTCTCTAGACAGGAACAATGAGTGTCACAATAGCTAGACTGAAGGGAAAGGGAGAAAGAAGATACTGCCTTTCCTCTTTTACAGTAAAATATCTTAGTTCTGGGGCAAAAATCCTAGTTTANCCATAAATTATGCCAGGCATTGGAAAACATTTTCCTAAGCTGAATTAGCGTAGATGTGTTACAATTTTGAGATTGCAGTTACATGAAAGTTGTTAAGTGCAAAGCTTAACTGAAGAGGGAGATTGTGATAAAATTTCCTGGAAATAGCAGTTATCAAAAACTCGGCTTTTGAAAACTGAAAACTAGGGGGAGGTTGCATACAGAGGTAGTGAAAGCATTCCAGTGAAGATTTGTCTGTGCAGCTGCACGGAGTTCTGGAATAACTGGCACATTTTCCCACAGTTCTTCACCATGTAGCCATCAGAGAGGCTGAGCAGAGTTGAACCGACGAGCAGAGTAGAACACCGACACCTGTCCTCAGAGATCCCAGAGCCCAGCCTGGATAATTACAGCAAAGCTATAGCTGTGAGTATGCAGGAATGAATCATAAGGAAGGATCTGAATGAGGATTTTGTAGAGACATTTGGCAATCAGATACTACATGTGCAAGTGCTATACTAAGGATACAGCCCACAGTGATAAAAATTTACTTACTCAGAAGATATAAGAACAAAAGTCCAAAGAGCAGCAGATCTTTTAATTAGGTTAAAGAAAAAGAGATATAGGAATGTTCCCTGTCTGTGCACTGTCTTCATGCTTATCTGTTACTAGCAGAGAGAACAGGCAGCAGAGAGTCTGGCAGGACATACATTCAAGAATCATGGAAGGACCTTCTCGCCTAGATTTGCGTTATCTGGAGCATGAAAACTGAGTACTGACAGGGCAAAGACAGAAGATAGTTGTGTGTGTAGAAGTTCTGTGAGTCCCTTCTCAAACCAATAATCTTTGGTAGTTCAGTGGATGTACTTATTTGAGGTTTGTACCTACAATTTTGGATTACCACATAAATTGGCCATAAATACCGGAGCATGAAACTAAGCTATCACATACGTGAGGGATTGTTCCCAAAGAATATCTTTTGTTTGAGACTCAACAGAAGAGAATACAACAATGCTTTCAGTTTCCACACAAATACCTCTTTTTCCTCTTTTGGAAGGGTTTTAACATTCCTTACTGTTATTTGTGAACTTGCATTGTGTCACTCCTACATCATCCATTTCATTGTTATCTTCAATGACATAAATAAAACTATCCCTTCACTCTGCATTTATTTCCCCTGCATATCATGCTTTCCCCACATCTTTTACTTTTTCTAATTCTCAGAAGTTTTTTGCTAGTTTTCAACTCAAACCTTTGCTTAAGCTCTGACAGAACCTTTGCTTCTATTCTTGGAACAGTCTCCTTTCTCATGAAGAAATACTTTCACAAATAATTTTTCTTCACACACATGAATAGTTATACAGTATGTTCTCTCCTTTTGATATGTCCTTTCTTTTTTAGATTAAGGTGCTAAAGATTCAGTCTATGTATCATGGAAATGTATGCCATATTTAATAAATCAATGCTAAAAATAATCATCTTAGTACTTTCTAAACTTCAGAATATAATATTCAAAATATCAATTTAAATTTGCCCTATTTATAAGAGGTGTGAAATGTGTTATCAAAAGATAGATCTGCTGCTTTACTAAAGTTTATAAAGGTTGAAAGAAGTTTCTGTCTTTCAGAGTAATGCAGTATATATCACATTTCAAAAAAGATTAAAAATTAGTTAGAAATGCTGTTCGCATAAAAATAGAAACATTTGGTATTATTTGCTGGTTTGCTTGTCTTCAGATCTTCAGGGGTAATTATGAAAAAACAGTCATAGCTAAGATGAACAAAATTTTTGCCTGTTTACTATTACTATTCTGTCTTTTTATGGGAAAATGCTTTTTTCTGTATGACAGGGGTGCTTGTTTTGGCTGGAGTAGAGTTAATTTTCTTCACAGTGGCTACTGTGGGGATGTGTTTTGGGTTGGTGTCAATAATACACACAATACACAGTGTTGATAAACTAGGGATGTTTTTGTGTTTGCTGAGCAGTGTTTACACAGAAAGGCCTTTGCTGCTTCTCCTACTCACCTACTGGGGAGGAAGCTGGGGGTGCATGGGAGGGAGGGAGGAGATACAGCTGGGACAGGTGATCCCAACTGACCAAAGGGATATTCCATACAATATGACATCATGCTCAGTATATAAACCAAGGCAAGAAGGAGAAGGGGGGGACATTTGGAGGCATGGTGCTTGTCTTCACAAGTCACTGCTATGTATGATAGTGACCTGCTCTCCTGGAGATGGCTGAACTCCTGCCTGCCCATGGGTAGCAGTGAATTAATTCCTTGTTTTGCTCTGCTTGTGTGTGTGACTCTTGCTTTCCATATTAAAATGTCTTTATCTCAACCACATGTGTTTTCTAGATTTTACTTTTTCAGTTCTCTCCCTGATTCTGCTGCGGGAGGAGTGAGTGAGTGGCTGTGTGGTATTTGGTGTCTGGCTGGGGTTAAACCATGAAAACAAGTGAGAAATAGGATTCGTGTTAAAATCTCTACTAAACCAAAATGTGTTGAAAAGGTTAGATTTGTATTCCTGCATCTGAGTCAACAAGCATAGTTTTGCAATAATGGCAGTATCTAAAGCAAGAGGAATTTATTTTGCGTATCTATGTAAGTCCTGAATAAAAAGTGGAAAATAGATAAAGTACAGCTAGAATACTGTTTTTCTTATGATAACTAAAACTACATTGAACATTATTTGAGGAAAACCCTGTGAAAGGAACTGATGTGAATGATTTCCATTATTACAGGAAAAGTATTAGAACAATGATTTTTGCAGTGAGTTCTATCCTCAGTACCTTACAATTGAATGATATGTTCCATCAAACTCAACACACAAAAAAAAATCACAACTCTAAACCAGACTTACTGTATATTCATTTTGCTCTCTTTCAATTGTATATTGTAAGTTACTTCAAAGGAAGAGATTCAAATTCCAAAACATTCCTAATATTTTAAATTGCATTTGCAGCTTTCAGAAGATCCATTGAAATGTCTAGTTTGGGGAAAACAATTTTGCTCCTTTTTATGATATAAATCACTAAATACTCTTTCTGATAAAGCTTTTATTTATGAAAAAACATTTTTTCAGTTATTTCTTTTTGGTATCCTTGTATCTAATTTTTTACCTTAAGTCAAATTTGGTGGTGGTGCAGAAACTCTTCTTTATATATCTCAGAGGCCTCTGTAGTCTACCATTGCTCATTTTGCCCTGACAGTTATGCAGCAATATCTGCTCAGAGCTAATATAGTTAGGTAAGTCTGGGCAATGTTCCAAAATGAACCATTTTGCTTTACAATGAAGCAATTCCCACTCAACACAATTCCAGAAATATCCATCCTTTGCCGAATGATATATTTATGATTCTTCAGTGTTATTCCATTTTTGTGAGTTCCACTACTATTTGTAATACCAGTTCCAATTTATTTATTTCAGTCAACAGCATCAAGTTGTTTGTGAGGCCCTCTCTGTTCTCAGACTTCATGACATAAATCAATACAAGCAAAGCACTTTTTTTCCAGAACATGCTTCTTTACTGGATGCTGAAATAAGTCCCTTCCAAACCAAATAAGCATTTACCCAAGGAAACTATATTTTTCTTCTTTGTGCTTTTGTAAATTTGCATTCTCAGAGTTTAGTAAAGCATTTTGGAAGCTCTTGCACTTTGGCCATGATCACACACAAGACCCATCAGCTACTAAAGAATAAAAAACCTTTCAGAGACTTATAATTTCTCATGCCAGAGAGAAAGACCATATTTATAGAACTCAGACTACAACAAAAGGAAAATGTAGTACCTCTCTATGATAGTACTGTCATTCAGAGACACTACAGTTCTCTCCTAAGCCAGGGTGATATTTGAATATAGAACACTGCACGCCAATCAGCAGCTATACAGAAAGTCTTGCTTCCATTTATACATGGTTAACAAAAAAGAAATCAACAACAACAACAGAAGCACAAAAGTGTTACTGAAGCATGAACAAAGCTGAGGGACTTTATTTGTAAGCTCATCAGCTCTAATACTGATTCTTTTGGGGTGGCCCATGTCAAGCCACTGAATTTCATCAGCAGCATTGCTTTAGGCATAAAAGAGAGCAGTCATGCTTAACTATCTGTGTCATAAGATTCATGGAGATTCATTAGTTCCTACTTGTAGCATTTGAAGATAGGAATTTTAAGTAAATATTTTTTTATTAAATACCAACAGGCTAGTTCTATTATAATTTCAGTAATCTAACTAGCAGAAACATCTGTGTCTTCACTCCTCTATAAAAGTGTCTGTTTTAAACTGATAAGCATGCTTACAAGTTCTGTAGCTGCCATACACTATGTTAATAGTGTGCCCTGTACTCCAAACAGTAGCTGGGTACAAATTCTCCTCAAACGTATTCAGGCTAAACCACATTTCAACTTCTGGTTATAAACTCTTGTTCTGTAATTAGTTAGCATAGCACTCCTGAAAGTTTACCAGCACCTGTCCAACACTTTTCTCTGCCTCTCACCTACCATACCTGTTGGGGATTTTATTAAAAATCTCAACTTTTCAGGGGTTTAAAAGTCAGGTGTACATTTTTATTTTCAATGGACTTATTTGGATAATCTTAGAAGTCACGAAATCACAGCCTCAATTTAAAGTATTATTAGTAGTAGATCTGTACATATTAAGTAGTTTACATTGATAACAAAATGCTAAAGAGGCATTCATTACTGTTTACAGTAAAGGCCTACATTTTGGAGGAAAAATAAGTGTACATAATAACTATTCCAGTCAACTGTAAGGACTAGCCAAAGTGATTATTATCTTCATTTGTTACCAGTCATTATACACTCGATACATGCATTACATATCCACTACACTCACACTGAGAAAATGACTGACTGAATCTCTACAACAGCACCACAAATTAGGATTTCGTGCACTAAAATTGTATACAGTACACAGTATGCTCACGGCAAGAACCCACTTCTGCTAAGTGGGTGTTACTTTGAAGTGGATCTGTCTTAATATAGATGAGAATACATAATAGATAGGTAGCTCTAGGTATGATATCTTATGATTCTTGTTGATTGGGTACTTTGGGGTGTTAGTACATGTATAAAGGTGGTACCATAGATGTTTTAAAATAATGCAGACAGTTGGGAATCACATTTATTCAGATGCTTTGAAAATCCTTGAAAAGTTAGAGTCTTCAGAACACTGGATACAGTTCTTTAGAAACTAATATATCCAAGTTCACAAACAATGCAACAACCGTGATTAATATCTTCTTTGAGATCATCCTCTTGTCCCATCCTGCACTTAGGTTTCTAAAATAATTGGATGAAGGTGTCTTGAAAACAAAGAGAATGTTTATCTAATAATGAAAAGTAGAAATTAAACATGAAAGCAAGCTATTGACTGCTTTACAGAAAATGTTTATGTGTTTATGTATGCACTTTCCATGACTCATTACCAAGTAAACATTTTGCTTCAGCAGTTGGCTGGCTGACATCCTCTGTATAATGCTTCCAAAATAAAAATCAAAAACCGTGATGGTTCACACAGAGTTAAAAATATGGTACCTGAAACAGAGTGTGCTTGGAGTCAGATCCACAGGCTGACTTCTCAGAGTGTCTTTGGTCTGGTGCCATTCTACTGGAGTTGCCTGAGAGTTTTGACTCAAAGTTCCATGTGGTTGTCATCATGAACCTGCTCTTCTTCCCTCGCAGGAGTGATTTGAGCCTGTGAGGTTGCTGCTTGATGTCTTACTTGGCACCTGGCTTCCCTTCTCATGTGGGGCAGCCAACCGTCACTGCTTCCTGACATGGTGCATTTAACTAAGATTACACCGAAAAAAAGCCTAGTGCTCTACTCAGTAAAAAATGAAATATCACAATACAAAAAGATTATGGGGATTGAGACAGGGTAAATAGATGCTTAACTGGTCTTACATTAATAAAAACAGTGATTTTTTTCAATCTCAAGGAAGGTGCTAAATGACATCCTAAGCATCAACATCCATACACGAATCCCAGTCTCAGAGCCAAAATATGTGCCGATGTATTGAGTAAGACATACTATGGAATTTCTCTATAGTCCAAAAACAGTCAACAAAATAAAAAAGAAATCAAGAGAAAATTCATGTATTCACAGTGCTTTTCAATTATAAGAAAAATAAAATTAATTATTTCTCAGCAACATAGATTTTATTAAATCATATTGGAAGCATACATGAGTGGTATTTCAGAATTTTAAACTGCATGTTGGTTTGATCATTGATGTGTTCAGTAAATATTAGTTAAAGCAGGAAGCATGATGATAGACCTGATCTGATATCCAAAGAGGTTACTAAAAATTCTTAAGAATACCTTATGTCTTGTGTTCTTTCCTTCTGAGATTTGGGATGCGGTTCCTCTGGGGTTAGTCATATGTAATTTTTTAACAGCCCTAATTGCCTATGTAGCTACTGCAATGCAAGGACAAAGCTTTTCTCAGTATTCACTATTAATTTTCCTATTAATATAAAATATCATAATTTGGAAAATCTTACATTGGTTTCCCAGGCCCCTCATGAAAAAAATTCTGTTCAGTCTTTTTAATTATACAAGTGCTAATAATTCCTTTAGGTCCTTAGTGACATCAAGCTTATCTACCATTAATTTGAGCAGATAGTCCTTAATGCTTATATATATATATATATATCACCTCATTTAAAATTAAAATACAAACACCTTTTTACTTGAAATTTTTCATTAGCTCGAAGTTTAAAAAGTCTTTACTCAATACTGTATCACCAAGTTGATTTTTAGTTTTAAAGTGCTACAAAATTAGCCTAAATGTGTGTGTTGTAGTAAAACACATCTGTTTTCACATATACCTATTTGGATGGCAAAGAATAGCTGCATTTTGTTTTCCAGTCATTGACCTCAGAACAGTATAAACATGATGAAGAATGGTGTCTTTAGTCCTTGGTTCACACTCAATAAATACATTTTCATGATGTGTGTCTGTAAATGGACAGAACTATATAAATTACTTTCAGAGAAAACAGAATTCAGTGTGGAAGAGGCATCACCAAAAAGGAGAGGAGAAGCCGCTCAAGGCAAAGTATTGTAACACTATACTAGGAGGAATGTCTCAAGGGCTCCGTGACTGAATACTGTAGACACTCAATGAAAACCTTGTTTTCCAAACAACATCTGAGGCCAATCAGCTGTGTCTTCTTGACCTGAAATATATTACAAAGCAGGCAAAAATACTCTGTAGGTTTCTATTTCCATCTTTATTTACTGATTCATGTATCGAACATATAATTTACAGACTTAGACACTTCACCACAAATAACTATTGACATGATCATTGACATTGTAGCATTTGTTTGAAGAAACTTTCAAAGGCTCTTCCCGACTCAAATGAAAAAATAAAAATCAAAACATAAATTCTTTCAATAATAGACATACATATTTGAACACTTTTTTATATCGTAGTATTCATAAACCTGCTTCTCCACGGACGCCCCC
>VWZG01002123.1:1346-50758 GCA_013396735.1 Grallaria varia
ATCTATTATGTATTACATATTTATATTATGTATAATTATTTATAATAATTATTTGTAGTCTTTATAGAGATTATTCTGGTTTTCTGTGTAAGATTTGGGACTTTTCAGTGTCCTTTTGGATGCTTGAGTCTGTGAAGGGTATTTATCTGCTAAACTGTCCTTGGTAATTCAGAGAAACTCACTCAAGGGACTTCTCAATGGGATCTCCCTCTAAATGTGTCTCAAAAGCACTTTCTGATCACAAGATAAATAACACGGGTGACTGTTTCCAGTCTACACCGATGTGCTGAGATGTTTGATTTTCTGTGAACACGGGCCACAAAAGTAATAAACAGTGAGAAGAGGCTTCAGATTTTTTAACTTTCTGCTCCACTATGGGTTTGGTGTGGGGGGAAAAAAAAAAAAAAGAACCTTTTAATGGTAAATTACTGAAATGGAAAGAGTGCCTGAAAGTCAGGTCACTGTAAAAAGAAATAAGGACTGTCTAAGCAAGGGTTGTAGGTCTACCTGATGGATTTTTACAAAATAACAAAAATTTTTATTGGAACGGAAAGATCCTTTTCCATGGAAAAGAGGAGGAAGAACCAGTGTGGCTGGAAACACTGAGAGCAGCAGATAAATCCTCAGCACAGTGAGCAGGTGCCAGGAACTGGGAATGGGAACAGGGGGGAATTCAGTGTTTGGGCGGTGTTAGAAGTGGTTTACTATGAGCAACCCCTCAAAAAGAGGGAGGACAGGGGACAACAGGAGCTTTTGACCAGTGGAAACTTCTATTTCCCAGTTATCTCTGTCCTAATTGCAGTGAATCATTTATTCCAAGCCTCACCACTGCCCAGACNTGGGGCATGGGGCCCCCGCCCTGCAGCCCTCGGCAAGGCCTCTGAGCTGGGCCCCAACACTCCGCACAGACTTTCTGGGTGAGCAGGAGGGGAAACGCCGTCCAACGGGGAGTTTGGTCCTCAGGCTGCCAGTCTGGAGACGTTGCTGGCTGGGGATGGAGCTGAGACACCGGATAAATCCATGAGGTTCTCCCTCTGCAGGGTCTGATCCATGTGTCCCACCAGTAATGCTGTATAAATTATTTATGTATATAAATGTAATAATTTATAGATTACAAAACAAATAGTTGTTATTTGTATTATATTTATATCTATTATGTATTACATANGGGAATTCAGTGTTTGGGCGGTGTTAGAAGTGGTTTACTATGAGCAACCCCTCAAAAAGAGGGAGGACAGGGGACAACAGGAGCTTTTGACCAGTGGAAACTTCTATTTCCCAGTTATCTCTGTCCTAATTGCAGAGTGAATCATTTATTCCAAGCCTCACCACTGCCCAGACGTTTCTGCAGATGGCACAGTCTCTGCCTAAAAGGAGCTTGCAAAGACACACCAGGAACTGTAACCAGCTTGGTTTGACTTCCACTGACACTTCAAAACAAATAAAAGAACGCTACATTCCTCTCTTTTCTTCCCATACTTTCCCTCTCAGCTGGAATTCAGGGTTCTCCAAAAGAAAAGTGTTTTCACCCATCATCCCATCCCCTTGCAGCAATTTATCAGAGAAAACCAAGCATCTGCTCTACCAGAGATCTAGGAAATATTTTCTAAATTGTATCACAGTGGAACAAAAAGCTTCCTTGAGCTGTAGGGTCTGGGAGAAAGGAGGTTATATATGGCATTAATTTTCTATTCTCTAATGGAAACCATTGTCTGCCTTTGCTGCAGCCGTGGTTTTCTAATGGTTGGAAGTAATTTGTCCAGATTAATGCTCTCTGTTCAATTCATTTAATGTGACTTAATTTCATAACACTACAGGCTTTATCAGGAGTCAAAGTAACCCCTGGAAAACCCCAGCAGGCAAAAATGCCTGTCGAGTTTCGCTGTTGAGGCTGGATGATGCTGCTCGGTGAAAAATGAAGGAATTGTTTGGAGGGGAAGAACCACCAGAAAATCACTGGGGCTCTCCGAATTCTTTGTCTTCACCAGGCGTGTTATTCGCTCATAACTCAGCTTTTATTTCCACAGAACCCATCACAATGTGGGGTTTGTGTCTCTGGCCATGCCAGGAGCGCTGTGAGAGTCGCCCCGAGCCTGTGCTGTGCTCACCACGCAGCAGTGACCCGCCGAAAATCCTCACCTCCTTTTTTATCAGGCTGAATGTGGGGTTTTACCCATCACAAAGGCCTGGATATTTCCATTTCAACTTCATTTCAGAAGTGTCACTTACATAAGACTGTAAAAGCTGTTGTGTTGGTTGGTTTTTTCCCCCATCATCTTTCTCTGCACAGCACGTGTAGGAATATTCTCTGGGATATTTTGCAACATCCCAATCCTGCCCCCAAAACCCATTTACACCAGCAAGAGCTCTCAGTCAGGTGTCCTGCCTTTGACCAACCAATCTGCTTGCTCTGAACGCCAAAGTAACCTTTGATTAGATTTAATATTCCCTCCCACGTCTTTCAACTCTGTTTTGATCCCTTTTTTCCCTGAGGCTGGTCATATGAATCCCAATTCAATGCCTCTTTTTCAGGACAGGAGAAGGCCTTTGGAACTGTGAACATGTTAAATATGTTAGTAGGGTATAAAACTTCTCAGAAATACTGTTTTGCAGCCAGAATCTACTATTTCTGCCCTGTTTTTCCCCCCCAAAAATAGTTGTAAAGCAACTGTAATGGTATTTCACCCAGCTCTAGTGGTCATTTCTTAGGGTTGACGGTTTTGGCAGGAGTTTTTGACTTTTATATCATTATGAATGAGAGCCTGTGATTTATGGATCACTGTATTCCATTTAGGATTCATGGACACATGAGCCTGAAATGGGCCTGGGTGGTTCCTCCAGGGTTTGAAAAAAGAGGGTTCATGGTGGTTACTCACCCACAGGGACCCACAGAAGGCATGGAAATAGTAAAAATCTCAAAGATTTTGAAGGAAAACTTGAGGAATTGGCAGTTGGAATGTCAGGCCAGAAGAGACTCTCCTGTCTCCTGGGATTCCTCTTCCAGTCTATGCTATAGTTTATTTGATCACCTTTATTCCAGGGAGCACAAAGCCCTCAAAACTGACCCTTGGCGGAGCCTGGGGTGAGTTTTTCCTTGGAAAAGGGCCATGGCAAGCACGTTCCCCTCTGTGACCAGGACTTCTCTAGCCCACACACCGAGAATGACCCTGCCAGAAGGTGCTTGGGAGAGGGGAGGGTGAGCCCACCCAGCAGTGGCCTCAGGCAGCCTGGGGTTAGCCTGGGTGGCCTCTCTGATCCTCCACGCTTTTTCTTCGCTCCTTCTGGTGTGGGGATCCTCCCCAGTATGGACCAGTGCACATCTGTGGTCCTGCAGGGAGGGAGAACCCTGTGTGCTGGGCAGGGAAGGGCGAGCAGGGCTGGGTGGGCTGAGCTGTCCCATCTGGGACAACCATGGAAGGAGGGGGGAGGAAGGAAGGGCATCTGATGGAACAGGAGGTGGATTTCTGTGCAGGAGAGGGTGTGGAGGCAGTGATTTTGGGTTTATTCAGCCCAACCCACTGGTGATGATTTCCTTATGCTCATTATTTCTCAAGGAGAAGAAATAAGATTGTATTACACGAAGACTGAAATGTTTATGGCAATTTTCCTGAGCACCAAAGATGGTGCAACCAAGAAACACGCTAAAAAACCCCCACCAACCTCAAATCAAACACAAAGAAAGTGATGCAGAGCCTTGCCAACAACTGACAGAAAATTCAAATTGCATTGTCTGATACAGCACTGGGACACCCACCAGAACATTCACCTCCGTTAGAAAACCTCTTTTATTTTGTTTAGTCTCTGCCTTATTTAGAATTTATTCAGTGTATTTCTTCTCTGCACTTGAGATTTTCACTGCACAAGTTTTTCACAAAACCTGGGCAGAACTGCTGTCACAGTAACCCTGTGAGACAGGCAGTGCAATGAAAGAAATATTTATAGAGTGTTAGTGGACAGCTCAAAAGTCGGCGTAGCGTGACACACACCTTCTAAGGTCTTTGTTTCTTCCTCCCCGGGCTTCGTGTCAGCAGCAAAATGACACGCTGCTTTGTAATGACACACAAGAAGAATCTCACAGCACTGAGAAGGATGTTAGAACTTACTGGTGCCTTGTTGTCTCTTCAAGATAAAGGCTGAAGTCACTTTTGAAGCTCAACGTCCACTCAGAAGTCTGTATTTTTAGTGTAGTGACACTAGGAAGGAAAGAATCTCCCTGCACAGGAGACACCATGTCAGACAATGAGAGGTTTAAAGTGGGACCCCTGCTTAGGAATTCCTCCCATCCCACCCCCTGCCACAGGCAGGGACACCTTCCACTAGCCCAGGTTGCTCCAACCTGGCCTCGGACACATCTAACTTCTGGTTAGTAGCTTCAGTTTGTAATTAATACAGATTTTCTGCACTAGGCACCTTAGATATCCCCTTAGCATCAGCAGTACTATTCACTAGGAGTAAATCCTGGAATTTCTCCTGTTTTAGGCACATGTGGGTGACTGGGAAGGAGCCTCTCGCTATCACACGGATTTCTCTGCTCAAGACCATCAGAAGGTTTTCCACCTGCGCCACAGATGCCCCTCGGATGCAGAACTGATGTCGTGTGTGGAAGTGTATTCTTAATAAACTCTAAATTAAAGCAACGGGAGCCCCTGGTGGCCGGAGGCAGCTCCGACCTGCGCCCGCCCAGCCGGCTGGAAATGCTTTATTTACGTTTATTTACCATTATTTACCCTTGATGACTCTTATTTACCCCCATTTTCGCTTATTGACACTTATTTACGTGATTTCCTTGCGTGTTTTAGGAGGAACCAGCCCAGGTTCTGCTGCACTGCCCACAGGACGCGGCGCTCACTGAACGCAGGCTGGGTGTCCCCCGCAGTCCCCCAGTGTCCCCACGTGTCCCTTGAAGTCCCTCGGTGTCGTCCAGTGCCTCTCCAAGTGCCTTGGTGTTCTCCAGTGTCCCTTGGTGTCCCCAGGTGTCCCTCAGCGTCCTTCAGTGTCCCTCAGAGTCCCCTGGTTTTGGAGTTCCACCGCCAGCTCTTTCCCCCTTGGGCTGGCCCCTGGAGCCCCGGACGGAGCCGACACTCGTGGGGCTCCTCTGCCCTCCCTCTGTACGGGGGCAGGGTGCGAGGGAGGGGACACACGGAGGGGTCACCCGGATCAAGGAGGGGACCACCGTGTTCCTGCGGGGGCTCCAGCTGTGACCGGGGCTAGAGGAGCCCCCGGTGTGGGGAGGAAAGAGCCCCTGGGGTGGGCAGAGAGGCTGGTGGTGACAGCCCGGCCCTGTGCAGGGGTGGCTGAGGACGGACTGAGGGACGGGCCGGTGCTGCCCTGCCCACCGCGAGCCAAGGGAGCAGCGGAGCGGCTGCACGGAGGTACAGGGCGAGGCGGGCCGGCTGGGGCAGGCGCGGGGGGCTCACCGGGAGGGCGGTGCCGGTGCCGATGGACGGGCGGGCACGGGGCGGTGTCGGAACCACGTGGGACCCACGCGGGACTCAGGAACACTTCCGCATCCCCCGGGCGGGACGGTGTCCCCGCAGGGTCAAAAGGAGGGAACCCGGCGTTACGTGGCCGCGTTCGCGCCCCCGCCCCGGGGCATGCCGGGAGTTGTGGTCTCCCAGCGGGGCGTGGCTCGTGGGGTATGCCGGGAGTTGTAGGCTCAGTCTTGGCCCCGTCTGCGCATGCGCAGCGGCTCGCTGGCACCGCCTCCTCAGAGCCCCCGGCGGCGCCATCTTGGATCGGGGCGGGGGGATCGAGGGGAAAAGGGCAGAGAAGGGGGGCAAGGGGGCCATTCCCGGCACAGGAGGGGTGCGGAGCCGCTGGAACGAGTCCGCAGGAGGGCACTGTGACGCTCCGAGGGCTGGAGCCCCTCTGCTCTGGAGACAGGCTGGCACAGCCGGGGCATCCAGCCTGGAGAAGAGAAGGATCAAGGGAGACCTGAGAGCCCCTTCCAGTGCCTAAAGGGACTCCAGGAGAGCTGGAGAGGGACTGGGGACAAGGGCTGGAGGGACAGGACACAGGGAATGCCTTCCCACTGCCAGAGGGCAGGGAGAGATGTGATATCGGGAAGGAATTGTTGGCTGAGAGGATGGACAGGCCCTGGCACAGGTTGGGCAGAGCAGCTGTGGCTGCCCCTGGATCCCTGGGAGTGTCCAAGGGCAGGTTGGACGGGACTTGGAGCAGCCTGGGCTGGTGGAAGGTGTCCCTGCCCAGGGCAGGGGACGTGCAATGAATAGTGGTCCTTCCCAGCCCAAATCACTCCGTGATTTGATTAAAAGGATGAAAACCACTCTGAATACACCCTGATTTCTTTTTATTTTATATATTAATGTTTTAAATAAGGGCAAACACCACCTGATGAGGTGCTGGCTGGAGAGAAACCAGAAACCAGAGTTCAGTGGGAGAAGGCTCCTGTCCCACGCTGTCCTGCAGTGCCCAGGCCATGCTGAGGCTGCTCCGAACTGCACCCAAACCTCCTCATCCATCCTGTGTTTGGGAGGAGAATGGGATGGCAGGACATGTGTCCCCTCTTCCAGCCAAGTGTGGGACATCAACCCCCTCTGCAACTGCAAGAGCAGGATGCTCATATGCCTGATGCCACCTCCCAGAACTCCTGATACCCCCGGAGCTGGGTACCCACCTCCTGAGATCTGCTGGAAGAAGAGCTGTCCCTGGATGGTGTCCTCATCCTTCTCGAAGGGGTCATCCCCACAGACCATAGAATCATGGATTCACCTGGGTTGGAAAAGACCTCCACGATCATCAAGTCCAACCCTTGATCCAACGCCACCACGATTACCAGATCATGGCACTCAGTGCCATGTCCAGTCTCATCTTAAAATCCTCCAGGGACGGTGAATCCACCACCTGTGATCATGTTGTAGAGCAGGACACCAAGGGACCAGATGGTGGCTGAATGGCCGTGGTGGAAGGGATCTGCTCTGGTGTTCCTGTGGGATACAGGAGCCCATCAGAGCTGTGCCCGGGCATCCCTGGGGGTGTGGGGGCTGCCTGGGGGCACACGGAGTGACCTGCTGCCTTCTTGCCCTCACCTGACTCTTGTTTCCAAACTCAGGAGTGTAAAACGAAGGAATAGGACCCTGGGGAAGGCCCGGCTGTTATGTGTGAGGAAAAAACCCACCCACGTGTGGGGAAAACCCTGTGTTTATCCAGCCTTGCACTGGTCAAAAACCCCCAATTATAAGCCAAGCAAACAAAGGGAGCAGAGCAGCCCAAACCCTTCCGTGCCTGCAAACCAAACCCAGCCAAGGGGGAAGCTCCAGAGCCTGGTGGGCTCACCTGCACTCTGGGTGTAGAGGAACACACCACAGCCCAGTTCAATCACTGAATCATCGAGGTTGGAAAAGACCTCTGAGATCATCGAGTCCAACCTCTGAGTGATCACCACCCTGTCAGCCAGACCAGTTGTAGCATTAAGTGCCACATCCAGTACTTTTTCCATCGCAGGGTTCAGCTCGCTGATGTCCAGGTCAAACAACGCCTCAGGGAGAGGCTTGGAAAGGCTTTCTGGATTCGGGAGGGCCGGGAGCACTTTAAAAAAGGGGAAGAAAATTTAAAAATCAGGCGGTTTTCTGCAAACCCGCCCGTTTTGGGAAGCCGGGACTGACAGCAGAGGGCGGCACGGGCTCGGCGCTGGAGCCGCAGCACCTGCGGGCTTTGCCCTGATACAACCTCTCGCTGCGCTTTCCCTCCCCATCAGCTGCTCCCGGGATACAGGGCGATGTTTCAGGGGGCACAGCGAGCCCTGGGTCTCACAGCGAGCCCAGGATCTCTGACAGCGAGCCCTGGGTCTCTGGCAGCTTTCGGTTCTGAACGAGACTGAAACTCGAGAGAGAAGAATCAGTTCCTTTTCCCATCCTGAAGCTGAAGCGGAGAAAGGAAACTTCAGAGCTGGCAAAAATAGGACATTCTGGGGTCCCCAGCTGCAGGGAGAGCGCTGCCCTCCTGGGCAGAACGGCTGCGTTGGGCTAGCAAAGTTTCCTGGAAAGAGCTGGGTGGAAGCACTGCTCCTTCCACCCAGAGTTCAAAACCTCGGGGATACGAGGTGTGACAAACAGGGTTATCACAAATCCCTTCATCCTGTAACACCACTGCAAACTCTGGGAGATGGAAATTATCCCCCATGGGAGCGGGAGCTCTCGGAGTCACTTTTGGCATCTGTGCATCCCTGCGAAGCTCCTTTGGTTACCCGATGCCCCCTCCACCCGGCAGGGTGGGCTGGCTTTGCTGTTCCTCCCCAGCCTGAGGGCTAGATCCTCTCTGGAGTTTTCTCTCCCACTTTTCCGTGGCAATTCATGCATCATTTTCTCGTGCTTCATGAAGTGAATTGAATTATCAGGACTTTGTTTGGAAACACCCTGCTATAGCAACAGGGGAGGGACTCCCTCTACCCTGGCAAGGGAAGGGGGCTCATTGTCTGCTCTACACTCATCCTGCTCTGCTCCCAAAAGGTGAGAAAACCCACCCTGAGGGTGGGGGAAAGGATGAAATCCAAGCCCTTGGCATTCACAGCTGCAGCTTTGTTTGCATCAGGTCTTGATTAACAAGGGTAGGAGCCAAACTGGGACAAATGGAGCCAAATCTGTGTGTTTTGTGGGGGGATTTCTACGCACGTGGGCATCTGGGTGCACCCCTGCACACACCGGGGGATGCTACAGCGAGCAATCTACTGCAGGTGGTAGCCTGGCACTGAGATTACACTGCCACGGCACATCCAGAGCGGGGCTGGAACCCAGCCCTGCCTCCCTTTTCTGGGAGAGGGATGAAGAATTTGGGCAGAGAGTGACCTGAAATGACATTTTGCTGCTTCTGTTTTTCTCACAGCTTTGGCGGCGGGGTGAGAACTTTGTTGCCGCCACCCGCTCGCCCCTCGCATTCACACACGTGCCTCTGCGGCATTTCGCGGCCACTGAAGTGGCTGCTGCAGTTTGAATCAGGAGGTGTTGTTTCGTTTTGGGGGTTGCTTAGCCCCCTCCTAACTGTAATAAACCCGGTGAGTAAGGACACAGAAATATTGCCCTGGAGGAAGGGGACCAAAAGCTTGGAAAGGGATGAAAGAAACACTCCCATTACAGCTTTCAAAATATGTTTCCTTAGCTGAAGCTGCTAAATTTAACCCAACTTTACGCGCTGGAAAGGTTTTGCGGTTGGTTTGGGTTTTTTTTATGGTGAATAAAGTGTTTTTTCCTCTTTAAAACCCCCACCAACTCACAGGCTGAGTGATGCAGTTTCGGTGTGTCACGGAGGCAGGCTTGGCACAGATCCACTCACGGGTCTGTCGTGTAAACTCCAAAACATGAGACTCTGCTCTTGAAGGGGCTCCAGGTGCCTGAAACCAGCACCTGGCCCCTCTTGGTGATGTGGCATGGCGAGAGGGTTTCAAAGGAGGCCTGGGGAGGGACACATTTCACTCCAGGTTCACACTGAGAGGGGTGCAGGGCTTTGGTCTGGGCTCCTGCAGGACTCAATCGCCTGCCCAGGGGATGTGGGGACATCAGGGGGCTGAAAGTGGGAGCTCCTGCAGCTGATCCCACCCAAGGAGGGAGAGGGCAGGGAAAGGAAAGGCAGGTGAGCCCAAACTCCACCGCAAAACATCTCCAGTGAGTTGGGTCACTGCACTTCACTTTCCTCACCTGACCTGTGGAGAGAATGCTATTGCCACACAGCACTTGTAGACTGCTTTCCCCATGGATTCATTCCCAGGGAGCTGGAGCCGTGGGACACCTGGTTTGCTGATAATTCACCTCCTCCTAAGGCAGGGGTTGAAAATAGCTCCTGTGACTCACTGTGCCAAGAAGGCCAAAGGGCTTCAGACATCGCCTCAAGGGCAGTTGGATGTTTTCCTTGGAACAGGGAGGTGGGGAGATGCCACCTCCAAGTCTCCAGCTTTTCAGGTCCCTGTGGCAAGCCCGGCCCCTTCTCCCCTGGTGACTTTTCTCTTCAGTGTGCATCTGCCTTTCTCCAGCCTTGGCAGCTGTTTGGCTGGTGCTCATCTCCCACTCCCAGAAAGGGACATGGAAAATATAAATATCCCTTTTGCTGTGGCTCCAGGCTCCCCTGGCCAGGGCTTCCTGCATCACCGAGCACCTCGGCTGGGGATGGATGTGTACAGGAAGGCACAGGTGTGATGAGTGCTGGCTCTTTGCAAGTCCTCTGTCATCCATGGGACTCCAGTGCTCCCTGAACGGGAGGTCCAACAGCCTGAAATCTCATCCTGGTCCTGCTTCATCGGGTGTTCTCAGATTTCTGCATTGTGAGTGCCTTGCCTGCTGACACTGGGGAGCAGGAAAAATCAGTCAAAGGGAGGTGGGAGAGCAATGCTGGCCCTGAGTCACTTCCCAGTGTATGTCTCCTGTGTTTTCATCCCCCTCCTGTCATAGCTGATGGCCCAAAAGTGCAGGGAACATCCCCCATTGAGGAAAAATGAAAGGTGAAAGGGGCATTGTGTGCCACGATGCGATGGGGATGGGCAGCCCGGAGGGGATGCTCTGAGTGCCCGTCTTTGAGTCTCCCATCACATCTCCAGTAGTGTTTCCCCTGTGGCCTGGGATATGAATCTGGTGGCTCTTGGCCTCATGAAGGTCTTACTGCACATGGAATCAAACATGCACTGATCCTTTTCCAAAGAGTCCTGGGTCACGAATCTGGTAGCTCTTGGCCTTGTGAAGGCATTACTGGAAGACTGGTGCACTGGAGCTCAAACATGCACCAACCCAACACCTTGGCAACAGCCAAGCCTTGGATGACAACCCAACCCTTGGATGTCACCCTGGCAGGGCAGGACAGTTCCCACCAGCGGGATCTCTCCAGGGGGACACGATGGCACCGTCCCCTTGCTGCAGCACGAGCCTGGTGGTGACAAAAATCACCAGGAGCACGCAGAAGCCGAGTGACTATCAGCGCCCAGCCCCACGCAGGACCTGCTCAGCCTTTCTGCTGCGGGTTTTCTAAGAAACACCGCAACAGTCGGGGAGCGTTTACGGGAAGGGTGGGACAGGCTCAGCCCGCGCCGCCGCAGCCGTGATAGGGCTTTGGTGGCGCCGGGAGGGACAGTGGCCACCCCAAGGGTCAGGCCCCACAGGAGGTGTCCGTGGGGTTTGTGTTCGTGTAAGAGCAGCTTCCCGGATGGTCTGCGGGGGAAAAGAGAGAGGAGGGTAAATACGAACCACATCTCAAAATAGGCCTAAACTTTGAAGGCGTTTGGAGCTGCGTTTCCTGCTTCGAGCAGCCTCGAGGAGATGAAAGATGCAGCTGAGTGAACTAGAAAAAAAAAACAAGGAGAAAAAAAGAAAATAACGAAACAAACAAAGCAATTTAACACTTTCTGGTGAAGGCAGAGGCACAGCGGTGACAGCAGGTCACTCCATGAGGCTGGGATGTGGTTACAGGACCCCCGGTTTTTCCACTCCTAGCAGCACCATGGCTTGGAGAGCAGTACTGGCAAAGGCAGGGTGAGCTGGGGAAAGGGACCATTCGCTGGACATGGGGGTATTAAGGAAAAAGCCCTGGAGCAAGCCAAGGAAAGGAGGGTCCTTCTGTCTCAGATCTGGCTGGGTGACTTGCAAAGTCACTTGCAAAAAGGCAAAGGTGCCCCCTCCTTGGAGTAGGCACAGCCCTGTGCACACAGCAGCAGGCACTGCAGGAGGCTGCAGACAAACAGGGCTTCAAAATTCAGCACACTAAATAAGAAACCCTGAGATAAAACAAACCAACCAAACAACACAAAACCAGCCAAACCAACATCCCCGAAGCTGAAGTGCCTTGGAGCTGAAAGCGGGGTTTGACAGTTTGGAGGGCAGAAACTCGACCGCTGCTGACTGATAGCGACCGACTTCTCGTAATCTGAAGATCAGCTTCCTCTGCTCGGCGCTGGCCACGGCCGGGCCGGAGGTGGGACAGCCCACGGGTGGCTTCCTGAACCCACGAGGCACCAGGCATGCAACACCCGGAGGAGCCGGAGCAACAGGATCTGCCTTACCAAAATTGAATTTGGCTGACAACATCCGGCGTTTCGTAAGGACACTTTGATGTTTGTTTACTCGCCGTCCCCAGCACATGCTCCGCTCCAGCCTGCGGATGAATGGGAATGAAAAGGGCTCTGCACCTCTTTGATCTCTCCCAGGAGAGCTGCCAGGAGCAGTCGGTGCTGGAACCACCCTGTGGAGGGATGGATCCGGCTTTCTCCGCGGTGTTTTTGGCTGGCAGGTCCTGGTTAACACTGGAGCGTTAACCACTGGACCTTTGGAGTTAGTCTGGCTGGAGACAAGCTGTCAGTCCCTGGAGCAGCCATGGTGTGGTCACTGGTAGCCCACACACTCACAGCATCCCTCATCCCACCCATCACAAAAGGAATGTCTCCAGTACATCAAGTGTTTTGTTTTTATTTAAAACCGCATAAAAAAATAAGATTTCTCAATTCCCCTGTACAATATCAACTATTAACAAACCCTGCCGACTACACACTTGGTTACAGGTACAGATTGGACAGTGCAGACAGCCCAGGCCAGCTCCCCCCTCCCCAGCCCCAAATGACACCCGTGGAGAAACCCAAAACTCATCTGCAAACTGGCGTTTGCACGTGGCAAGGAAACAACAGCACCCAGAACTATGTACACAGACAGCTGGGGAGCAGCAGCCACTCCACACCTACGCCAGACGTCCGACAGAAACACGACGGGCCCGGGGGTGGACACAGGACAGACCCAAATGGAAAACCTGGGGATCAGCAGCTGTAGAAGCAAGGCATGGGTCGGAAACCCACATGAATTATAAATAAATAAATAAGTTATCCTAGTGGCTAGGACTTTTTCTTTAAAACAAACAAACAAACAACAAATTCGTGAAAATAAATTAAAAAACAAAAACTGTAAACCAGAAAAAAAAAGGCAAAATGTTATCACTATTCACAACTGTACATCAAGCTTTGCTCCTGTAGAACTATGTACACATTTACAGCTGTTGGTTTGCATTGTTTGTGCATTTGTGAGGGCACAGAGAAGCAAAGAACCCCAGAAGATCCACGTGGGATGGAGGCACAGGAGGTGAGGCATCACTCACTTGGCTCCCAAGTATCTTCTGACCCATTTTCTTTTTGAAAAGGGAAAAGGTACTATAGGCCCAGGAGAGTCTCATAAAAGTAGCACTGTAGGAAAAGTCAAGTCTTTCCTCCAGCACAGCCCAGGTGGAAAGGAAGGCACTCCAGCACAGGGGCAGCGAGAAGGAACAGTTACTCAGCCATGGGCCCTGACCTCTCCAAGATCAGTTTTCCTCCACTGAAGCTTTTCTTACAATCAGGTCTCTGACCCTCTCACTGTCCCCAGTTCAGCAGGTCAAGATGACACTTGAGAGCCTTCAAAACCAGAACTAAAACTCACCCCCCGAAATTACTGGCAAACCCTCAAATGGGACAAGGTCATTCAGATCGAGTCCAGGGCAGCTGGTTTGGATGGTGGCCACCAGAGCTCGGAAAACCAGGTCTCCAGCCCAGCTCCAGGACAAGATGTGCGTGTTCCTATCTGAGGATCTCTGCTCAGTGCTACGGTCACGGTGAAAAAGTCTGGTTTTCTTTGCTTCTTATGACCAGGAGCTGCATGGAGCTGTTACTTGCCAGGCTCCTGGATCAAACTGTGCAGGTGGATCTCTGCTGGTTCCAGGTGAATGTCCTGCAGCCAAGAATGGTTGAAAATGTCTTCCAAAGACGGCCTGTCCGAGGGGCGCATGGACAAACACCACTTGATGAGGTGCTGGCACTCTGGGGAGAGAAACCAGAGGTCAGTGGGAGAAGGCTCCTGTTCCACCCTGTCCTGCAGTGCCCAGGCCATGCTGAGGCTGCTCCGAACTGCACCCAAACCTCCTCATCCATCCTGTGTTTGGGAGGAGAGCAGGATGGCAGGACATGTGCCCCCCCTCCACAGCTGTGAGAAAGGCATTCTCAGGTGCCCACCGCCACCTCCCAAACACATGATCCCACCCGTGCCACAAAGCCGGGTACCCACCCAGAGAGACCCTCCGTCGGAAGAAGAGCTGTCCCCGGATGATGTCCTCGTCCTGCTCGAAGGGGACGTCCCCACAGACCATGTTGTAGAGCAGCACGCCCAGGGACCAGACGGTGGCTGAATGGCCGTGGTAGCGGTGGAAGCGGATCCACTCGGGTGGGCTGTACACCCGCGTTCCTGCAGGGATACAGGAGCCCCGTCAGAGCCGTGCCCGGGCATCCCTGGCACAGGCGTGACCCGCCGCCTTCCCGCCAGCACGTGACTCTTGTTTACAAACTTTGGGTTGTAAAAGGAAGGCGCCGGTGCCGGAAGAGGGCAGCAGGGCCCGGGGATGGCGAGGAGAAAGAACCCACCCACGGGTGGGGGGAAAAACCACGCCTTTCTTCACCCCCCACCCACCCCCGCAATGGCAAAAAAATGTCATAAACCAAGGCAAACAAGGGGAGAGGTGCAACCCCTGCCCTTCCGCGCCTGAAAACCCAAACCAGCCGGCGCTCGGGATCTGCAAACTCCGCCGCGTTATTCCCCCACGGCCACGAGGTGTTTTTGTCACGCCGGCTCCCCTCGAGCCGGGGGGGTGAGCGATGCTGTCAGCAGGGCAGGGACCCGGCTCCCGTTTCACAACATCCTCCCCGTGCCAAACGGCAACTTGGCAGCGGCCGCGGAATTAATCCCGTCCCTCCCCACCCTCCCCCAGCAAACAGGGAATCTCCAGAGCCCCAGCCCAGCCAGCAACAACCGGGAATATCACCCGTGGGGGGTGTGGGCTCACCGTCAAACTGCGTGTAGATGGTGTCCTTGAGGAAGGTGCCGGAGCCGAAGTCGATAAGCTTGAGCTCGCCGGTGGCCAGGTCGAGGAGGATGTTCTCGTCCTTGATGTCGCGGTGCAGGACGCCGCAGTTGGTGCAGTGCCGCACGGCCTCCAGCACCTGGCGGAACAGCCCCCGCGCCATCTCCTCGGGCAGGAACCCCCGCTCCGTGATGAAGTCAAAGAGGTCCTGCGACGGCTCCGGCCGCTCCATCACCACCACGAAGCTGTCGGGCAGCTCGAACCAGTCCAGGAGCTGGATGACGCCGTGGAAGCCGGAGCCCACCTTGTTCAGGAGCACGATCTCCAGGGGCACACGGCTGCCGCCGGGCTGCGGGGGCACCACGCGGCCGTCAGAGGGGCTGAGGGTGGGCAGGGGGTGGGTACCCCTCGCCCGAGGCAAACTCCGGTACCCCCGTGCCCAGCCCCGATGCTGGGCATCCCCCCTCCAAGGGAATATTACGGTGCCGCCTCGCCGATGCTGGGCATCCCCCCGCCCAAGGGATGCTCGGTGCCCCCCGCCTGCTCCCCCCGGTGCTGGGTGTCCCCTGGGCCGGGATGCTCCGCGTCCCCCGGTGACCCCCGGCGCGCTCCCCCCGCAGTGTCCCGGTTTCCCCCCTCCCAACCCTCGGCTCAGCCCCCTCCGTCACGCCGTGGCTTCCCCCGCCGGCCGCGCTCACTCACCAGCTCTCCCCACTGCGAGATGCGGTCCCGGGCCACGCGTTTGATCGCCACCTGCGAGCCAAGGGGGGAGCAGCGGGATGAGCTGGGCGCCATCCCCGCCGAGCCCCTTCCTCCTCCTCCTCCTCCTCCTCCTCCTCCTCCCGCCGCCACTTACCGGCGCGCCGTCCGAGAGGCGGATCCCGGAGTAGACGCTGCCGAAGCCGCCGCTCCCCAGCAAGGGGCCCACCCTGTAGAGCTGCTCCAGCGGCTCCTTCTCCTTCCCTGTGGACGAGACCCTGCGGTGAGCGCTGCGCCGGTGCCCCGGCCAGCCCGGAGCCCGCACGGGCATCCCCGGCGCGTGTCTCTGTGTGTGTGTGTGTGTGTGTGTGTGTGCGTGTGCGTGTGCGTGAGAGGGTTCTGACCTGGCTGGAGTTTGGCGGGATGCAGCTCCGGCGCCGCGGAGGAGCGGAGATGCGCCAGCGAGGTGATTTTGGAGAGCAGCATCCCGGTGACGCGGGGCGGCGGGGCGCGGTTACCTCTGCAGGAGGTGCCGATGCGTGTGTGTGTGGGGTGGTGGGTGTGGGATCGGGGGGATCCGGGGGATCCGNCCGCCCAGTTACCCTCCTGTGAGCCAATAGGGTGCCGGAGCACCGCCCAGGGCGCCGCGCAGGTCCCGCTGCCCGCCCGTCCCGCGGCGGCGCCGGCGGGAACCGCGAGTGCCGCGCCAGAATTCGCGGGGTTTTGTAGTTCCTTCTTCCCTTTCTTGATTTTTACCCGGAATCTCGCGGCTTCCCAGGGTGATCCGCATCCTCCCCCGGTGCCACTCCATCCTCTCGTTGCTTCCTCACTGTCAACCAGTGGCTGAACTATTCCCCTTTCCAGTTAAAGTGGCCATGTGACCGTTCCAGCTGCGGACTCTTGACTAACATCCTTGGGTTTTGGAGGGTTTTTCCCCCTTCTGATTGTTTTTTTGGTTTTGTTTGTTTTTCTTGTTTCTGTTTTCGTGGGTTTTTTTTGTTTTATTTTCTTCCGCAGAAGTCGCCGGCTGAGATGCCTCCACGAGTTCCAGAGATAAGATAAATAATTTACTGGATGGAGATCTCTGATTACTCATTCTATTAGCATTTAGAGCAAAGAGCTCCAGCCACCGGGAGCTGAGTCGTTCCAGACGAAGCCCATCTGGGGCTCCTGCTCCCGAGCAAGACCGAGGAGTTCCCAGCATCCCGCACATACTTGTGGGATGATATGCTTGAAATCGAATGGGGTTTACTGGAAACGCTGGTGAGATCCCGGCCGCTGTACTATCAAAAGAAAATAAGGATAAAACATGCCCAAGACGCACCCACACTCCCCCCCCCCTCCAAAGTGGGGTGCAGAGCAGTGGCCCAGCCCTCCCGCCGGCCGGGAAGGACTCACCACCACTGCTGCCTCTTTTAGACTTACCCAGAACACAGCACATCCTCTTTCAGGGGCTGAGACAGCTAAAACCTGGAAACCCCACGTTGGGCTTTACCCAGAAAGTGACATTTTATTTAGGGAAAAGTGTAGAGAATTTACCACACCACTTCCATCTCTTTTTTATTTAAAATATTTTCTTTTTTTTTTTTTCATATATTGTTGTTTTTTGGCCTGATGCAAGCTGAGGGTGGAGGAGAGGGGCAGGCAGCACCTTCCTCCTGCTTTATTCCCACCCGACGCCTGGGCATATTCGGGCAACTGGTTCTGCCAGTCGGTGCTTTGCCGTGGGACGAGGTGACTTAGCATCTGGCCCCAAACTCATTATCAAATTCTTCGCCGGGATGATGAAAGGCCCCGAAGGGGCTGCCCTGGAAACCTGTTGACAAACAGAGCTGGCCGGGAGCGGGCGGGCTTTCCCGGGGGCTGCGTGTCCCTGACTCCTGGGGAGGCTCAGCCTCGTCCCCCTCGCTCTGCCCAAACCTGCTCCTTCGCGTCGGAGGGAGCAGCGTGTCTTGCAACCGGGGTGATCCGCGGCCAAAACCATCCTTGTGCATAAACCTGCCCGGCCGCTCCTTTCGCCAGCGGGGCTGACTCAGTGTCCGTCTCTTCCTGCCGGCACCGAGGGGTTGTGTTCCCTATGGATTGGGGGAAAACCCCGGCTTGGAAGCGACGGGAATTGCTCCCTGCCCTGGCCACGCTTCCCGGCCACATCTATCCCTTTTCGGGATAACCCACCCAGATGCATCCCTGTTCCCCAGATGATCCCAAACCGGGGCTAAGAGGCACCTTTCCTCCGAGCCCATCCGATGTACTCACCTTTCCCCTGCACGGGGCCATTGGGATGTGTCAGACACTCAAGCTAACATGAAACAAACCCCATCCCTGAGCACCTCCTCTTTTCCCGACCCTCTCCCTCCGGGATGAGAGCCACCGAGGATGGCAGGTGCCGGAGAGCAGCCCGCAGCCCCGGCATGGACACGGGGATGTCCTGCAGGTTCTGCCCCGGCCAGAGCTGCCTCTTTCCATCCCTGGGGCAAACCCAGTCCTTGAGGCGAGCCCTCGGGGAGCAGTTTGCAGCCCAGAGGGGACCTCAGAGGGCTTGCAAGGAGGAAAAACCCAAGTGGGACCGTGCCCGGGGGCAAACAGGACCCTGGGGTGGCACATGGCGCTGGTGGCAGGTCTGGGGGAGAGAAGCTCCCAGCAGACATCAAAAGATTAGTTCTGAGCCCCGCAAACAATCCCGGCAGCTTTCAGGCTCTTCAGTGGCATTCCAGTCCAACCGGGGCTGCCTTGCATGATAATCAGGCTTAATTACCGCTTTATCGCTTGATTGCCGTGCTGGGCCCTTGGAGCTGCAGTGTTGCTCTCGCAGTTTACTTTTTGTATTTCCTCCCCCCTCGCCTTCCCCGCCAGGACAATTAGCAAAGAGGTGAAAACGGGGAGGGCCAGGGCGATCCCCAGCGGGGAGAGAGGGGCGATTTGCTGCCCTGGGAGCCCCGGGGTGGAGGGTTAAAATTCACATTTCCACCGATGTTCTGAAACAAAACAGCAAGGTCAGTGCCGAGTCAGGGGCACAACCCCCCGTGTCAACCCCACGAGCATCCCCCGGTCGAGGGGACACGGCTGGAGGAGGGCGGGGACGATGTGACACAGAAGGGCTGTGGTTTTCCACCAAGGGCTTTGAGTCATCGCGAGGTGACCTTGGCTGAGTCCGCCCGTGGTTCCCTCGGCTCGGGCTCAGTCGCCCGCGGAACCGGCTGGCCCAGGGCGTGGGGCGAAGCCGGGAAAAGCCGGGGAAAGCCTGAAATCTTCCTCACCTCTCCCTGATGCTCAGGCTGGTCCTCTGCACACACACCCACACCCACATCCACCCTGCTTCCTGCCTGGAAAAAGGGATTGGAGACATCTCAGCAATGCCCCTCGAAGCCCTTTGCCCACCCAGGGCTTGTCCCAGCCTGGCAGTGAGAACCTGGAGGAGGGAGAGGTGAGGGCAGTCGGGAAGCAGAAGCAAGGACGCTCCCACCTACACGCGGTGAGCAATCCTTGGCTGTCGCAGCCAGGAAGAGGGAGCTGGCCTCGGCCAGGCAGCGGATGCAGTGGTTGGGACATCCCCAGTGCGCCATCACTCGCTTAAAGTCACCTCTGTGGCCACAAAAAAGTGCCCTTTGGAGTCTGACCTTTGACTTTGGAAAGGCAATAAAACGTGTGTGTGTTCCTCAGCATCCTGGTGGGGCAGGTGATGGGCATCACTGCAGGATGCGGCCAGTCCCGGGGGGCCTGAGGGGCTGAGGAGGTGCTGGGCTCTCCCCACGGGCTGGGAGCCCGTGGGTTGGGATCGTGGGTGCTGGGAGGCAGCGCAGTCACTGGGTGCTGGCTGGGTGATGCTTCCCCTCCTTTCTTCATCCTCGGGGTCCCTCCAGACCCAGCTGCGACCCCAACGCCGCAGTGACAGCCTGGGAGCTGCACGCCCCATCCTGGGGCTGGAACCACCCGGGGACGGGGAGGAGAAAGGTCCTGGCTGGAGTGCTGGAGCACCCAAAACCTCTCTAAACCACCACCCGGTCCTGAGCCTTTGGTTGCCAATTCCCACCAGCTTAGGAGGGTGATGGGACCTGCGAGTGAGGCAGGAGATGCAGGGACCCATCCTGCTCCCCGGGAGGAGCAGCCGCGGGCATTTCTTCTTGTTAATTGAACTTTTTAAAATTTTTTTTGTTGGTATGTCGGGTTTTTCGCGGGCTTTTTGGGGCGAGGTGTGCGGGGAGGCGGCAGCATGGCTAATCTGCTTTGTGAATGGAGCCTCACGGGGGGGCGGCCGAGGGGACCGGGGAGGTGGAAGGAGCCACATATTTGGGATTCCATCATCTGGGTGGGCTCCTTCTCCCCAGACTCTCAGGATGTGGGAAATGGAAGATGAAAGGAGCTGCATTTCCAGCCTCTCGGGTTACAATGTCTAAAGCAGAAAAGGGTGGTTGGGGAAAAGAAAAAAAAAAAAAAAAAAGAAAAGAGGAGGGGGATGCTACAGGGAAACCTGATTTGGGAAATGGCCCGGGTAGGTTGGGGCGGGCAAGGGGGCGGCAGAGGCCGAGCCGCTCGTGTTTCACATCACGTCAGGGCTGAGGAATTTCCTCTGCTCTGGGGGTGCCTCGGAGAGAAAAAGGGGGAGGCTTTAAGGTTAGCTGGGGATGAATAATAGCCGAGAGGAGAGGGATTAGAAGTGTTACCCGGGGCCTGCTGTTTACAAGCAAACCCTCTTATCGAGCGAGAGGGGAAAGTGGGATGCTTTGGGGAGACACAGGGGACCCCGGGACAGGTGTCACCCACGTCCCTTCGCCGGAGAGCACAGCGGGACGGTCACCCCCAGCCCCTGAGCCCCTTCCTCCCTGCCATCAACAGGGTCCCAGCAGCTGGTCCCCTGCACGCGTGGCGTGTCCTGGGGTGCCCGGCCGGGCTTCCCTGCTGTGTCCTCCCGTGGCCCTGGGAGGTTTCCCATCCTTCTGTCCCTGGGAGTTAAAACCACCCAGATCATCCAGCCAGTGCACAGGCAGGAAAATCCGCCTGTCCGTGAGGGTTTGTGTCACCCTCTGGGTGCCCCGGGAAGGAGCAGGGAGAGGGAGCACGAGGAGTGAGGAGGGGCACAAAGGCACAGGGCTCTGTGCAGGGGCACCATCTGGGTGCTGGGCATGGGGCTTGTGCCCTGCAGGGTGAGGGGAGCAGCCCCCAGACATGGGCATTGCCTGGCATTGTCCCACCACCTCCTGAGCTGGGGCCCAGGTTTTGTCCCAAAACACTTCACTTTTGTTTCCCCTTTATTGCTGTTTTGGGCGATGCAAGGTCAAGGTGGGGAGGAGCGAAGGGAAACACATTTCTCCCGTGTCATTCCATGTTACCCATCCCAGACAGCCAGGAAGGGACTGCCACAGGGTGGAAGTGCAGCCCTCAGGCTGGGCCCTGGAAAGCTGCAGGATCCAACCTGCTTGCCCAGCCTGGGATGGCAGAGACACTGGCATGTGCTGTGGGCAAATGGGCTCCACTTCCAGGGCTTGTGTGCTGGGGACAGGCTGCTCTCCCTGATTTAGCCGAGGGACACTGAGGCACAGGGGGGCCACTGAGCCTATGTGGAGCTGGAGGGGGAAAATGGGCTTATTCCACCCCAAAAAGGAGAAGAAAGGGAAAAAATGGTCTTGAAGCCAGGGAAGATGTGGCTGGGATCAGCCTGAGTGCTGTTTAGAGGATGCACCTGCCCTGTTGGCTACTCTGGGGGAGCCTCCGGGCCTGGGAGAGACACCTGACCATGCCTGGGCACTCGGGGTCTGTCCTGGTGACCATCACCACTTGAGGGACCCTAAACACATTGATGCTCCAGGCTCAGGCTGAGTCCAGACCCCCACCTGCCCCAGCTTTACAGGTTTCTTCCCGCAGAGCATTTGCACGAGAAAAACACGCTTTAAAGGTTATAAAAAGGATTTTGGTGGCTCACTGGAGACAAGTCAATCTTCCCTGCAAACCCCTGCCTATTCCCAGGTACATTCCTGGCATTGCTCCGTCCTGGAGTGCAGGGAGGGCGCTGACCCCCCGAGCATGGGAAAAATGCCTGTCTGCGTGCGGGAAAAGAGGTGCAAATAGAGCGGGGTGAGTAGGTCAGCTGGCAAAACCCTTTCATCTTCTCCCGGGCCTTTGCCTGACACGCGGCCCAGGGAGCTCGTGGGGAGAGCGGGGAGAGGGTTTTGTCTGCGGCTGGAAAAGAGGAGGCTCCCGGGAGGCTCTTGTCCAGAGGATGCTGATTCCAAGCTGGAGGAGGCTGGATTGCCACGTGGGGTGGATGATGTGGAGATGGGCTGGAGAAGACACAGTGGTGAGCCCGGGGATGGGCAATGGGCAATTAGGNAAGGAGGCTGGATTGCTGCGTGGGGTGGATGATGTGGGGATGGGCAATGGGCAATTAGGTTTGGCCTTTGTGCCCTTGTGTAGCTCAGCGGGTTGCTTGTACCCCCCACACCCTAGGGCGATGGGGCAAAGGGGCATCCCCACACCTCACAGTGTGCATGGCACACAGGTACCCGTTCTTGGCCCAGCTGAGGACACAGAGGTTCCTGGGTACCACTCACTGTCCTGGCATCACCCCCAATGAGCTCTGGAGGGACCCGGGTTGGTGCTGTACCCAGCCTGGAGAGATCCTGGTGGAAGAAAACACATCCCCATGAGACCTGGCCCTGCTGCAAAGGCTGGGCCAGCCCCAGGCTGCTGGAGCAGAGGGAAGAGCATAATAAAAGGCAGACCTCAGCCTCCCTGCTTGGCAAAAAGCTCCTGAGCGGAGCAGATGGGGGAGCCCAGGAGTTGTGGGGCCATCCCCTCCTCTGCCACAGATCCCCTGCATGCCTTCAGTCCTATCTCTCTATCTCTTTATCCCACCTGGACTATAATAAACTATAATAAACCTCTCCCTGTGGTTTGAAGTGCCATATCCCTCCCAGCAGCCCCCCCGGGGCCATTGGCCATCATCCTCATTGCCGTCACCTGTGCTTGTTGGCCAAAGGAGGAGTCCCAGCACAGCCCTGCCCCACACCGAGCCGGATCCAGTCTGGTTTCCAGGAATTAGGGCTGGGGCGGGTAGCTGTGGGTGACAGCTGGTGCCTTGGGTGGCATCCACTTGTCCTGATGTGCTCAGGCCCCCTTCCACCCCTTTCCTAAAGCACCCACTGCCCCGTGGGACTCCAGCTCTCCCTGGGGGGCTCCTGTCACCTTTCCCCATCTGTGCTGCAGGGCAAGGGCTTCTCCTGCCTGCACAAAGCAGATGGTAAAACACGGGCTAACAAGATCAGAGATTAATCTGCACTTTGCTTCCAAATCGCATAATCACATAATTATTCCTGGTATCAGGGAGGAATAGGCTCCAGGCTCCTGTCCCTGCTCCTTCCTGCGATCTGTGGCGTCGCAGGATGGTGTCAGGGGGTTGGATCCTGCCTCGGTGCTGCTCCAGGGACCTGTTAGGTTGGTGGGACTGCCCGGTGTCCTGCTGTTTGCCAGCCTCCAGGATGATATCCAGTGGGAAGTGTTGGGAGAGGACCAGGTGAGTGGGAGCAGCAGCTCCCCATTGCACCCCACATCCCAGTTCAGCCTTGCACTGGGGTTACCCACCTTGTGCCAGGGCAGCCCAGTAAGAAACATCACTGAGCACCTTTCCACACCTTCTGGCACAGCAGGAGCAAACCCAGCCCGGTGACTCCCAGTTCCACCGGGTAAGAGTCACTGGAATGGAACTGGGGCACTGCTGATGCTGCTCCACACCCCACACAAGAGCTGGGTGACACTGGCAGCGTGTCTCGTTTTTGTGGGAGAGGAAACAGGGGAAAATCCCGTATTTCGGGCAGCGTGCATGGCCGGCAGCCCCAAATTCCTGGGTGGCCGATGGCATGGCCACATTATCAGCAGGCCCGGGCTGTTTGCTGGAAAAGGGCGGCAGCAGGGCTGGGTGACCCCACACTTCCTTCCTTTCCTGGAAGCCGCTCGCTCTGATAACCAGCTGCTTTCACAACACGAGCGTGGGGCCGGTGCCGGGTTTGCTCCCCGCTCTCTTTCCGACCTTCCCACCCGGCTTCCATCACCCTGTGGGCACCCACTTGCCCTACCTCCTGGGTCTGCTCAGAGCCAGGCTCGTGCTAACAGGGTTTGGCCCCAAGCTCAGGGACCTGGCAGAGAGTGGGTGCTGGGGGCTCAGATCCCCCAAAACCCCATTGGCATCCACTCTGCACTGCCCTGTGGAGGGGCAAAGGCATCCCCAGGGGCTCACCGTTTCCCCCAGACAACCAGTTCAGGGTCTGGGGCTCCAGGGTCCTGCCTGCAAGTCTGGTGCGTGGCCAGGCATAGCTCCTTGGCCTTATCTGTGCCATCCAAGGAGGAAGTTTGCAGGGTAGATTCCAGCAGGCAGGTAAACAGCGGCCAGATGGGACCCAGATCCCTGCCTGCAGTCACCCACCAAGCTGGGTTTGCACAGCCCAGGTGCTTATTTGCTCTAGGGAGGGCTTTTCCCTCCATCAGACGTCAGCAGCGGTGCCAGGACGTCACCCTGGCAGCTCGGCCGGGCTCCTCCGTCATGCTCCTGGCCAGGTGCCTGTGTCCGGGGCGCGGGGGCTGCTGTGGAAGGGTGCTCTGTGCCACCCACCCGGGGACCACGGCCTCAGCCCACACAGCCGGGCACCTGCACGTGCCCAGGACTCCTCCACCATGGCCAAAAGGGCTCAGGGGGCTTTGGATGCACTGTCCTGGCCCTGCCAGACCCCTTTGCTGCAAGGTGAGGGGTGAGGGGCTGCTGCTGACTCCTTGGATGCCAGAAGTGGCTGGGCAGGGCCAGGCTGCTGGCAGTGGATGCCAGGCATGCCCTGGCACACGTGCAGGTGCACCTCACACCCGCACTGGTCTGCAGTGCCACCGGGATGCTCCCAGCCCCAGTTGCAAGATCCTGTCTTGGCTCATCCAGCTTGCCCAGCTCACCCTTCTGCCACCACACCCAGAAAGCCAGCTCTACAGTTTCCTTTCCTTCCCTGCTCCCCGAGGGGAAACTGAGGCACAGGGATGGTGGGATGGATGCAGGGACATGGAGGGGAGCTGCTGGGGGAAGGCCACCGAGCATCGCCCACCCATGGGACCACAGCACCTCCGTGCCATGATGCTGCTGTGGTACCCTGAGCCCTGCGGCTGCATCACTCCCATCCAGTGGGTGCTGCAGGGCTGTTTCCTCTGCCAGGTTTCCATCTCTGTCCCCATGACTTCCCCGTCCCTGCAGCCCCCAGAGCTGGGACAGATTCAGGGCACAGTGCCCGCCACAGCATCACCCACATTTCCCTGCCCTTTGTGTGGTGATGAAGAATGCAGAGCGTTCCACCCATGGGATGCTGCTCCCTTTGTCTGCCAGGGCACGGAAGAGAAATGCCAGGTCGCGACCCCATCGGTGTGTGTTTCCTGTGCCAGGAGAAGCTGTAAATTCGCTTGGCCTAATTGAAAGCCGCTGCTGCTGTGGGTTTGGCTTAATCCACCGTCCTCCTCCTCCTCCTCCACCTCTTCCATTAGATAACGTCTCACTGAAACCACTTTGCAAACTCACGGCATTCCTGTGTGCTGAGCCCCGGGGCAGCCGGGGGGACACGGCCACGGCCACGGCCACGGCGGGAGCTCATGTGCTGCGGGGCCACTTTGCTGCCACCGGCTCTGCCCCTCCGCACTCATCCTGCCTCCGTCCCATTCCCACTCCCGGCTGGGAAGGGGTTCTGGCAGCGGCGGAGAGAACTGACCCACTCGTGACACGTGACATGGATGACAACAGAAAGGGATGGCTGAGGGGGTGGGATGCAGCAAGGTTGTGATGGGGGGAGCACCCCGAGGGTCCCCAGGAGTGGGTTCGAAGGGGTCGGGCTGTAAGAAGATAAAGGGAAGTGTTTGGGGGAGAGGGGAAATCCAAGCAAAAATTAGGCTGGGATGTTCCCAGTAAGAGCTGGAGGGGAGAATCAGTGGGAACCTTCTCGTCTCTGAGCATCAGAGGGGTCAGCACCCCTTCTCCTCTCCCCGGCAGAGGGACACTGAGGCACAGGGCTGGGGGAGTGCTCAGAGCTGGGGGTGGTTTTTGGGAAGCCTCTTCCTCTTTCAGCTTCTGCAGAACTGCCAAAGGAAGAGGAAACACCCAGGTCGCTGGGAGAGGTCAGTGTGCCAGCGCCAACTCTGCCCTGGGCCCTCCGGCCGCTGTCCCCATCCTCAGCCAGGGCCACCTGCGGGGACCCCCGGCATGTGAGGGAGTTCGCTTTGCGTTGCCAGCGGAGGTCAGGCAGGGGCCAGAGGCGGCTGTCGGGGTGTCCTCCGGCCGCCGCTGACCTGCGAGGAATGCCGTGAGTCACCGGCAAAGCATCCCCGGCCCTCGCCGAGCTGCCGGGCACCGCAGGCTGCGGGTCCTGCGCCCCGCTCTTTGGGGCGCCCCGGGGCACCACGCAGAGACCCTCACCCAGGGCAGACGAGGCGCCCATCTCGCCCCAGCTGTCACCGCCGTGTCCGGGCACGGGATGGGGCAGGCGGGCCAGCAGCAATCCCCGGCTCGGGGAGGCCAGACATGAACTCAGCCTCTCCGAGAGGGAAGAGGTGACGCGATGCTGGGAGGTCACCCCGGGCCGGGAAGCGGTCCCAGCTCAGCGCTCAGGGCTCTCCCGCTCTCTCCTGCTCCGGTCCTTCCCCCAGGGAAACCGGCGTTTTTTTGGCTTTATCGGCTCACCGCAGCTTCGTGCCCGGCATTGCAGAGGAGAGAAAGGCTTTTCCCGGTGGTGCCTTGTCGGGGATGCTGCTTTGTTTCCAGGTCATGAAATTAAAGAGGGACGTGGCATCTGGGGGAAGAATTGCACATTTCTGGAAGATTATCTGAGCGCAGCACCTGCTGCTGCAGTGGGGCAGGGGGAGGTGACACGGGGCCAGGAGTGGGAATCCCAGGAGGGGACAAACCCCAGAGAATCCGGCCCTCTGTGAATTAGCACCCAGAGCTTGCCCAGCTGTGCCCTCGCAGCCTCCACAGCTGGATAAGGCCCGAACTGGGAGGAACTCAGCCCTGGGCTTCTCCTGGGCACTGGAAGGGCACTGGGAGGCCACTGGCTGCAGGAGGGAGCTGGGATACTGAGGCAGACACCGGCACCAGCCACTTCCTCGAGAGCAGTCACTGCCTTTGCTTCCGCCCAATAAAACACAGCAGGTTATTGAAGGGACAAGTGTGGGACAGCAGGAACCTGATGCCACCTCCTGCCTGTCCCCAGCGCCAGGGCAGGCGACTCAGGACGTGACAGGGAAAGGGAGAGCCAGGCAGTGGCAGGGGGCAGAAGGATGGTGACCTGCAGGGCTGGCAGTGGCATCAGGAGCTCCTGCTTCTGGGAGTGGAACCGTCTCCCCTGCCCGGGGCATCTCTGGTTCCCAGGCACCACCTCACCATCTCATGCCACTGCTCACCTTCACAGGAAGAGCAAAGACCCGATGCTCTTGTGACACCTAATGGCAGTAACTGTTCTCAGACCAAGTGCTCTCCCACGAAGGCTCAGCTTGCCATGGAGCCACGGATGGAGGGATGGTCTGGTATCCCACCCAGGCTGGTACTCTGGGCCTGCACAGGCTGCCAGAGGGGTTTGGGAGCCAGAGATATCAGCCCTGGGAAAGACAAGCCCAGGAGCTGTTTTTTCCCCCCATTCCTTATGGAAACGCAGGCTGTGGTGTGCTTGTTGTCCTCTTGCCTCCTCTCGGGACTTTGGAACCCACTGGCCACTTCCAGCCCCAACCCGAGTGGTGCCTGCAGAGCTGAGAGGAACCAGGCAGGTGTCCAGACAGAAGAAACTCTGACTGATGCTCCTCAATCCTCCACCTGCAGGGAGGGAGAGGCAGGAGCGTGCCCACAACCACAGCACCAGACATCAGAGAATCCACACCTAAACACCACAGGGGAGTCTTGACTCCCCAAATCCTGCTGCTGGCTGGGGGAACGCCCTGTCCCCGGGGAGGGGACGTGTCCCCTCACACCACAACACCGAAACCTCGGCTCAGGGGTTCCCACAAGGTGCTTCACCTGGGATGGAAAATTCATGGATCAGCCCTGAATGGGTCAAACCCTTTTAAGTTACCCAGGACCACCAACCCCAGACCCTTCCATGCCAAGTCACATCCCCTTTGTTCCTCTTTGCTCAGATCCTGCAGAGCTCCAGCCACATCCCAAACCCTCATCCCAGCACACGCAGGGACCTGCAGCCCCTCGGACCCCCCCAGGGCAATGGGGGCTCCAGGAACCCCTTCCTGCTGATGGCAGAGTAGGATCCTGCCTGCCAGATCCTGTTATTTTTCGCTGAGTGCATCCAGTCCAGCCAAGGGATTGGCATCCCAGGGGGCTGCAGGACCCTTTACCGCTCCATATCCTCCTTCTGCCAACCCAAAGCCATTCAGGGTTCAAAGGATGTGTGTGATGCAGGGGGGTGGCAGAATTCTGGGAATTTAGCTACCACTATTTCTGTTCCTGGGAAGAGGTGATGGGGACACGAGCAGCACCCATGGGTGGCCCCAGGCAGTGCTACGAGCAGGATGGGGAAACTGAGGCACAGAGCAGGTACCTGGGCTGGCCATGAGGGACACCAGCCAGTGTCAGTCACCACAGATGTCTGAAGGGTACTGAAGGAAGCAGCAATCCCAGGAGCTGCCCCTGGAGCTGGGAAAGCATCTTTTGGACTGGACCAGACTCCAGAGGATGCATCCCTGCAGCTTCCTTGCTGCCTGCCCCACCCCCGAGTTTCCACCCACCTTCAGGCTATTTTCCCTTCCTGAAGTGGCTCTTTGCAAGGCGGCTGGCAGAGGGGGGCACTGGCTTTAAGTGTATTTGATGGATAATTCCTCATTACTCTAATGCGTTTGCAAGCTGGGATAATTGATGGATGTTTAACAGGATGCGTTTCCGACAGTCGGCTGGAGAAATGGACCCCCATTACTCCGCAAACCTTTCTTTTTACCATTGAACTCCTTTGTTTCAATTGATCCTTGCCTTTCCCATCACTCGCTGCTCATTAATAATCCCCAAAGCAGCTGCTCCCCCCGCTCCAGCTCCTCCCGACCTGCCCTGCCGGAGGCTTTCGCAGGGCTTTGCAGGCAGATCTGGGCATTGCTGCAGGTTTTATAACAAACAAGATTTTTTTTCCCCCCAAAAGTGCTGCCAAACTCTGAACAGGGGCAGGGAAGGGCACGCCTGGGATATCACCCGGGTCATTTAGAGCGATACAAGCTGCTTATCGGGGGGAATTTGGGGTGAGAAGCTGGCTGGTCTGCGGTGCTGAGCCAAGCCCAGGGGAGAGGATGCTCTTTGGGGCAGTATCAGCCCAAGCCAGGCCTGGAGCTGAGCCCTGCTCTGCCTGCAGAGCTTTTATCTGTGGCTCCCTCTGCTCGGGAAGGGCAGCCGGGGGTTATCTGCCCTGCCTGTCCCCGCAGCGGGCCCCATTGCCACCCGGAGAGGGGTCCCTGTGTCCCCACCCTGCGGAGCCATCTGGGGGTCTGAGGTGTAGGGGTCCACCCGGGGCTTTTTCACTTGTCAAGAGCAGCCTGACATTTAATTCCCCTGTGATTTCCTCAATAAAGCCCTTGGCATGACTGTAGCAAATGTGGTCCCTTCCTCGGCCAGTGCCACCCCAGGCAGGGATGAGCCCCTGCCCCAAAGCTGGGGGACACCTAAGCCCCCCGTGTTCCAGGCTGCCAGGAGCCACCAGTGCTGGGGGGATCCCAAGGGAGTTTTCCCCACGATGCCGAGCTGTTCCCACTCCCCATCCAGGTGCATCCCAAAACGAGGTGCTCCCTGCACCTTCAAGCTCCCACCTCTATCCTTGCTGCAGCCCCATCCTTGGCCACCCTCGCTCCTGAACCTGGACTCGGAGCTCACTCTCCCCGTGCACTCCCCAGCAGATCTCAGGTCCTGCACAACCATCCCTCACATCCTTCTTTCTCCTTCCCAGTTCCCCTCTCGGCTGCAGACAAACCTGCAGTCCCTCTTCTGTCTCACTCCCTAATGTCACCCAGCCAGGACATCACTGGGGCAGGAGACCCTGCTGCCTCTCACACCATTTACTGACCAGATGCTGCAGCATCCTTCTTCCTTCCAGCCCGGTTCCCAATCCACACCTTGCTCAGGATGAATCAGAGGAGCCTCGGCAGAGGAGATGAGCACCCACAGGGGTTGAAGAGAAAAAAGGGGGACAAAAAGAGAAGAAACCCCCAAAGCTCAGAGAGGAGAAAATCAGCTGCTTAGGGTTTATACAGACCCCAGGGGGTGGAAAAAGGGGGATTGGGTTGGATCCAGGGCAGCTGGGGAGGTGGGATGGGACAGGGTTGTGGCACCTGCAGGGATGGAGGTGGCTGAGATGGAGGGTGGAGAATAGGGGGCACAGAAGAGACTTTCCTGCCCTGGGGTGCACTTGCAGGGCCTGAGCGGCCAAGGCATGGACCCAGCCAATGGAGCCAGGCTGGGAGAATAGGAAAAACCTCAGTCTCAAATGTCCTACTGCTGTGGCTGAAGCACGAGACTGAGCCCTGGTGCTCCCCAAAACATGGGCTGCACCCTGTGCTTGGGACCAAGTGGATCTGAGGGATGTTGCTGATCACCCCAGATCCCCGTGCCAGGGATCAGCTGGCTCCAAACACCCCCTGCCCATTTGCACAGCTTGGGGAAGCAATGATCTCCTTTTGGGGGGCTCTGCCTCTTGAGGTCTCAGCCCAGGAGGACCTGGGTCTGTGAGAGGACCCCCCAGGCCGTGTCCACCCTCTTCTCTAGGATTAACACTCTGGCAGTAAATAACCCCCTGAGAAGGGATGAGCTCTGTGAGCAGAGATGGATGAAGCCCCTCTTGCTGCAGAGGAGGTGCTGAGCAGGTGTGGGCAGGGTGGGACAGCAGGGACCAGGGCTCACCATCTCTCCCACAAAACACATCCCAGGACAGATGCCTAAACCAGGCTCATGCCCTGGAGATGCCCCCGATGACTCTGCAGCTGCCCAACAAACACCCCCGGCCGGCGCTTGCCTTTCTAGGGCATTTCTGATCCAGGACCAGGCAAACCCTGGGCACACCTGGGGGGTCCCGCCGAGCTGTGAGAGGTGGCTCTGATCCCCTCCTGAACTGCAGGGCCAGTCTTAAATCATCGCGGGAAGGCTGGTAAAAGCCTCAGTGCCTTGAAGCATGAAATACAAAGCACTTACCACCCCCTTTCAGCCTCTTCCCTGAGTGCCCGGCTCACCGCATGAAACCTTTTATATCCCCCCTCCCCGTTTCCCCCCCAACAGCCTGGAGAGCGCCGGCGCGCCGCCAGCAGCACAATCCCAAATTGCTCCCTTTATTAGTGAAAAAAAAACACCAGAAAAACAGAGGGAAAATGAAGCTTCGATTTCCTTTCCCACCTCTGAAATGGCCTGGGGGGTTAAGGAGGAGAATGGGGGGCCAAAGCCATCCCATGCCAAATGTTGGCCCCAAACCCAAATGCACCGAAGGGTTTGATTTTAGCAGGAAGGGCTCAGGGAGGCATTTTGCAACGAGGGAGGGAGCACCTGCAGATGAGCCGTGGGTATGTGGGAAGATCCCTGCCTCCAGATCAGCCTCTGGAAGAGCCGGGACCCACCAGGCACCGCAGCCAGAGGGCTGGTGGACCCTGGTGATGCTTCCCCCGAGCAGGAATTGCATCGGAATCGCAGCCCGATGGGGGTGGAGGCACCAAGGACACCTCGGGGTGCTGGGGAGCACCATCCATACATCCCAGTAGTGGTTACGGGGTGGGAACGGCTCCGTGGGGCGATGCCACGGGGGGCGGAGGGGGCTGGTGCAGGGCTGGGCACAGATGGCGCGGGGTGTGATGCTGTCGCGCTGCCATCAATCAGCGCCGGCTCTCCCGAGCGCGGCGGCGGCGCCGGGGTGTAAATCAGACCTGAACGAGGCTGAGGATCTCTCTGCAAGGTCTGCCCTTGCTGTTGGCATTTGCTCTGGTGACGGTAGCGCGACGGGGAGACCCAGTGTCCCCACGAGCTCGGCAAAGGGCGCCTGAGGACATCTGGGAGAGGATGCTGAGCGTGCCACCGCTCTGCTATGGGGGAAAAGGGCCCAGGAGAGCCCAAACAGCAGCTCCTGGAAGTCTGGACCCCTTCTCAGGGTCTCCTCTCCCATGTCCTGCTGATGGTGTCCCAGCCATGGCCCTGCAGGTGTTTGGAGGGAGCAATGAGGCACCTGAGGTTCTTGCACTTGCACCCACTCCCTCCCCAGACCAGGATTTCTCTGTGTTGGCCTCCAGGCTGCCCCAGAGAGACTGGGATGGGGGCAGGGGCTCTCTGGAGAGCCCTTGGGTGTCCAGAGGCAGGTTGGCCTCTGCACGTGGCCCATCCCCTTGTCCTCATTCTGCCTGGGACAGGACAGGAGATGTCATCCCTTGGGTGCAATGCAGTCCCAAGTAGCACAGCATCCTTCCCACGTGCTTTGTTCTCCCTCCCAGTGCTGTAGGTGCTCAGTGAGTCCCGTGCTGCTGAATTGCTTCATCTCTTTCCAAACTTCTCCCTCCTAGAGGCCAGCCCAGCCCTTGAACTGTGCCGTGCAGGCATCCCCGTGCCGTGCCATGCCATGCCCGGTCCAAACATCACTGGCTTTGCTGCAATTCACCTGAAGGCACCACTCTTTGCCATCAGTGTTTGCTTCACAGGGTTTCACCTTCCTCCCCCTGCTGCTTCTCTGTTCTGCTTCAGGTTTCCCCTACTGCCCCCATGCTCCCTCCCGTCCATCAGAGCCGGGTCATGTTCCCTGCTCCCAACAAAAGGTGGCTGGGTCTGTTCCTTCCCTTCAGCTCCCCGCCTCAGCTCATGTGAGCATCTTTCATCCCTGCACAAATGTGCTCACATTTAAGGCGTAATTACTGCGTGACTCAGCCGTTTTGGCAAACACCCCATGGCTCCGTCCCCGTGTGCTCTGGTTCCGCCTGCAGCTCCCCCCGTGGCGCCCCCAGCCCCGGGGGTGTGAGCTCAGGGCATCCCCACCAGCGGCAGCTTTATGGGGAAGCAGGGTGAGATGTTCAACCCCTGGGGACAGTGATGCTGGAGAAGGAGCTGTGGTCCAGCATCCACCCGACACATCCCAGGCTGGGGCTGCCAGCGAGCGCCCGGGAGCAGGGGAGGGCTGGGCGGCTGGGATTATTCAATCTGGAGCAACCCTGACCTGCTGACAAAGGCAAAGTTATTTTTAAAAAACAACCACTCAGCGAAATTCGCCTCCGCCGCCCGTCCTGCTGCTGCTGCTGCTGCCCGATGCCAGGGAGAAATCCATCCTGGGAAATGCTGCTCTGGGACACCTGAAATGGGGTAGGAGTGTGGGCCCTGCTTCTCACCATCCTGGTCCCCTCCCCAGGCCCTGCTGGTTTTTGGGCTGTTGAATCCTCCACGGAGCAACGCGAGGGTGGCAACCTGCTTTCCATCACTATTTATAGCCCCACGTGTGGTGAGCCCAGGAGTCCTGGCACGGTGGAGGGGAGGGCACCCCACGTGCGTCCCCCTGGGGCTCCCCAAACATCACCCAGCTCCCTCCATGGGCAGCAGGATGGATCCTGCATGGCCCAGGGACGTTTTTCATCCAGGATGATGCTCACTGCAGTGATGGTTGTAATGCAGGGACTGGAGCGCCACGGCAGCAGAATCACCCGGTCCGTGCCCTCGCAGAGGGTGGGAGCACCGGGATCCCCCACCCTCACTCCTCCCTGAGCTCTGCCTGTGCTGGAGGGTTGCCCTCTCTGTGCCAAGGCTGGCTGACATCACAGAGAGATGCAGTCAGAGAAGAGTTTGGTGTTTGCAAGGGAAGAGCTGGACCTGCTCCAAATTTCCAGGGTGAGAAAATCTCCCCAAGTCACGCTCCAGCTCCAAACAAATGCTCAGCTCCAGGGGCCGGTGATGATTCAGCCGGGCAAGACCTCGGTGCTCCCACCTTGCAGCCACCCCCATTCCATCTGAAAACACCCACGGGGGGGTCAAATCCCAGTTATGGGGGGACTGCTCCAAGATTGCCAGCAGAGGTTGTGCTCCCAGCCCCGCTCGCCTTTGCTCACGCGCTGCCCGGGAGCCCTCCTTCCCTTTTATTGCCACGGGGTGAATTAATACCCATTTCCTGAAGCTTTTATGGTTTCCTCTCAAATGGCCCTTACATCAGGGGCATATTGGGTTGCAACAAATACCAGCAGTGAGGAACGAGCCCAGACTCTGCCATTCTGAAATCCACTGGTGCATTTGGGGACCATTGGTCCTGCTCGCCCAAACCAGTCCCTTCCCCCAGAGCCGTAGGGATGCTCCCAGCAACAAATGACCCCGTCGGGATGGTGGGAAACAAGGAGGAACCTCGTGAGCCTTCGCAGGGGGAGCACAGGCTGGCTGAGCCCCTGGGGTGTGGGGATTTGGGGGTGGCCCCTGGTTTCGGGCCGGTTTTGGGGTGCCTGGTTTGGCTGCTGAGCCTCCTGTCTCTGTCTCGATCCAAACGCACGCACACCTCTTGGGCTGGTTACTGTAGAAACGAAATTAGCACGGGGAGGGAATGCAATCCCAGAGCTAATTAAGGTAATTACAGCTTCACACCAGCTGCTCACGAGGTCCAAAGACCTTCTGTAACTTGTGGAGGAGATCAGCTGCTCGCGGGGGGGGACTTTGAACTGCAGCTCCCCAGGACCGAGTGGTGGTGGCACTTGGGATGGGCTGTGTCACTCATCGGTGTGACACTGAGCTGGGGGGATGCACGGCTCCAGATGTGCCTCCCAGATGTGCCGGTCTCATTGCAGCAGCGGGTTTCAGGATGTGTTTGGGGTGTGGGGTGGTTTTAGGGTCCCTAGGGAGTTGCTTTGGAGGGGGTTCAGTGCTGGCGTGCTGGCAGAAGGTACCCCCCCCCAGCCCAGGGCACCCTGCCAGATGTTGTGCTTTACAGATATGTCGCTTTGGCTCTTCAACACGGGATGCACTGACCTGGCAGGGAGGGAAACCACAGCTGGTTGGGGTCCCCCTCCATCCCATGGGGACCGTCTGTGCGGGGCCAAAGGCTGCGGGATGGGTGCAGGGAGGCAGCAGGACCCAGAGCTGGTGGGTGTCAGGGATGTTTGGGGTGGGGATATGGTGCTGGAAAATGTGACATCTGCCCCAGAACTGGGTGACCCCACTGGAACCAGCCAGGGCACACTGGGGACAACGCAGGGACGGGGTGACTGACCATGGGGTCTGTCACGGGGCCACCCCCAGCATACAGAGGGCAGGAGCACCCCCGTGTCTCCCCCAGCCTCCCTTCAGCTGCTGAAATGCCACTACCTAGCGGGTGCCTTCCCGAAAAACACGGGTTTTGGAGCCGATTCCCGGCACCGGCTGAGGTGGGAGCCAGGGGAATGTGGCCAGATGTGTTGGTGCCACGGCGTGGCTGTGGAGCCGAGGACAGGGGGGCTTCGCTGCCCGGGGACCCGGCGGGGCTGGCGAGGGGACAGGAGCGCCGTGAGCCGCCGTGGCGATGCTGATGTGTCAGCGCCGGGAGCGGGCGGTGATTCACCCACCGCTTACCAGCGGCTGATATTTATTACTCAGCTTCGCTTACGAGGCCGCCACGAAATGCGGCGCAGGGAGGGAGGGAACAAACACGGCGCTGGCGCGGGGAGCGTGAAACGCGCTGGGTTTCCCCATCCTCCCCCTCCCGCCGCTCGCTCCGGCTGGTGGGTTTTGATGGAGGGAAATAAACGCTCACAAAAAATCGCTCTCTCTGCCGGCTTGTCCCCGTTTGCCCCGCGCTTTGGCAGCTCCGCCGCGGTGGGCTGGGACGTGGCGAGAACGGGAGCGAGGAGGGAGGGCTGGTGGGATGGGGCTCCTCCGGGATGCTCAGCCCTCGCAGCGCGATGGGGCTGGGCTGGGACCCTGGCCCCGCGTGGGACCCTCCTCCTGCAGCCCGTTCCCCACGGCCCCAGAGGGAGCCTGGCACAAGGTGGAGCTGCCCGAGGTGCGCGGGCATGAGAACTGCTGCGGCTCGGTGCATGGATGAGGAGCAGGAGTGGGGGTCCCACGGGATGGAGGGGTGGGGAGGAAGGGAGCAGATCCCCCCAGCTGGTCCCCAGAGCTGGTCCCCCACCCTGAGGAGAGTGTGGGAACAGTTTGGGACTGGGCTGGATCCAGTGGAGGGGGATGGATCCTCAGCAACAGGATGGATCCACAGCAGCAGGAGGGATCCACGGCAGCAGGACGGATCCATGGCAGCAGGATGGATCCACGGCAGCAGGAGGGATCCATGGCAGCAGGAGGGATCCACAGCAGCAGGACGGATCCATGGCAACAGGATGGATCCACAGCAGCAGGACGGATCCACAGCAGAAGGATGGATCTGGTGCAAAGCAAAGGACACAAAGCAGAAGGATGGATCGGATGCGGGCAGCTGGTTCTGCTGGAGGGGATGGACCTGCTGCAAAGGGCCGGGTCTGATGCAGAGGGATGTGACTCAGAGTAACTCGAACGCAGGGGTTTGTGTGTCCCTACCCAGCCCTGCAACCAGCACGGGGCCGAGCCCCCCTCCCGCCCCTGGCATCGCAAGGGCCATCTGCTCCCCTTGCCCGCCCAGCAGAGCCCCACCTGTGGCTCAGTTTCGCCGGGCAGCCGAGGGGCAGAGGCTGCTCCATCCCCGTTTCCCATCACGTCTCCAATGTGTCCATCGGCCCCTGCAGCGGCATGGCGAGCACAGGGGCTCCCACCTCCTCCTGCAGCAGCGGGAAGGGCCGGTGTGAGCTTCCCCCCGCATTATTTATACCCATCTCCAAGTGCCGGTGTGCGGCGGAAGCTCCCGGGGATATTTTTAGCCCGCTGCAGGGAATCACGGCACTCGGAGAGCGCTCGGGAGCAGCGGAGGGAGGGAGGGATGGAGAGGTGCCGCAGCACGGGGCCCTGCCAGCACCCCTGCTCCAAAAAACCCTTTTCCAGGATGGCTGCGGGGTCACGCCTGGCCCTGGTGCCATTGCATCCTTTCATGGCTGCTTGGGACTCAGGGGACTGCATCCCTGTGACAACCGTTGCCTCTGCACTCCAAAAGTCCAGAGGAAGGCTGTACCCCAGGATGGGAGCTGCATCCTGTGACGGGGTGGGCACCCTGGGATGGTGAAGGCTCCCTGGCATGGGGTGTGTATCCTGGGATGGGGTCTGTAGTCTGGGATAGGGGCTGCACCCAGGATGGGGTGGGCACCCTGGGATGGCATCTGCACCCCAGGACAGGGGCTGCACTCAGGGATGGGCGCTGAACCCCAGAATGGGGTGGATACCTTGAGATGGGGGCTGCATCCAGGTTGAGGTGGGCACCCTGGTGTGGGATCTGTATCCCGGGATGAGGGCTGCACCCCGGGGTGGGGGCTGTACCTTGGGATAGGGGCTGCACCCAGGTTGAGGTGGGCACCCTGGGATGAGGCTGTACACCAGGATGGGAGCTGTATCCTGGGATGGGGTGGGCACCCTGGCATGGGGTCTTACCCCAGGATGGGGGCTGTACCCTGGGAAGGGGAGCTGTATCCCAGGATGGGGTGGGCACCCTGGTATGGGGGCTGTACCGGGGATGGGGTGGACACCAAGGAGCGAGGTGCTGAGAGGTGGCTGTGGCTTAGTGGCTGTGCAGGCTGCTGCTGCTGTCTGCTCGAGACAGGGAGGCATTAGAGAGCAGCACTGTCTGCATCCCTAATGGGCCTCGCTCCGCCACCGCCGCCCGCTCCCCCTCCCAGTGCTGCAGGAAATCCGGGCCAGGGCCCTCCTGGATGCACAGCTCCATTCCCTGCCCTGGGGCTGCCACCAGCCCTGCTGGCAGACGGGTGGGTGCTCTGCAGCACCCGTGTGGCACTGCCACATGCACGTGAGCACACACGCAACACGTGTGTGCCACTGGCACAGCAAGGAAGGAGCACCCACCACTACTCTGGGCACAGAGGTGCCACCCAGGCCCAGCTGAGCACTGAAGGGACCCCTTGTGCCAGTCCCCTCAAGAACAGGGACACCAAACGTGCCACAGTTTTCACTCAATGCTGGCAACACCTCAGCATTTCCCACACCCCAAAGCCCACTGCAGCCTGCGGCAGCTGCAGAGCACCCATATTTGCTTCCAGACACCTCAAGATATGGGGATGTACGCACCCAGGACCCGGGCTGGGCACCCCAGGGTGCAGGGCTGGCTGCTTAAGACCAGGGACAGACACCTTGGGGACAAGGCACAGACAGACACCCACCCCCAGCAGTGCCAGCGGGGCGTGGGGAAGCGTGTGAAGCGCCGCCCTCCCGTTCCAGGCAGTTTCCCAGTTTATTTTCTCTCCTATTAGATTCCAGCTGGCAGGATGGCACCTATAAATATACATAAGGGCTCATTTACATAAGGGTTTATTCGGGAGCAAATTCCACAGCTGCCTGGCAGACGGCTCTGTGCAGCAGGAGAGAGTCGTGCCCGAAACCAGCTCTGCCTCAGTTTCCCCACCTGCAACCCACGCGACAGGGAATGGCTTTCCCCACATTTTTGACAATCCGTTCCTGGAAAACCTGGGGTGTTATTATCAAGGCTATTTATACCCTGGTTAAATGGGTTATTAATATGATCACTCACAGTGTGGCAATGGATAATTGGCCTGGGTGGGGATGACACCCTGCGTGTATGAGGCGTTGCACAGGGACATTCTCAGCCCCAACCTGCCTCCAGCCCATGGGGAAACTCAGCCCAAACCCCAGTGGGGGCACTGGGATGTGCCTGGCAGGCAGTGGGGTCCCACAGCAGAGCTGGGGGCTCGTGGCAGGTGAGGGGTTTTGGTGGTTCCCTGCTCCAGCACTGGAGTCTGGGTTTTGTTTCGATCATCATGATTAGCTGAGTCACAGCTGGGGTGCTGCTAATTAAATGTATTTCTTAATTAACAAGATCACAGAGAGGGCCTGCCAGCCTGGCTTGGCTCTCCATCACAGCTGACAGAGGCAGCTGTGGCCTGAGGTGTCACAGCCACCCCAGTGCTCAGCGCTGCTCCGCTGTTCTCCTGCTCCAGGAGCCCATTTCCACGTGGAGCAGGGCCATGAGGATGGGGATGGATGCCCAGCATCATCCAGGCCCAGGTGAGATGAGTGGGGCAGCCCCACCCCTGGCTGTCACGGCCCTGGGGTGCAGTGAGTGTGTCGGGTCTCAGTGCAGGGCTGGGCCAACCCCCTGCTCCTGCCCTGTGACTCAGAGCCACTTCACGTCCCCCCCAGCCCGTCCCACCCCACCAGCTGAGCCCTGAGCCTGGCTATTAATTAATATTAATAATAACCCCCCGCAGCTGCTATTCACAGACCTCAAAGCACAACCTGAAGTGACCCCAGTTCTGCTCCCCGATGGGGAAACCTCCACTCCCCATGGGGAAACTGGGGCAGGAACGGTGCCAGGAGCTTTCCCTGCTCGCCCAGAGAGCCTGGAAGGTGGGGAAGCAAAACCTCCACAATGCCAGGACAATCCACAGCTGGGTGAGCCAGAGTGGCTGGAGAGGGTTTGTCTAGCTGGGGAAAAATGGGGAAAAAATTAAATACATAAAATATAAAAAAGGAGCCCATTCTGCCCCCCAGCATGAGCTCTGCCCCCCAGCCCGAGCTCTGCCCCACGGCGATGGGCTCCCCTCTCCGTGGGCAGTGGGGGGCTGAGCTCCCCGTGGGGATTTTCGCGTGTTCTCACCCACTGGCAAGTGCGGGTGTAGGATCTGAGGCTTCTCCTGGCTTTTGGCAGTCTGGTCATGTCCTGCCAGGAGAGCAGCAGGACTGAGTCACGTTCCAGCGGCAGCACTGACTCACGGCCACCCCAGCCTCCCAGGCACATTGCAGAGATTCCTGGACGGAGGCAGGAAAATAAAATTAAATAATAACAACTGCCGGCTTCCCCTCCCCACCGAGCCCAGGCATTACAGAGCAAGAGCTGCTGCCCCAGCAATACAGACCCTGAAAGAGCAGGAAACCCAATCCCATACAGCAGAGTGCACAGGGGCTTGCAATTAGGGAGCAAGAGAATACACCCAGTGGAGTCATCCCTATAGAGAGAGGATGTAGAGAACACCACGTATAAAGCCTGTCCTCACTGATCAAGAGCCCTCACCCCAAAGAGCAGCTCCCAGAGCAGCCCTGGGGGTATGGGATTCTATAGGCCCATATGGTTCTGATCCCACCCCAGACCTGGGGGGCACCAGCTCTGGGCCCTTCCCGGGGAGCAGGGGGATGACTGAACCTTACAGAGCCCTGCAAGGGCGTCCCCAGTGTGCCCCCTCCTTGCCCATGTCCCTGCTGGCCCCCTCTCTGCATCCACAGGTGCCTGTTGCCCTGCTCTGGGCGCTCTTGGTGAAGGGTGTCCTGGCCCCCAGCGCCGTGTGTGGCTTTCACAGTGTATTTTGGTCAGCGCTTACGAGAAGAGGCGCTGTGGGGGCTGCGGGGGGGATTCCAGTAAGTGGCCTCTGAGCCTTCCCCATTCTCAAGAACAGGAAACTGTGACTTCTGCATGGGGTTTCACTTTCTGCTGTGGGAGGCGAGAGGCCAAACTGCTCAGCTTGACCATCCCTGCAGAGGGCTGGGAAAGGACAGGGGGAGCGAATTCAAATTCGTTGATGCGACCTCTGCATTTCTTGGGTGCAAAAATCTCCTTTTTTTGTTTATTTGTTTTCCCTGGTTTGGTTTGGTTTTTATTTGTTTGCTACGAAAGCAGAGTGGGTGAACCATGAAAGTTCAGCCTCCCCCCAGCCTGTTTTGGGGATGCTCCAAGCAGTGAGTGACGCTGTCTCCCTGTCCTTGAGCAAGGCACGATGCCAAAGCCCCCTCCAGCCCCAGGCCATCCCTCTTCCCTGTCAGCCCCCTTCCCGTGGCACACACAGGGTCAGGAAGGAGGGTAAAAGTAGCCCCCAGGTGCCCTCTGCCCCAGGAGCGATTCCTCGCTGGGTAAACAGGAAATCTATTCTTAGGCTCATTCAGGGCTGAGGGCAGGTCCCTGCTCCGGGCCTGTTTTGTTCCTCGCTGACACAGGGGTGACGCCAGGCAGAAGGGCCACCACGCAGAACCTTCCGGCCCCGCAGGCTTCCCCTGGCTCACTCTTTCCCCCCAGCAGCATTTCCAGGGCTTTTCCAGGGCTGCTGGGGTTTCCCTTTCCCACGAGGTGACGGTGGGAGGTGAGGGCTGTTTTGGGGTGTCTCTGGAAAGGCCCTGTGTTGTTTGCTTGTCCCCGTGCTGGGTGGCACCCTGAGGGGCACCTGCTTTGGCAGAGCTCTTGCCCTGACACTCAGCTCCCCTGACACAGGAGGGGGTGCAGGAAAAGTCTGGGATGGGCAGGAGTGTGGGCTGGATCAGTGATGCAGCTGAGAGGTGTCTGAGGGTGGTTAAGGGGACCCCCACGCCACGGGACTGCAGCAGTGTGAGGCCAGGAGTGGTGACAAACTGGGAGGGGACATCCTGAATCCAGCACTGGGTCCCTGAGCTGTATTGGGTGAACTCCAAGCTGAGTCCCTGCAGGGCTTGGTGACAGATCCAGAAAAGCGCAGCCACAGGGCCAATCCCATTGGAAGCTCTGGAAAACAACCCTCTTCCCAAAAAATAGGCTTCACGCGCAGCAGAGAAGGGTCGCGGGCGGGTTTTAACTGGGCCCTCCCAAATCCAGGGATCGCTCCGGGACGGGGCGCTGCTGTCCTCGCGTGGCCGAGGGCGGCACTGCAGGCACAGGGCGCTGCGGCGGCGGGGTCGCCCCAAAACGCCCCGCTCTCCCTCCCGCGCATCCCCGCGCCGTGCAGAGAGCGAGGAGCCAGAGCCAGGGCCATCCGGCTTGTCCGTGTGGCGGCAAGTGTTGCCCCCACCTTGTCCTCTTCGTGATGAAAATGCGGAGATGCCGGGGGTCTGACCAATGCCGGGGGTCTCCCCAAAGTCAGTGGAGGGGACAGGATGGGGAGATGTGACATCCCCAGGAGTAGGAATGGCCTCATTCTGCTTCCTCTCAGGGCTCCGCGTCCTCATCCTCATCCTCATCCTCGTCCTCCCGGTGTGTGATGCCCGCGGCGGAGCGCGCCATGGCCCTCATCCAGCGCCGTTTCAGCTCCTCGGTGTCGGCCACGAAGGTGTGAACCTGCCGGGACTGCGCCAACTGGAAGAGGTGGCGGGAGTCGCTCTGGGGCAGGTCTTTCACCTGGTAGCCCAGCAGCGGGATGGAGGTGTGGGCTCGGACGTCCTGCCGAGAACAGACAGCGGTGGGAGGCAGGGGCTGGGCACAGAGGGGTGCCCCCCGAGGATGGAGCCAGCCCGGCCTTACCTGGGGGGCTGCATAGACATACAGCACAAGGGGATCATCCCGTGGGATCACGAACCAGCCCCGCGTGCCCCCCTTGCCGTTCTTGTCCAGCAGCTGCAGGGAACTGCAGAGCAAACTCCTGCTCGACACCTCCGCGGCTCCTTTCTGCCAAAAAAACCCCAACAAAGCCCTCAATACCCAGTGCAGGAGGCAGAAAGAGCACCGAGCCAGGGCCGTTCCCTGGGGAATTCCTTGCCTACTCCATGAAACCTCCCAAGGCAGGGGGAGGTGAGAGCGTGAAGGTGCTGCTGAGATCCCGTGGCGAAGGGAGCCTTGGCTGTTGGCTCCCAAGGCTTGGAGCAGGAGGGAGGGGAGCTCAGCACCCTCTGACGGCTGCGGGAGGGACTCCCACCCCTCCTGAGGCAGGCGCAGGGCCGTGCTGGGGACCAGGGCGAGCGGCAGCACTCCGAGGGGCAGAGCAGGGGCAGAGCTCACCTCCAGGATGCCCTTGTGCTTCCCCTCGCGGTCCTCGAGCACCGTGTGGCCCGTGAGGAAGATGTAACACTCCTGGCAGACGCGGTTCAGGCGGTTCCCATCGTACTGCAGCGCAGCCCTGTAGTCCGAGCAGCGAGCGCACACCACCTGCAGCCAGCACAGGGACGCTGCTGCGGCCGGGGCAGGGCTGGGGGGTCCGGGGACGGCTCCAGGAGGGGTGGGAGCGGCGCTGGGAGACAGGGAGGGAGGCGATGGGGGACTCACATAGCCACAGGCTCGGCAGTGGTGTCTGCGGCGCATGAGGGCGTTGAAGGGCTCCTTGCAGCGCATGCACATGGTCACCAGGTTGTCCCGCACCCACTGCGGGGCTCGGCGGCCCAGCTCCTCTGTCTGGGGGTGGGAGGCTGCATTGCTGGGGCTGGCCGGCCATGCTCAGGTGGTCCCACCCCTCTGCTCTCATCCCTTCTCTCCATCCACAGCATCCCCCCAGCTCGGTTTAGCGAGGGAAACTGAGGCACAGCAAGGTGGGCTTTGTGCAGGGGGTGCTGGAGGTGGGTGGGGCCTGGGGAGAGCAGGAGGGTTACCTTCAGTGCAGGTCCATGTACTGCTGTCTTAAAGGTCTCATTCATCTTCTCCTTCCTGTCAATGGCATCTTGGAAGGCCTAGAGGGGAAGGCAGGGCTGGAGGGGCAGTCGGGAGCTGCCCTGACACAGGGCACCCAGTTGGGATAAGGGAGATGCACCACCTCTCCCAGCACTTGGTGGTACCTTGATCCAGGCATTCATCTCCTCCCCAGACCTGGGTACAAAGAGGGAGATGGATAAGCTGTCATCCCTGCCCCCCGAGGGTCTGCATGACGACCTCCTTCCCCTTACCTGGCTTGGAGCTCCAGCGTCCGCTGCTTTCCTGAGACCAGGAAGGTATGAGGGAATTGTGTGTCATTCAGCTCCCGCACCTGTGAGACACCAGAGAAGGGACGTGGAGCTGAACCCTCCTCCAGCACACAGAGACCTTCCTCCATGATGTGGGGCATGGGGATATACCCCTTGGGCACAAGCCCTTCAGCCCCTCCAACCCCACATGCACAGGATTTCACTGGCGCATCACAGGATCAGAGCACACCAATGTCACCCATAAAGCCACCCCTGGCTTCAGCTCCTCCCTCCATTCCGAGGAAGGGAGGGGCAGCAGCCACGTTACACCCCAAATCAGGGTGCTTGGGGGGACCCAGGGTCTGGGGGAAGCACAGAGACGAGGTGCCTGTCTGACCTTCATGCCATCCACGTCCATGCGGAGGTGGACCTGGAACTCAGCGCCCACCTGGATGACCTTGGGCACGCAGTACAGCAGCATGTTGTTGAACTGGGAGGGGGGAAGAGGATGGGTTGGAGCCCAGCACGTGCCTGCTCCCACCTAGAGGCTTCCCTGGAGTCTGGGGACCTTCAGCCCCCAAGTCTGAGCTGGTCCTTGGGCAGAATCCCTCCTAAAATGTGGCTGTTTCTGCCCCAGCCCTCTCCCACCCTGCGAAGGTGAGAGAGGCATCTCCCAGGGCTGCCATGCCCATGGGATCAGCAGATTCTCAACCACATCCTACAAAGGGTGCCCTGCATTGGACAGGGTCAAATCCCCCAGCTCTGAATTCAACCCTTCTGTGCCGAGATGACCCAGCAACACCCTGGCCAGGCTGTGGTGCCCCTGTCCCCATTCCCATTCTCTCTGCTCCCTCCCCTTTCCCTGGGCATCCCAGCTCCCACCAGGAACAGGTACTTCTCCGATGTACTGTTGTTGCGGGTAGAGACTTTCTGGATCGGCCCTTGCTTGATCAGCTCGTTGGAGGGATCCACAATGTCATCCTCGAGGCCCAGCCGCTGATAGACCACCCAGAGGTTCTGCAGCCGTTCCTGGGGGAGCCAGAGGCACCTGGTTTTGTGGGGGCCTGAGCAGCCACCGCCTTGTCACCCCTGCGTTCCCCCCATCCCCACCTCCCAGGCCGGCTGCTGAGCACTGGGAGAGGTGGCACAGTCTGATCTTTGAGAGGAGCTCCAGCCTCAAGCAGCAGGTCACACCGTTGATGTCACAGACATGGCTTCCCCAGGTATCAAGAGCAGGGTCTCAGCTCCACTGCTGAACCCACAGCGCTCCTGTCCCCTTCAGGGTCACTGTGCTGGGAGCTGCAAAGCACTTCCAGCTGGGACAAGCACTCACCATCTCGGTGATAGCTGCGTTGGAGTGCTTGGCCACCATAAAAATCATCTCCAGGGCCTCTGCAAAGAGAAGAGATGGGCTAGGGGTTAAACACCTGCTCTGGGGCTGTGGGAGGACACTCCTGGGTCTGTCCCTCATGGATGCACACGTGTGGTGGCTGCTGCCTTCCCCTGGATCCAGCCCACACGGCCCCAAAACTCTGCACAAGAGCCTGGGCATGGCCAGGCTGTGAGTGGTGGGTTCCTGGGAGGACAGACAGCTGGATCCTGTATCCCTCCATCCCAGCAAGACTGGGAACTGTGCTATCCACAGGGGTCTGAAAGCCCCCCCCAGATGCTACAGGTCTCCCTAGAGGATGCTCTGGAGGGACAACCCTTATCCTGGACCATCACCCTTCCCCACTGACCTCCATGGCCCCTGAAAGGGAAGATTAATCCCTCTCCCTGCTAGAAAAGGATCAGACTGGGAGGTTTATCCAAGGGCACAGGGGAGCTGGTAAGTGAACCCAGGAATTCTGATGCCTTGTACAACACCAGGGGTTGTTCTTTGCCCTACAAACCCACCCTACCACTCCCCAGGGCGAGCCAGACTGAGCTCTTACTCTCAGCATCGTCCCGGTCAGGGGACTCGGGTGGGAGTTTTCGCACATAATCTTTCAGGAGGAGTTCGTAGCGCGGGATCCTCTGCACAGGTTCCAGCATGTGGTGCTGCAGCGTCAGATTAGCACAGACCTTCCTCTTCTGGGGTGAGACACAGAGAGAGGGAAACAGTGACCAAGGCAGCTCCCATCCCTGGCTGCTCCCCCTGTGCAAGGAGATTTTGGGGAATGCTGCTGTGATCCCTCACCCTGCCCTTACCTGGATGTCAGCGATAAGGTCCTGGAAGGGTGGTGATTTCTCTGACCAGGCAGTGATGAGCTCCACAGCTTTGTCGAAGTTCTTCACATACTCACCGTACATCTTGAGGAACGGTGCCAGCTTCTGGATCACATCCCCAATCCGGGGGTTGTGGTTCCTGCAGGAGGGAACCGCAGCTTCCTCAGCCCATTGGGGCAGACAGATGGGGGGGATTAAATGAAGGGGTGTGGGGGGGACAGAGGTTTCATGGGAATGGCTTGGGTTGGAAGGGACCTTAAAACTCACCCTCTCCCACCCCTTGCCATGGGCAGGGACACTTTCCACTAGCCCAGGGTGCTCCAAACCCCGTCCAACCTGGCCTTGGACACTCCCAGGGATGGGGCAGCCACAGCTTCTCTGGGCACCCTGTGGCAGTTCCTAAATTTTCTACCAGTGTTTCTACTGCTGCAACCTGCTACATCCCCACACAACTTCCTGCTCTCGAGAACAGGAATGTCTCCAGCTTGCAGCCAGCCGGGGCTGTTCATACCTGGGCACTCCCCAAAACCACCTGAGATGTCACCCCCCACTTTTCAGATATACTCCAGTTGGAGCGTTTTAAGGAAGTGCTTTCCTGCACGATGACATTTGGAGCAAAACAGGCTGTGCTCTGCTCCTGGTGGGAGCCCAAACTCAGCACTGCTCCGGGTGTCCTGCCCTCCCCTCCCAAGCTCACCAATCCTCCATGCGCTTCTGCAGCTCTGGCAGGAAGAACTCGGCGTGGAACTGGTAGATGGAGGAGATGTTAGAGAAGATCATTTTCACCACCTCCTCCGGGACTGTCTTCCCAGCTTTGGCTTCTTTCATCAGCTCTGTATAGAACACCTGGAAGAAAGAACGGGTGAATAAAAAGGGTCAGGAAGAGGCTTGGGGATCCCATTCCCTATGTAAGACATGGCTCTGTGCAGGAGGGAAATCCCAGTGCCCAAGAGAGAAGAAGGGCATGGAAGGCTTTGCTGGGACAAGAGTGGAGGTGAGGGGGGGAGGGAAGGCAAAGGCCAGACCCAGTCCCTGGATGTGAGGACCAGCAGCCCGTGTGTCTCTCATTTGCAGAGCTTCAGTCTCCCCAAAACATCCCTCCACTGCCCAGCTCACCTGGTCGAGGAGGTGCAGCCGGTTGACATAAGCCTGCTCTGTCTCCAGCAGCTCCAGAGCAATTTTCTTTTCCTCTGGTTCCTGCGTGGAGTGGGCAGAGATGGGATCCTGAGCCAGCCCAGGAGATTCCCAACCTCTCCTGAGCCACCCTCGGAGCTCACCTCCCTGCCAGGCTCCAGCCCTGGGCCCTGGGGCTTCCTCCAGGTGTCCTCACGGATCTTGTGTCGCAAAGAACGGAGGCATTTAAAGCTGAGTCCACGCTGCCCCTGCTGCCCCTCCTCATGCTCTTGCTCCCCTTGGTATCCTGCAGCCCTCTGGGAGAGGCTCCAGCTGGCAGGGGATTCTGGAGGCTGCTGGGGCTGAGCCTGCCTGGCCCCTCCAGGTGCATTTGCTGTCCCTGCTCCAAAGGAATCAGTCTGGTGAGCTCACCCAGTCCCTCATTCAGCTCCCAGGCCCAGCTTAAAGCCGCTGTCCTCCAGAAAAGGTGACAAGAGCAGTGGGTCCCTAGTGCAGGCACTGCTTTGCTCCACTACAGCCCTGCAGTACAAACATCCCCAACATCAGCCACGGGGACAGGATCCGGCCTCTCTTCTCCCAGTGGCTTCTGCAGCTGTGGCCAGTCCCTGTCCTGCTCTAGAAAAGCAGGATTCTGATGCTTATCCCAGGCATTATCCATTTGTTTCCCAGGTACAGCTCTGGCACTGCAGAGCCAAAGCGGGGAGAAGCCAAATAGCCAAGAGTTTTGAGCCAAGAGCGGGGCTTGTTTAGGTGTTTTGCAGACAGGTTGTTCTTTGGTGCTGTTGTCTCTTCCCTGTCTGTCATCTGAGAGCTGGTTCAGGTAGGAAACTGCTCTGGGCATAAACTGGAAAGACACTCACTGTGAGTCTGCAGACAGTAGTGGGATGAGGAGGGAAAAAGCTGGGTGAAACTGGACATAGAACTGCAAAGTCGAGGATAGGAGGTGACTTGAGGGGCAGAGACTCATCCCAAGAGGAGGTTGGGTACGTCCCAAGCACATGCACATCCCCTCCTGTCCAGGGGACTGGCAGAACCCTTCAGAGACAGAGAGGCTTTATCCATCTCTCCCAGTACCTCCCAGATCTGTGCCAGCCTAAACCCACAGCAGAGCTCCAACAGGGAACTTCTCTCTTTCTGTTTGTGCTGACTTGGGCCAAATCATTTTCTGTTCCAGAAAACTCGTTCCCACATTCCCCGGCTTCCTCCGAAAGTCCCAAGGCACTTTTATTTCCCCTAAATCCAACTCACACTCCACGATAAACAACAAACACACCGCAGCAGTGATGTGGAGGCAGATTGAAGACTGCAGCAGTTCCAGCACAACATCACTGTGGGATGATGGGGACAGAGACAAATCCCGGGAAAAGCAGCCAGTGGAGATGCAGGCAACGTTCCTGGAGTAAAAGGACATCTCCCGATTCAGCATCTTTAGGAATTGCTGAAAAACCCACCTGGCCAACCACCCAGCCTCGTGAATGCTCACTAGCAGCACCTCATGGGTATCAGGAAAGGCAGGATTCCATATCCAGATTCAACAGATGGAGAGACTGAGGCACAACCTTGACAACAACTCTCCCCAAGCCTCAGCATTCTTTTTGCACCAGAATCAGGACAGATCCCCTCACTCCAGCCCTGGCACACACTGCCTGAGGGTCCCGGCTCAGGTTCCAAGTGAAGGAGCTGTTTCCCAAAGGGAACTCGCTCTCCCCTTTAACAAAACACTTTACCTTCCCTTTCCCAGGAGCCACATCTCTGCAAACAACTCGTGGGATGCTCCCAGACACCCAGGCAGTTAATGCCCAGTGACGATCTCTGCCTGCACCTTTGCAAACCGCAGTTCTCTCCCCCAGCAGCCAAAGGATTTACGAGCCAGTGCTGAGCACGGGGGCGAACAGGCTGCCACAACCTAACCCTGAGCCAGGCACAGTCACATCCCACTGAGGTTTTCAGGCTTCTGTTCATGACCCGCAGTAGGAGGGTGATAAAGCCCAGCAAACCACCTTGTCAGCTTCTCCACAGCCTCCAAACCACCTCCACGGTGGGTTTCTTCCTTCCAAAACCCACACACAGCCCCTCAGCACCCGGAACCTGCTCTCCTTACCAGTGCTCTTCGAAGGCAGCCACCAGCTGCCCCACACTCTGCTGATCATCCCTCCCTCCCTCCATGGCACGGGCTGGGAGCAGGTCCTGGGAGTCCAGGCGCTGCAGGAGCGGGGACTGATGGCTGCGGGTCCCTCCTCCTGTCCCCCTCCCTGCTCCGAGGTGTCTCTGGGACCCAGGCTGCGGTTTGGGCGAAGAGGATTCGCACGAGGCAAAGCCCACCCACAGCCCTCTCTTGTCTCGGGGCTGGCCTCAAAAGGAGAAGGAAAGAGGAAGCAACAGCGGGTTGTGAGCAGGAGAAACGCTGAGAAAATGCTGGGAATTGGTTCAGTTTGGGGAGGTGGCACTGCTGAGGCTGGAGCAGCAGCGGGGATGGAGCTCTGAGCTGCTCTACGACCTGGTCCCACCACGGGTGGGATGTGGAGCTCAGGGTGGGGGTCTGCACAGCCCTGATGCCCAGAGGGGGTGGGAATGGGCTGGAAGGATGGGAAGGAGCGATGGCAGGGTGGGAAGGAGCGATGGCAGGGCAGGAAGGAGCGATGGCAGGGCGGGAAGGAGCGATGGCAGGGCCCTGGTGCCTGGGGGGCACTGGGGGCTGAGGCGTGTGTGTCTGGAACACCGATGGCTGGAGGGCTCTGGAGCCAGCCAAAGGCTGTTGGTAATAACAAGGGTTGTTGGCAATAACCAAGGGCTGTTGGTAATAACAGACAGGGGCTGTTGGTAACAACACGCTGTGAAAAACAACAAGATGTGGCTGGAGAAGGGGCCGTGTGGAGAGAGGGCAGCGCTTTTCCAGGACAAACATCCTTGTTGTAGTTGCTGGAGATCAGCACAGCACAACACAGCACAGCACAAGTGCAGGTCTTCG
>VWZG01002123.1:51795-68193 GCA_013396735.1 Grallaria varia
GTGGAGGCCTCTGTGGGGCGGGGGTTGGTAATGCGGGGGTAGCCGGTGGGATTGTTATCCAGAATTGTTACTCATAACGGGACCCCCTCTGTGGTGGGGGAGCCTGTGGGGTGGTATTTGGGTATAATGGGAGATATAATGGGATGTAGTGGGGGATCAGGACCCCAGTGTAACAGGGGGAGGTGGACTTCTCTATGGTGTACCTGTGGAGTTCTCTGTGGGGTGGGGATCACTGCGTCCAGCCCCCCTGTTATAACAGGACCCCTGTGTGGTGGGGCCACCTATAAAATGGGAGGCACCTATAGCATGGGGAACCCCCATATGTAACGGGACAGGGTTACTGTGTATAGTGGGGGTCCCCATGTATAACAGGGAATTGGGACCCCAGTATACCGGGAGGAGGGGGATTGCTGTATAATGCCCCTATGGAGACCTCCATGCGATGGTGATCCTTGTATATACAGCCCCCCCCTCCCCCCGTTATAACAGGGCCCCCTGTGCGTTGGGGGCACCTGTAGAATAGGGGGACCCCTGGGTAATGGGTATGTAATGGAATGGAGTCCTTGTGTATAAGGTGGGGGGTGTCCCTGTTTATTGTGGAGGTCCATATATAAAAATGAGGGGCCTGTATAACAGGGGTATGAAGATGCCTTCTATAACAGGGACCCCCTATGTAGGGAATAAGGAACGCCATGTAATAGAGGGATGAGGACCCCTATACAGTGAAGGCACCTTTATAATGGGGTATTGGGACCCCTCCTCTGACAGGGGATGGAGTCACCTGGTACAGTGGGGACCCTTATAAAATGGGGGGGTTGAGGATCCTCTCTGCAGTGGGGGCTCCCATATAAGGAGGGATGGGAAACCCCCCTATAATGGGAGTCCCAAGAACCTCTGTAAAAGGGACCCCCAAAATGGGAGGGTGGAGGACTGTGTACAGAGTCACAGAATTCCTGTCTGGGTGATGGGGGGAACATGGGCCTTTGACAGCTCATGGATGCTGGGATCGAGGCTGTACATTCCAAGGACTTAGGGAACACCAGGACAGGGAGCTGCTCATGGGGTTTCTCTTGCAGGTTGGGCACGAGCCACTACCTCCAACTGTGGGAAGAAATGTGCTGGGAAGGAAAGTCCTGTACCTGCCCGGCTTCTTCACCTATGGTGAGTGAAGGTCCCTCCCTGCCAACACCGCTCCAAAACAGCCCTGCAATAACCTGCCCCCTGCCCTGCTCATTTGTGTTGTAGATGGAGCCCTAAAGGGGTAGAAAGACCAAGAAAAGGGAAGGTAATATGTTTAGAAGGGGAAAAAAATTAGTATTTTGCTCTCTTTGTGGGGGGAGCAGCATGGGAAAGGTGGGTGAATACTTTGTGGCCTGCTGTCAGAGTGGATTTGCTGTGGGGAAGGGGAGTGCACAGTCCTGAAACCTGAGTTTGGCCAATCCCATAATCTCTCAGCAGCACCCATGGGGTGGGAACCACCACAGGAGCAGTACAAGAGCACTGCAAACCCATCCTGGGACACCTGGGACTGGAAACACTCCAGTGCTGCCCTTTGGAAGATCTATTTTCCAAATAGATGGACAGTGTCGGGTGATGGAGGGGGGCAGAGCCTGCCTGGCTTCACTTGGACAGCACCAGATGGCGAGCAGGAGCCATCAGTACCCACCAGCACGTAGTGGGCTGTGTCTCACCTTGTTCTGTTGGGCAGAAACTGCATCTGTCGGCTTTTTTTTTGTGATGGGAGACCTGTGGAAGTTTACCTGTGAGGAGGTAGTGGGGAAGGAACTGAATGTGGGTTTGTGAGATCCATATTAGCCCTGAATGTGACCCCTTGGGGTGGAGGGAGAAGGTGACACCACACTGCAAATGGGATGATCCCTGGTGACACCACATGAGATGACCCCTCCTGACCCTGGTTCAGTCCAAACTTGCCCTTTCAAGTGAGCAAAACCATGAAAAGATGAGAAGTAGCCCAAAATATCAGAGCTTTCCTTCTAGATTAGACAGATGACTGGGAATAAGGATTCTTGGCATCCTGTATGAAGCTTATTTAGGACTGTTACAATAATAAATCACTTATGGTGGGACTGGTGTGGTTTTGGCTGAAGGCTGGGGGTGTTTAGGGTGTCTCTCAATGACTTGACCCCTTCTGGCCTGACAGCAGCCTGGTGTTTTCTCACCCAGCCAGACACATCGTGGAAGTGGATGGGAAAAGAGGCCTCTTCCGCGGTCTGACTCCTCGCCTCATCTCAAGCACTTTATCAACCATCACCAGGGGGAGTGTGAAGAAGGTAAAGGTCAGATTCTCTCTCCATTAATCACCTTGCTGGGTCAGTCAGTGCTGCTGCAGCTGAGCTGCAAATGCCTGCAGCCAGCCAGGACTGCACATGGAGGACTGATGCACCCATCCCTCTCCATGTCCCAAGGGCTTGGAATAATCCTCCAGTGCCCATATCCCCCTGTCTTTTTTATTTTTAAACAATTTTAGTTTCATATGAACATTCCCCTGTCTTTTAGCTTTTGTCAGCAGTTTCATGACCCCTCTCTTCCCTATTTTACTTTCCACCCTTCCTTCTCCTGGGTTCTTTCTTGCCTGTTTGTCGTTTCCTCCCATCTAGAGCACAACTGTTCGTGGTTTCCCCCTGTCCTCAGACACTGAGGGTTTGTGGGTCAGCATCTCCGTCAGTTTTGACCCTGTTTCTTCCCTCTCCACTCAGGCTTTTCCTCTGGAAGACATGGAACATGTGTCCAACAAGGATGACGTGAAAACTTCCCTTAGGAAAGTGGTCAAAGAGGTGAGAAGTGGATATTGCATGTTAATGAGTGATCAGGGAGATGTCACTAGGGATATGCCTGGAGTGCAAAGGAGGCTCAAACTGTGGGTGTGATTACTTGGAGAGGAACTCAGGGTGAGAAGTCTGTGGTGTTTCGTAGCCATTCTGTGTCCATCCATGAAATACTTCATAGGAATAGAGGTTTGCCACGAAGAACAGGTTTCAAGAGAGACTCAGAATGGGTTTCCCCACACTGAGGGAAAGGGACTGATCTGTGCAGGTGGAGCAGCACAGGTTTTCATACAGGTGTGGTTTGTTCTCCCCTTCCCAGACATCCCACGAGATGATGATACAGTGTGTGTCCCGCGTCGTCTCACACCCGCTGCATGGTGAGTGCTGTGCCTCCTCCTGGCAGCCCCCTCCAGGCTGAGGATCACCCCAAAACCCTGTTTGGCACACACTTCTTTATCATACAAAACTGATGCCTGGGTTGGCCTTCAGGGGCTAACCCAGCCAAGTGATGAGTTGCTCAGTTCCCATTCATCCAAGAGCTTGTCCCAGAGATCCCACTGGGGTTAGGGCCTTCTAGTACCTAAAGAGAGCTAGAGAGAGACTTGTGACAAGGGTCTGGAGAGACAAAACAAGGGGGAATGGCTTCCCACTGCCAGAAGGCAGGGTTAGATGGGATATTGGGAAGAAATCCTTCCTTGTGAGGGTGGGCAGGCCCTGGCACAAGTTGCCCAGAGAAGCTGTGGCTGCCCCATCTCTGGAAGTGTTCAAGGCCAGGTTGGATGGGGCTTGGAGCAACCTGAGCTAGTGGAAGGTTTGCCTGTGACAGGAGGTTTGGAGAAACATGATCTATGAGGTCCCTTCCAGCCCAAACCTGTCTATGATTCTACAAAGTCCTTCCTGCCAGTTACAGGCTGAGGGAAGGCACCAGTTTCTAATGAGTCTTAAGTGATGAGGAGCACTGAGAGGAGCTGGACATGCTGTGCATTGAGGGAAGGGAGAGCAGAAGGATCAGATTGCATTTTCCTTCACACCCATTGTAAGCCAAACTGGATTTGTTTATCAGCCTCGTGTTTCTTTCCTCCCAGTGATCTCCATGCGCTGCATGGTCCAGTTTGTGGGCCGGGAAGTCAAATACAGGTGAGTGGCTGCACCTCTGGAGGGTCTGGGGGTCAGGGGTGCCAGGTGCTCCTATGCCATGAGAAATATAGCAACCCAGGAGGTTTGGGGGAGTGAAGAATGAATCGAGCTGTGGTTAGAGGGTGGGTGACTGCAGGGTGAATAGGCATGGGAAGGTTGGGCTCTGCCCCACCTCTGTTCCACCTCATGCCCGTGGGGTTTTGGGGCTGTAACACGCCCTGCTGGTTGCACAGCGAGTCTCCTGCCTTTTTACTGTAGGTGTTAATGGAAAGGGAAGGCAGCAAGGAGGCAGAGTCGATAACACAAAGCATTGCAGGATTTGTCCAAGTGTTTTCCAGCAATATCTGCCCCTCTGCAGCCACGTGGAAGTGTGCTATACAGGATTGCAGCTAACCCATGGCAGCCAGCATGAGTTACCAAAGTCAGGACAGGGTCCTTGGGCTGAGAATAGCTTAATCAAACCACAGCTGTGGTTGTGGCACTTGTGTCCACTCACACGAAGCCACACAGAGCTCTTGTACCTTCAGCATTAACCAGTTGTCTGCAGGGTGAGTGTTGTCCCTGGTGTCATTGCAGACTGGCAGAGTGCAGACACAGCCTTCTTTCCCTCAAACCTTACTGGTCTGAGGAGAATTAGCTGCCTTTTGCTGGGATGATGTCTGGGGAGACACTGCTGTGGCTGGGGGCTGCATGTGAAGCTGCACAGGGCAGGGAGGGAACAGCCCCTGAATGCTCACAGCACTTTTCCTTTCTTGGCAGTGGTGTGTTCAGTGCCATTGGCAGGATATTTAAGGAAGAAGGCATCCTGGGATTCTTTGTGTACGTGAGTTGTTTAAATATTTTCTCCCTCAGGCCAAAGGCACAGATGACTCTTGAGGCTGCTCTGCCAGTCTCAGCCAGAGCCACACTGAGCTGCAACCTTGTCTGACCAAGGGACTCTCACATCACTCCCCTGAGCACAGATTAAGTCTGTGCCTTTGACAGTACTCCAGTTTGACCATTAAGTTTGCCCCAGATCTTATCTTCAATCAAACCACCAGAGCCCAAAGGAAACGCTGTATTTTTTCTTATCTTTCTTTTTCCCTTGACTCTTCTTTGTGTTTCAGTGAACCATTTAAAGCATTTATTTGTGCAACAGTCACCAAGATCAAGTGCAACAATAAGACCCCTTGTTGAAATAAAAGCCAGGGCCCTGATAAGCAGCACATTCCTCTGCAGGGCACCCTGAGCTGGTGGCAGCAGGTTTACCTGTGTGGTGGGAATGTGATGCTGCCTTGGACCAGGAGGAGCTGAAAGGTACTGCCAGCTCAGTGTGACAAATTGGTGGCATCACTGAAATGGAAGTTTAGTGGACACCTTTTTGCTTGAACCCTTAATGCTTCCTGCATTTCTTTTCCACATCTATGTAAAAGCAGAATCACCTGCTGTCTCTGCTTGTTGTGGGCCAATAACTCACTTTGTTATGTCAATAATAGCAAAGGCAGCTCTGAAATTTCAGGTGGGGTTTTCAGGATGCCTTTGGCTCTGCAGTTACAAAATATGGGCCTCCAGGTGAAACATGAATGCATCAGGAAGAGAGAAACAATCCAGGGGAAAGGGCCAGGGGTCTGCAGAGCCCTCAACTGAGTGTCACTGCATCTTCCCTTGACAGTCAACAGCTTCTCTGCTGAGCTGTGCAGCTCCAAATGTCCTCCATCAAATCCAGATTCCTCTGGGATGGTCCCTGTGTGTGGGGTTTGGTTGGAGCAGCCTGCCCACAACCCTCCACCTCCCAAGGAAGTGATATGAAAGCAGCCGCCACATTCCCTTCCATCCACATAAAAGAAACACTCCTGGTTGCCTAATTAAACTTAATAGTTCACAGGAAAGGCTTTAACACAACCCAAATTGTCTCAGGAGGGCTCTGAAGTTCTACATGCTCTATAACCCTGTTAGGAAATTCCACTGCTGTGAGGGGAACACAAACTGCCTCTGAAGGACCAAACTGCTGGGTTTCTCCTCTCAGCCCTCCTGGTGCAATCCCAGCACATCCACTGCCTTAGAATCATCACAGTGCACTTGTTTCTCATGGCCTTATAACCCCTACACAGCAATAACAGGGGCACAGACTCTCTGAGCAAGTGCCTGGGTAGAGATAAAGACTTTTCAGAGGATGGATTTATCTCTCTTCCCCTCATATCTGCAGCAGGCCAAAAAAGTGTTCCCTGAACACTGAAGCTGCTGTGCATGGTCAGCTCAAAGGTGGCTGGTCCCAGCTCCCTGGCCCTGGGGTTTTTCCTGCTAGTCACATCACTGTACATCATTCAGGCTTCCTCATCTGCCTGTTGCTGTTACAGCTTTTCATCATTCTCCAAAAATATTCCCAGTCCAGATCTTGGTCATCTCACCACGTGTGAAAATTGTACCACTCACTTTATTAGTGTCAATAATAGTAAAGGCAGCTCAGAAATTTCAGAAGAGGGTTTCAGGCCTGATGCCTTTGGCTTGCTGGGGTTTTTTATTCCCTTTTTGCAGCTCTCTCAGACCCCTGGTCTCCAGCATCCCATAAGCACAGGGCCAGCATTTGTCATTATTTTGAAGGGGAGAGAGTGATTAGATCCTTATTGCAAGTGGAACAAACGATCCAATTCTCTATCAACACGTGGGTGAGGTTTTCCTTCGTGGCTGCCCTGGCCTAGCCTTCTGTTTCTGGGCTCTATTAAGCCCTCATCATATCTGCAGCAGCTCAGGGGGCTCAGACTTGACTTTGAGTTAGAGAAAGGATGTTTTTTACAAAGGCTGAAAGCCAAACACAAAGCAGACCATTTCTTTGGGACCAGAGAGCTTTGATTTCTTTGTCCTTTCTGCTGCTCTCATGTCTCACATCTTTTAAGCCAGTGGATCTTCTGTTGAAGATTTCTGCTGTGCTTGGCCCCTGAGACCTCAGCTGCCTCCCCGGAGCTGCCAGGTCTTTGACAAGGCACAAGTTGTCTCCAAAATGTGTCAGCACAGCATGCTGGATCAGAGCCCTGGTTGCTGCTCTGCTGCTGCAGTGACTGCAGCAGGGAACAAGACTGGTCCCCTGCTCCAAGAGGCAGCATCGCGTTTAGGAAGGAACAAATAAATCGGTGCTTGGAGGTGGCTCTTCACAACCCAAGAAACACTCACATGGCTCTCAACAGGCTCATTTTCAGAAGAACTGACCACATCTGCTGGTGAAACACAAGTTTAACATGCACCTGGATCCTTTTGTGGTGGAACAACCCCTGCAGAAGCAGGAAACGCTGTGCTTAATGGCTGCACTGGTGCAACAGATGCTGCCAAAGCACTAACAAACTGGAGAAAACCTTTGAAACATTTTGTTCATGTTTTTAGTGCCATTAGCTGCAGAGGCTGGGGGTGCAGGTGCTGCTGGGAGCTCAGTGTGTTGGTGGGAGACATAAATCAAAGCACTGTGCTCCTTGGGGCAGCGAGGCCTGGGAAAAATCTGAGGGACATGAGTGCTGCCCCAGTTAATCCCACTGTGCTGTAGAGTGGGTTGTGCAGGAACAACCCCCCTCATTCTGATTTCTAAAAGAAGGGAGATTTCACAAAGAGGTGAACTTCTCATTCTGCGTCTGAAAGAATATCTGCAAAAATGGAAACCACTTCTTCCGTGTCTCGCTTGGGTTTCTGAGCAGTACTTGGGCTGAGGAGGGATTTGGGATAAAATAAGGGGACTTGAGTCATGCCCAAACAACTGATCCCAAAAACTTTTCACTCCGGAGCTGAGTGAATGCTGGGAGATCTTTCCTTCTTCTGAAATCTTCCCTTCTTCCTTCCAGTTCCTCCCAAAATAAAGATTCATTTTGGGGCACTGGGTTTCCTCTATGCTGGTGAAGAGGAGGAGGGCTAGGCACCTCAGAAGGTGGCACTGGGACCCTCCTGCACCTCACAGCCCTCCCTTTGCCCTTGCAGTGGTTTAGTCCCTCACATCCTGGGGGATGTCATCTTCCTCTGGTGCTGCAACCTCGTGGCTCACTTCATCAACACCTATGCAGTGGACGATAATGTGAGTAGAAGTGCCTGGTGGAGGGTTTGGGGTCTGAACCAAGCACCTGCAGCTGGAAGGAGTTATTGGGAAGCAGGGGCTGATTTTATGGAAATACCTGGGTTTGGGCTGAAGGTGCTGTCTCTGCTCAGGGCTGTGCTCCACCTGCAGTCTAGGGGATCAGATTTGACAGCAGATGTCTTCCCAGGTTCACAGCTGGGGTGCAGCGTCATCACTGTTGCTTTCTGCCTTGTTCCCCTTCTCCTCAGTCTTTGGCAGGGGGATGCCACACAGTGACTGGAACAGCCTGGTGTCATCCCCCTGCTCCACAATCCCTGTGGTTTCTCTTTGCAGTTCAGCCAGGCATCAGTGATCCGGAGCTACACAAAGTTCGTGATGGGGGTACGTAGGCAACTGCCTGGTTCTTTCCCCTCTTCCTGCCATTTGGAGGTGCGAGACTGTGGGCTGGGGGCAAAGACTGGTCTGTGCTTTACATCCAAATGAGGATAACGTGCAAAAGCTGGAAATAACTTTTTTGACATAGGGAACATTAGAGAGGTGGCTGGTTTTCTCTGTTTTCAGATCGCTGTGAGCATGCTGACGTACCCATTCCTTCTCGTGGGAGATCTCATGGCAGTGAACAACTGTGGGTATGTCCCTCACACTGAGATCCAAAGATTTCCATTCCTTTCTTGCAGCCCCTTGTTTGAGTCTGCTGCTAACGACCATAAAGCTTTCCTACAGAACCATAAACTCTGTGGCACCTCACAGAGCTGGCTCATTTCCTGTCCCAGGTTGCTTATAATTTTAGATCAGAGGGTACAGACACGAGCAGCAGAAAAGCTCAAATGGAGAGAAATAGGGAGAGTTGTGGTGGTGTGGTCCAGCCTGAGCTAGACTGGAGGCGGAGGGATCAAAGGGACCATACTGGCTCCAGGGAGGGGCACAAGGGAAACAAAGCTCGTGTTGCAGTGATGGGTGCAGGCAGGAGCGGGACCAGGCTTGCCTTCCCAATCCCACTGCTGCAAGAAATCTGCATTCGTGCTCATGGGAAGGGGATCCAAGCAGCTGCTGTAGTGTTTTCTCAATATTTACTGGCTCTTGAAGGTGTAGATACAGTCCTGGACTTGTAATGTAACCAGGTAACTCTCCTTGTTTGTACACTCCAGGGGTAATTAAATTACATGATCTGGTGCATTGTAAATAACGAGCTGGTCACTTGGCCGCCAGCCCGGTGTGGACACTGTTTGTGTGTCCTCACTTCCACTCACTGCTGCTCTCGTGTTACCTGCCTGCATAACCTGCTCTCAGCTATTTCTTGTTGCCACGCAGGTTGCGTGCTGGCCTCCCTCCCTACGCTCCTGCTTTCACATCCTGGATCCACTGCTGGAGGTATCTCAGTGCTCAGGTGAGGGAGTGGTGCACAGCTCGGCCTTTGGGCTCCCTCTGCTCCTTCCTAAGGGCTCCAGCATTCCCCAGAAGTGCTGCGTTCTTGACGTGCTCTGTAACCTGCTTCTATCCCTCCAGTCTGGCACTGGTACCAGCCACGGCAGTGCTGGCCTGCCCATTACGTGCCCTGAGCTTGCAGCCTGCAAACTTTCAGCCTGTGCATTGCAGCAAAGTGTCTCTGCCCCTCTCCTTTCGTTAGCCCTGGGGGAAATGCCCAACTCCAGCACCCATAGGGCTGAAACCCCACTCTCTCCTGTGTAGCAGCCCAGGGTGCCCAGACCTTTCAGCCCTGCCCTGGGCATGAGTCAGTCCCTGCTAAACCAGCTCCAGTTCCCTGGCCGGGTCTCGGCATGGCTGCCCTGACCTTGTGCTCTCCTGTCCTCCTCAGGGGCAGCTGTTCCGTGGCTCTAGCCTGCTCTTCCGCAGGGCTCCCATCCCAGCCGCCTCCTTCCCCATCGACTGATCCTCAGCAGGGACTGCGGGTGGATGTGGACTCCTCCAGAAACCCCGAGCTTGTTTCGATATATGTATATTTCTATTTTCCAATCTGAAGTCCATGGTGCCAGAACTGACACCTCTTCTCCAGCAAGGCCAGCAACAGATTGGCTTCTGGACATCTGGCTTCAGGCTCCAGCTGGACCAAAGCTCCATCTTCATGGCTGTCTCCACTGGGATGTGTAGCAGAGAGAGCACAAGTCTTGACTCTTTGGTCCAGGCTGCAGCTCTGGAGTCACTGGGGAAGTCTAGGAATCCAGAAAATGCCCAGGTACTAAAGGAGCCAGCCCTGAGTTGCAGAGACAAAAGACTGCTTCGTGCTGCCTGATCTGAGAAGCAGCAGGAGATCCAAGGTCACCTCGCTGCCAAGGTTACCCCAAGTGACCAGCCTCCTGCCTCATCCTTCCTGGAGGGGGCACACCTTGGTGTGGCAGGGAGCTCATCCTGGGCAAGGTCAACTTGGGATTCATATTTAAGGTTTCGAACACCCAGGAGCACTCCACCTCCCATGGGTGTGAGAGGGAAATTACAGGACCAAAACAGAAAAGGGAAACAGTCCCACCACAAAGAACAGCAGAGTCCTAAAGAGACAGGTACAGCTCAGCTCCAGGCAATGTTGGGATGTGGACACGGAGAGGGCACCTCAGGGGGGATGTGCATTGCAGTTGTTCCTGTTTTGGGAATGATTTTTGTATTTAGGATATGCCCAACAGAGCTGCTGCTGTGGGCTGGCCAAGGTGGGAGGGCTGCTGGGTTAATGAGCATCTCCCAGGCAGCAGCACCACGAGCCCTGCTGGGCTCCAAACCCCGGCACTGCCTCTTCACTGATGGACATGGAGGCACTGGATGTTGGTGCTGCACACAAAGAGCTCCCTTGCAGCAGAGACACATGGTCCAGGAATAAAGAAATAAACTTTGAGCTGCCCAAAGGCTCACAAAGCATCAGGGTCAAGGGCTCAGAGGAGCACGGCGGGCTCTGTGTGTGTGTAGCAGAGCTCACCAGTGGCAGCAGGGCAGGGTTTATGCTCAGACAAGAATTTTTTTGCACCAGTCTGTGCTGTGGTGGCAGCCAGGCAGATTTCCCTCCTTTTGTTTCCCCCACGAAGCAGTCTTTTGCACAGAGGAGATGCTGCACCTCCTGGGAAGAGGCTCTGGGGTCTGTGAGCAGGTTGCTGTGTGCTGCAGCAGCCCCAGCTGTGGCCACATCTCATCCTTGTCCTCTGGGGACCTCAGCCTACCATCACACTGGGTTTTCCTCCATCAGACAGGGTCGATCCACACTTCCCAGCCAGGGCTTGCAGGATAGTGGTGGTACATGCTGGGATTGGCAGTCCCCACCCAGCTCCCTTTGGTGTTGTGAAGTTGGCCCTCTGTGTCCTCCTTCCCTCCCTCCCCATTTGTGCTACGTTAACAGAAGCTAAATAATGCATGGACCTGTTCCCTAACACCAGAGATGATTTCAAAGAGGATTTAATCATGCTCCAAAATACAGCTATAAAACAACTCTTGGGTGTTCCTTTTTTTAAAAATTTTTTTAAAGTGTGATTTTTTTTTTCCTGCATAACAGGCTCCCTCACTCAGGGAAGGTTTCAGTTTAAGACAAGACACTTCCTTTGGCCTTTTCACCAAAGCAGGGGCTAAAACAGCTGTTAAAAACTCAGTTTCTCTCTGATTTTCCTTATGTCCATGGAAGGTCGGCAGGTTTAGGCTGAGCAAACTGCATTGGGTGCATCTGGAGTGAGGGTGGAGGCAGCAGAGGGCTTGGCTGCATGGAACAGTATCCATGGAATTAGGTTTTTGGACCTAAAATTGACGCTTAGGTCTTCTGGAAAGGATGTTGGAGACCCTTTGCTGATGTCCGACCTGTCAGGTGGGTTCGGGCACTGCATGTTCCCTCTCACAGCTCTCAGGATCCTCACCCACCAACTTTTTTTCACATTAGTTGTTTTTTCTGACCTGTTCCAACACTGGGCACTGCATCTTCCTGATCACACACCACCTGCTCATGTACCTTTACCCTCCAAATTAAGGCCACATTCTGCTGGTCACATGCCTGTGAAGCCTCCTGCAGCTTGTGCACAGCCTGGCTGCAGCCCCTGCATTGAAAAGTGCTATTTCCTGTCCTTTGAGGAATTTACTTAAGGAATTCACCTGAGGAATTTACCTAAACCTGCACCAGGGCAAGCATCCTGCCAGTAATTTCTGCCCAGCTCTCCAGGACCCATGAACTTTGCAGTAAACACAACACTTTATATATATACATACTTTTTTTTTCAATGTGCTGCCTTACCTTGAAGCAGTGGCTGCCATCCTTAGGATGATTAAATATTTCCTCGCCTCTTCCCATTTCTATCCCTGGTTCTTCTCGTCGCACGCTTCATTTTAAGGTGTCCCTCCACAAGGGCAGTGTCTGCACCAGGAGCAGGCAAGGAGACAACCCAAACTTAAATTGCTGCCCCATTAACAAGTGTTTGGCTGTGCAGCCAGTGCTGAAGTGGCTCAGCTGATAGGGATGGGGCCCCATTCCCACACGAAGGGCCATCCAGGGTGAAACATGTGCCTTGGAGAGCAAATGAAGGGCTGGGAGGAGGAGGTTTGCCTCTGGCGCCCAGGATGGAGCCAGGGATTTCTCCCACCAGCACTCCTCTATCCACCCAGGAAACAAACTTGTGTTTAAATATTGACTCTCCTGCACAAAACCGGGATGTGTGGGGATTGCTGCCGTTCCTGTGCCCTCGTGGCTTTATCAGCCTTCAGTGGAAAACAGAGATTGCTGGGACTTTGGCCTCATCTGTTCCTGGCTGCCTGGGAGAGAGGGGAGGCAGTGACCGCAGCAGGGAGAGGGAATCTCAGGTCAGGGCTGGTCTGGCTTTGCAGAGCTTGGATGCTTGGCTCTGGCAGGATTTACGGAGCAGATAGATGACGGTGGAGCCTTAGAACCCAGGAAAGTGTAGCTGATGAGTGCACCACCCTCCCCTTTGCCCTGCAGAGCCATCCTGCTAAAGACCTTCCAGTTCAATCCAAAGGCATCGAACTCCGGGCCACGCTGCTCTCCAGCTGTGCAGCCAGGAGGGAAACATCCCAGCGAACCTGTGCAGGTGATTGCACAGTGCCCATCACCCTGGTGCCCAGGCAGCAGGATGGCCAGGGGCTGCCAAACCCCCCGGGCAGTGACGGAGGGCCCCGTCTCACGGCCGTGCATGAGGAAGTGCCCTGTGGCACCGCTGCCCTCGATAAGGCTGTTTGTGCCATTCCCCTGCAGCGCCAAGCTCCACGTAGGCAAATAAATCCTTTAGAAAAAAACAAAACACATATATATATGTATAAAATAATAACCCTCACAGAGGAGATCCTGCCTCCGGGGTGGTGGAACCGGCTGGTGCCAGGAAGTGCTCAGGGTGGGGACTTGAACCAGACCCAGGCACTGGTGGCACGGTGGCCCTGGACCTGCCCCCTTGTCCTTGGTGAGGAATGGGGCAGCCCTGTCCCCTGGGATGGCGTCCACCCGAGGAAGGGGTTTTGGAGGAGGCAGGTCCAGCTGGATTATCGCCCTCTGGACAAGGGAAATCAGGGCTGAAAACAAGAAGAAGAGGCCATGAAGAGCACAATGGGAAAGCTCAGCACAGTGCCCTGACCTGCCAAGCTGGCGGTGGCAGCTCCGCTGGTAAGAGGATGGGAAGAACGTGGGGAAGCTGCTTTTCACACTCTCCCTTGCCTTCCTTGGGCTTTTCTTGGGGGGGAAACTCCCTCAAATCGCCCCAAGCTAAGTTTCCATGTCCCCTCCTGGGATTGCAATGCTCATGGGGGGAGCTGGGAATGTTTAATCCCACTCTGAGGAGCTCCAGGCTGTTTGGGAAAGTGGTGGTGGCACGAGGTCAGCCAAGACTCGTTTTCCTGTGGCCACTGTGGCTGCTCCACACCTCCCTCAGCGTTTCAAGGGGAGAAGCAGGAGAGGGAAAAACTCCCCAGCTTCAAACTGATCTCCTCTCCCCCTGCCGTGACCCCAGGGCTGGGCCAACGTGGCGAGGGTCAAGGGTTGGCATCGCCGCCGCCGCCGCCGCCGTTCGAGGCGCTGACCCTCGCCCTCACCAGCATGTGAATCCTCTAATCCCCGGGAAGGGAGAGCAGTTTCTCCCTTAAAAGCCGCCTGCGCTGTGCGGGCCGGGCGGCTCTTGTCAGGCTGCCAGAGGAGGCCGGAGCAGCGTCACACGCCGCAAAGTTTTACAGGGTGGGCGAGCGTCGGGGGAGAGGGGACGGGAGAGGGGAGCGACGAACGCACCCGGACACGCACGCGGAGAAACCTCCTCCAGGCTCTCATCCCGACGTTTATTATTTATTTTTTCCCTCCTTTTTTTTCTTTTTGGAAGAACAAAGACTTTGGGGTGGGTTGGCGCGGTTATTTTTCCGGGGTTGGTGTCGGTGGATGTGGGGGGAAAGGCTGGAGGTGGAGGGAGGGGAGTTGGTGGCTTGAACGCGAGAAAGTCCCAGATTTCCCTGGCTGAGTTGCCGAGATCGCGTGTGTGAAACTGAAGGAGGAAAGACGGAAAGGGGGGGGAAATGGGGGGGAAATAATTAAAAAATAAAATATAATGACGTCACTGGGAGCAGGGGTGCCTTCCCTGCTGCCTGTCAGATGCGCCTGAAAAGAACAGGGCAATAAAACAACAGCCGCCTCTGTCTCCCTCGTTAAACACGGCACTAATTGGATGTTAATTTCTCCTTGCTCTTCTCGCTGCTCGATTGTGAGGGCTCTGCCTGGCTCTCCCTTTCTGGCTTCCTTTCTTTTCCCGTTGCAATGCTCTTGGCAGCTCTGAGGGACTCCGGACTGTGCGCTCTCCTCCCGCTCGTGGACTGGAATAATTCAGGAGCTGGGAGAATTAAAAAAGATGAGGCGTGGGGGCGAACGGTTCAGAAACGGGGCGGGCGTGATGGATTTCGAGAGCTGCGCTAATCTCCCCGTTTCCCGTGCATTGTCCTGCCGACTTGGAGCTGTTCTCTTCCCACTGGATTTCTCTTTTCCTCCCCTTTCCCTTCACGTTGGGTTTGGGCTGCCGGGCAAGAAAATATATGTTTCAAAAAAAAACAGTGAAAAAGGGCATAAAAAAGAGGGAAAAAAGGCAGGAAAAATGGAAATAAGGACTAAAAACAGTGGGGAAAAGGCTAAAAAAAGAAGAAAAAAAGGCAAAAAAAAAAAAAAGAGGGAAAAAAAAATCGCCTGGTTCAATGACGACAAACCCCCAAACCTCCTCCCAGCTCCCCCCGTCTCGCCGCGCTGCCTAACCCCTGCGTGGAAACAGGCGTTTTAGGGAGCCAGAGCAGGAAGTTGTTGTTCTCTGTCTTGCCCAGGTCATCCTTCCACAGGGTACGTGTGCAGGGGCGNCCCTCTGCCGCTCGCTCGCCTCCTCGCCGTTTGGATTAACATGCGGAAGATGCGCCTGTCACTTTGCTTACTGTCAGCGCCGGCTCGGGGATGGGTGACGGCTTTGTTCGGNCTCTGCCTGGCTCTCCCTTTCTGGCTTCCTTTCTTTTCCCGTTGCAATGCTCTTGGCAGCTCTGAGGGACTCCGGACTGTGCGCTCTCCTCCCGCTCGTGGACTGGAATAATTCAGGAGCTGGGAGAATTAAAAAAGATGAGGCGTGGGGGCGAACGGTTCAGAAACGGGGCGGGCGTGATGGATTTCGAGAGCTGCGCTAATCTCCCCGTTTCCCGTGCATTGTCCTGCCGACTTGGAGCTGTTCTCTTCCCACTGGATTTCTCTTTTCCTCCCCTTTCCCTTCACGTTGGGTTTGGGCTGCCGGGCAAGAAAATATATGTTTTCAAAAAAAAACAGTGAAAAAGGGCATAAAAAAAGAGGGAAAAAAGGCAGGAAAAATGGAAATAAGGACTAAAAACAGTGGGGAAAAGGCTAAAAAAAGAAGAAAAAAAGGCAAAAAAAAAAAAAAGAGGGAAAAAAAAATCGCCTGGTTCAATGACGACAAACCCCCAAACCTCCTCCCAGCTCCCCCCGTCTCGCCGCGCTGCCTAACCCCTGCGTGGAAACAGGCGTTTTAGGGAGCCAGAGCAGGAAGTTGTTGTTCTCTGTCTTGCCCAGGTCATCCTTCCACAGGGTACGTGTGCAGGGGCGGTGGGCGCCAGGGGCTCGGTGGGCACCCGCACGGCCCCCGGCCCACGAGGCGGGCGGGCGGCGTTTTGGGGGACGCAAGAGGGGCCCAAGGGACAGGATGGGTGGGGGAGCGGAGGGGAGGGAGCGGGAGGCGGAGGTGGGGGGAGAGAGCGAGAGCGGGGAGTAAAGTCCTACCTGGGATCGGTGCCAACTTCCTGCAAAGGGTTACAGACCCGCGGCTTTGAGAGCCCACCAGAGGCGAGTGCGCTCTTGTCACGGTTCCAAGGCGAGATGAAGGCAGCGGGAACAGGTACAGCAGATGCCGAGTGGCCTCGTTTGCCCGCCGAGCTGGGCTTCGGCTCGGTTTAAGCCTCGCCAACGAGGAGGCTTCGGCGCTCCCGCCCGCGGGGGCCTCGCCG
>VWZG01002123.1:71081-93094 GCA_013396735.1 Grallaria varia
GGCGGCGGGCGGTGGGCAGGCCGCGGGCGGCGGGCGCGGGGAGGGCGCACGGACGGAGGGAGGACAGCGGGCGAGCACACCCGGGCGAGGCCAGGCAAGGAGGATAATTATTTCATGGTTTTTTTGGGGGGGATGAATTATACCAGGAGCGATCTGGGAAGGAGGGAACTCAAGCCAGCCTGGTTTTGTCGGTGTTAACTGTTTAGAAGCTGGCTGGTTTTCCCTACGTTGGCACGGCATCCGAAGGCGGGCATGGCTCTGGGGGGATGCCCGGGAGTGGGGCGGGAGCTGGGCAAGGGACCCCTCCGGAGGCAGCGTTTCCCGGAGTGATGGTGGCCTTGGCTGCTGCGAGGAAGGCATGCTGCTTTTTGAAGGCACGGAGATGGTGAGGCCTCCACGGCCGCCCGGCACCTCCCGCCTCGTGCAGGTTCACGCCTCACACCGGGGCGAGATTTGGCAGCGCCGCGCCGAAGCTCCTCGGGTCAGCCCGGCCCTGCCCGAGCCCCGGGGGTTGTCCCAGTCCGGGTGAATCTGCCCTCTTTCTGTCAAACTTAATTTAGGCCTGTTAGGGAGGCAACAAAAGTAGTTTGTTTGCATGGCAGAGTCCTCCTCCCCGGCTGCTCCGCAGGCGCTCGGAGCCATGAAAGCCACGCCTCCTCCTTCACCGAATTTTCCCTTCTCATCGCCCCTGCCCAGCCTGCCCTCTCCTCCTCCTTTCTCCCAGGAAAACCTTTTCCAGTGAGTGACGTACGGCCCCACAGTTAAACTCTGAACCGGCCACAAAGCACCCCAATGCCCTGGCTCTGCTTCGGCTCTGTGACCCACCAGTCTGCTTTGGCTCTATCAGCTGTGCTCTGGGGACGTCCCCAAAACTGCCTCCCCCAGCAGGGTGGTGAGAGCCCCCCAGAGGTGTTACCCTGGCTGCCGCTCATCTGCCTGAGCTGTGTGACCCCGCGCCCCTCGGTTTGGTGTCTGGGGCGCCGGGGGCCAGCCCTGAGCCCCCGTTCAGCACGGCCGTGGGTGGGTTTTCACGGCCAACCTCCCTTCAGTCTGTTGTGGGAGCCAGGGGCTTTCGTGGTGTCTGACCCCCAAAATGTCTCGGGATTCCCTCTTCAGCAGGGCGTGGTGCACAGCAGGTGCCATCCAGACCCTTAATTCCAGGGAGAAGGCAGTACAAGTGTTTTACTCATCAGTCCAGTTTCTTGCCTTGCAGATTATTTATACAAACGGGGCTGGGGTGAAACCAGACCTTTCCCAATTTGCTTCCAGTCCCTATTGCTTCCCTGGGAAAAGCTGGTAGAGGGCAGATATTAAACAAAAAAAACCCAACCCACTGAAGTTCCTGTGAGCAGCCTGGGAGGAGAGAAAGTCTGAACTCAAGCAAGGCTCTTCTGACGTGTCCTGAGCAAAACATCTGGCACCCCTGGAAGTGCCGTCCAGCCAAGGGACACAGCTGTTTTATTCCACACAGCTCACAGCAAAATAGGATTTGTGCTTCCAGAACATGGCTCAGCAGAAAGAATGAATTCTTGAAATGGGAGTCAGATCTTTTGGCTGTTTATTGTCTACAAAACCCCAGTTTGCTCTCAGGCTGCTGTGGTGTGAGCTCTGCTCCATCTCCTGGTGGGAGATCAGGGGCTTTGCTCCCAAGGCTCGAGCCTTGTCTGGCTGCTGGAACCCCCCAGCAGGCAGCAGAGCCACTCTGGACTCACATGGACATTCCTGAGGGCAGGATCAGACCCCCAGGTTAGTTGAGGGTGGCTCTGGGAAATTTCCTTTCCTTAAAAGGTCCAAGTTTGGCCAAGGCAGAGTTTGGATTGTGATTTCTTTTTTTTCTTTTTTTTTTTTCTTTTTAAACCCCTCCCCCTTGCCCCAGCTCAAAGCAAAACTTGCATCAGTGAGAACTGCCTGATTTACAGCTGCAGAAAATGCTGAGCTCTGTATCTCCACAGGCCAGACCTGAGGGAAAAGCTTCCCCCACTCTGGACCATCCATACCAGCAGCTTCACTACTCCAGAGACCACTTCTGGTGGGCAAAGAGTGGGTAAAAGGCAGGAAGACTCAATTTGGCCTTTGTGGGCTCCATCTCCGGCCTTTCTACAGACTGTTCCAGTGGATTGGGGGGGGGCACAAGTTTCACAGGATCCTTGGAGAAACCCATCCAAGGGAGAGCTGATGCTGGAAGCTTCATGCGCCATGGGGAACGTGGTGTCCAAACGCAGCCAGGGGTGATTCACTCTCTGTGCCACCCCACACCTGGGCCTCAGACAAATCAATACCATTTATTTTCCATCCCGCCCCTCTCTCGGTCCCCAATTTCCCTCTGCTTTTTTGCTGTGGTACCAGTTTGTTATGGTGGAGTTGCTCGTAGCTGCTGTTTAACTTCAGTGATAATTGGCTGCTCTGCAAGGTGAGGCCCGGGAGGACAAAGCGAGGTGGCTGCTTTGTTATTGTAGGGTTGCTCATGGGCACTGAGCTGTGCTGTCTGGCTTTGCAGTTGGAAAACCCACGAGATACACAGGGTTTGGCGTGCCAGGGTTCATCACAAGATAGCCCTGGCCACAGGAAATGTAAGAGGAGTAGCCCCGCGAAGGACAGAGCGAGGTCTGTGGGGTCTAAGAAGTGGGTGTTGTGTTATGGAGGTGATGACAACCAAATACCACCTGGCTCTGGGAGGTCCAGAGTGTGGTGGCTTTGCAAACACCTCTCCTGCTTGTTCCTGCACCAGTGCTGTTCTGCTCTGTGGCTGCTCCAGCACATCAGTGTCACTGCCCTGCTGAGCTTGGGAACAGAGGACCAGCCTAAGGGAGATGGTCCTTCAACCCAGGCTCTTGCAGGACTGGGCAGGAAGTTTCTCCTCACCTGTAAGACCATGACAATCGTTGTGCTGCTTCCTCCTCCTCCTTCCAGCTTGAGGCCTCTGCAGGGCAGACCCCTTTGAGCCACCTTTGGCTCGACCTTCAGGGTCTGCCTTGAACTCCCAGGATTGTCTCTGCTACTGTTTTAGTGCCAGGCGTGGGGACCTGAAGCAGCTTTGCCTGGGCAGGGAGGTTCTGAGAGTAACACCAGGAATTCAGGGAGTGGTTCTGTCCTTTAGTCTTGGCTTTCTTGGTGCTGGGCACGAGCTCTGACGAGGGGTACGGAGGTTGCAGGGGCAGCATGAGGCATCTTGGCATGAGGAGCCACCGTGGCTTGGGAGCAGGATGGGAGCAGGGAACAGGATGGGACCAGGATCATTTTCTTGATCCAAGTTTGACAACAGAAGCCTGAGCTCAGGCTGGGAGTGAAGGCACCCTGGGCATGCAAGGACAGAAGGTCCCAAAAGCCCAACTCCAAGCAACAGCTTGGATTCTAATGTTTTCCGAGCAGTTCTCTTGCGGAGATTCCATGAAAAGTCAGGTCAGGTGCTGATACAAATGTGATCAACAGCTTCAGTATCTGCACAGCTGCTCCCAGGGCGCCTGTCTCTGGGAGAAGGATTGGGATAAGAACCTGGGAGCTGAGCAGCCCCACAGGGAGGATGCCTGGGATCATCCCTCCAGCGGCTCTGCCTTGGGAATGCATCATTGCCTCAAAGGAGAGCTGGGAGTGATGCAGAGGGACAGGGATAAAGGGGTCTAGGAGGGCTTTTCTCCTTTCTCCAAACTGGCTGTACAATAACAAAGCAGGTGATGAAACCTCCCAGTTCAGTCTGGCCAGTCATCCTCCAGGCTGCTGGGGGATTGCCTCTGCTGGTTTCCATCCACCAAACCTCCTTCTCTCCCTGGCTCCATCAGCCGTGTGCTGTTAACGCATCACGTTCCACCCCAGGAGCAGCTGCATCTCAGCAGAGATGCAGAGTCACATAAAAACCTGTCCAACTCCAACAGCCTTTGTTGTTCAACTTACTCTTGTTAGTCGTGAAATCTTCTTGATTCTTCAGCAAAAGAAAGGTCTGGCAATGAGGTCCCAGGGTAGGGAAACTGGAGCTGGTGGAGCCTGTGCTGGAGCTGAGAGCCAGCATCAGCCCTGACCTGGGGCTGGATGCAGCCATGCCTGAACACTGTGGGAGTTCCCATCTGGATCTCAGCCTGGCAGTCTGGGCCCTCCCCTGCCCAGGGGATTAACGAGATGTGGTTCCCAGCGCAGGGGAAGGGGCTAATGAACAGAGACAGGATAACGAAGCAGGTAAGGGCTTCCTGTGCTTCAGAGCTCAGGAGGAAATCCTGCAGCTGGTGAATGTGGATACGATTAGTGTCCATTTCTCCCTGTGTAATCAACCCATCTGTTCATCCTTGCGCATCAGCCGCGCACGCCCCGTTGCAGGCAGATGCCTCCCGGGCACTGTTTTCCTCCGTATCTGCCACAGCCACTGCAGGCAGGCTGAGAACAAGGCTCATTCTGAGCCACGACAGCGGCTGCTCCCTCTCCCCACTGGGCTCAGCATCACCCAGGCTGGAGGGACTCCCGGGAGAGCTGCTCCAACAATCCGGCCACCACTGCTGCAGGACCAAGCCCAGGAAAAGCCTTTTCTCCAAAGGGCTTTGATAGGGCGTTCAAAGAGGTGGCTGCAACACCCAGATAAGCTCAGCTTTGCAGACACTGCCTGCTCATCCGAGCTCAGCTTTAGCGCCAGCAGGTAAAGGTGGAATTGCGTTTGGCTGCCCGGCTTCAAAGCCTTGTTCATCCTATGGGATCCTGAGCACAGGCTGGAGAGTCCCCACGTGGTCCTGGAAGGGACTGGAGAGTTGCTGGTGCAGGATCCTGAGGACTCATTGCACCCCCTTTTCCCTGGCAATCCTGTCCAGCTATACAAAAAAAACCAAACATGTGGCAGCCCTGCATGGGCTTACAAATGTCAAAGGAGGAATTTGTGGGTGGGTAAATGCTTTTTAAAGTAATGCAGTGGCTCAAGCTTGTGCAGTCCTTTAGGGTCTTCTGAGAAGTCAGGCTTGGTGACAGCATTGGGACAAAAATCTACACAAAAAATCCCAGCCCCAGTGTCCTGCACACCCAAACTGTGTCCACCTGCAATTATATGACCTCTTATTTGTGGTTATTGTGTCCTGGGGCATCCATCACCATAAAGGCGGTGCCTACCCCGAGCAGTTTATGTGCTCAGCCCAGTTCCTCCTCTCTGTGGTGGTCAGGGGTCCAGGCACCTGATCCTGCCCTTGCTGAGTGCCAAAGTGTCATTACAGCCAGAACAATTTGAGGAATGCAGCACAGGTTAAACATTTAATTTGCTTTCAAGGGCTACTTGTTGCTGCATTTCTAAATGCAACCCATCCTCAGCCCCTATTATATTGCTCTGGTCTGCTCTTTGGGTCCTAAATCTTATGATTTTTTGTTTGGTTTGGAATGCACTGATTTACCATTAGGGAATAAATGAAAAGCAAAAGAAAACAGCAGTAGTTGTTTGCATAGGCCCTATATTGTTCTGTGCTCTGGTGCTAATGAAATAGGAGTGAAAAATCCCACTCCCTGGACAGAGAGAGGTTTTTGGGTGGTGGCTGTGTGCAAACAAGGCCAGGCAAGATAAACATGCAGAAAAAAATTGGGATTAGGAAGTGGCAGTTGAGCATGGGCAAACAACAGATGGGTCAAAGCCAACACAACACCATCAATTAGCAAAGCCTTATTAATATTTCTCCAAGGCATTTTTGCATCCACAAAGAGGGCCGAGAGCTGGATCTGTGTTATGGTATCTGTGGTCAAACTTGGCTGCAATTAGGAATTTGTACCATTTCTGTGTTGCAGAGGGGGGAGTTTTCTAAAGAACTTTGCATATAGAAAATCCATCCACAGTTCCAGAATGGCTCAGCCAAAAGGGTGATGAAAATCTGTCTGCTGGTGTCATTGTCAGAACTGCTGGAGGTGGGAACATTTGCCAATCTTTCTTATTTTAAGGGCCCTGCTTTCAGCAGCAGTTCAGTTCTGAAAATGCAGCCCTGGAAACTCAGCCCTTGAGAGGCCCATACAATACATGCCTCAGCCTAAAGAGGGATGAATTTTTCAGACTGCAGGTTCTTGCCCACTTAATTATGATTTTCAGCTTCTTAAGATTAGGTCTTTGCATTGTCTAAATGTGACACAGAAGAAATAGCTGTGACATCACCTTACATTTTCTGTTCCAGCTGGGGAGGAACTCAGCTAAGCCTGCAGAGTTTCAGAGTTTGCAGAGCTGATGGCGAAGGAGAATTTAGTTTCGCATCTGGAAATCAAACTCAGTTCCCTGAGCAATCTAAACTGTCACAATTTTTTTCCCATCCAGCTCACCCGGGATGGCCTGGGCACAGTGTCACTCTTAAGGGGTAACTTTGGCACCCTGATGCAGTGCAGGGTCGAGAAAGACTTCTGTATTCATGCCAAAGATGAATTTAAGGCAAACAACCTTCCATCAGCTCCATGGTTACATCTCTTTTGGAACCTTACAGTAGTTTAAAACCGCCTCTTATGGGTTTTGACTCCCCTGTTCAGCTGCCTCCACAGACACATAAGATGCTTGAAGCTGCATAAAATGGCTTTTGGGTGAACTCAGGTCCGGCCAAAGTCTCCAATATCCAGCTTGCAGGATTCATGCAGCTCCAGTTGCAGCTGGGGATGGGTCCCAGTGATGCGGGAAGTGAAGCCAGCTCTCACCTGAGCAGGCAGGGTGTTCTCTGCCATCTCTGCCCCATCCACCTTCTGGAAGCGGGAGGAGAAACTGCCTTGGGCGCCAGCAGTCCTTTAGAGCAGGGTGGGATGTGGGTCACAAACAGACTGCTGGGCATGTAGCAAAAACACCAGCAATGTTGTCAAAACCCCCCAGTCTGGATTTCTGGGTCTCCTTGGTCTGGAGGAGGCAGCTCCAGCTTCATCCTCGGTGGGAGAAGCAGGAAGGGAAGAGCTTGGATGGGCTCTGAAGTGTGGTGGCAACAACATGAATAATGTATGTAAGTTCAATTCTTTTCTCTCTGGCTGAGGGCAAGGTGTCCCAGCTGATAAGAACTCGGAGTCCGATCTTGTTAAAGCCAGTATTAGACTTAGACCTTCCTGAGATCTACTGCTTCAAGCTATTCCATTGTTCAAAGCACATTCGGTTAATTAGTGCATTAACTAATTAACCTTCTCAGCATCCCAGGTAGGGAATATCTGTCTCCCAGAGGAGGAAACAGAGGCAAAGTGACTCACAAGGACTGGATGCAGGAGCTCAGCAATGCAGCTGCTAAGTCTGGTTTTTCCCTTCCCAAGTGATTTTGGTTTTGCTGCTGATGTCTTATGCACCTAGACAGAAGGGAAGGAGTCCTAAAAACTCCCAGGAGAGTTCTCAGGCCCAGTGAGGAAAAATACCACTGGGCAAACCTGGAGAAGAACTGAATCCATCCAAATACCCAGAGAAGGCAATCCGCTTCACTCACATGCACCAGCTAAGGAATAAAAAGCCAGTACCATTTCCCCTCATTCACTGGGAAAGTTTTTCTCACCTCCAAAAGACTAAACTCCCCCTCTGCTTCTCGCTCGTATTTTCATCCACTCTAAATTTCATGACCCAGGAGCGAAATGGCCACTGTAGGGAGGAGAGAGCATGTGAGAGATGACAGTGGGGCTGTGTTTGTGCAGCCTCCCTGGGATGTGATCAAACCAGAGTCCTGAAGAGGAAACAGCCAGAGGGGAAACTTTGATGCTGAGGAAGTCCTCCGACTCAAACACATGACGATGAGCAGCTGATTTCCACAGCTCTGCAGTGTGGGAGGAAAAAAACCCAGGGCTAAAGCACAAGGGTAAAGTTCTCCGGCTTGCAAGACCCATGACAGCACTACAGACCTTTTCTCACGAGTCCTGGTCACAAACAGAAAGGAGAGGCTTTTTCTCCCCACCCGGCTCTGGTCTGAAGGCAGAGAGAGTTCTGTTCTCAACTTGCTCTCAAATGGCAGTCCTTGGCAGCAAGGGTATGTGTGTGTGAGGAGCGAGAACCCACTCCTGCTTGTGATGTGTCCCTGAGGAAGAGTCTCCCAGGACTTAATTACGGGGCCATGTGCTTACCACTCCTTTTCTCCTGCCTTCCAACCAGCTCAGGCAGTCGCAGCCCTTCCCACTGGAAGCTTGAACAGGAATGCCAAGGGTGTGCCTTGGCTGAGCGCTCTGGTGAGGCCACAGCAACAGCACCTGAGAGCAGAAAGCACCAAAGAAAGAGGCCTGTCCTGTAGAAGGGACTCCTTTCATGCCCACGTCTTAATCTATCACCAGTTTACTAAGCCCACAGCAGCCCAGATTGGAGGTTACAAAAATATCTCCCTTGCAAAATTCTCCCTTGTCCTTTGTGAAGCTCCAGCATTTTTATCATGTTCACACCTCCTTCTCCTGACACAAACCGTCTCAGCTCCCTCAGTAACCCAGGTCCACAAAACCTGTGCATTCCTGATCTCATTCCCTTGCTTACACAGTCACTCTCCCCTCCATGAGCCTCCCAAACATCCTCCTTTTTTAATTCCCTGCATTCCCATCTGTCACCCCAGGCCCACCCGCCATTGGACTAAGATATATTCAATAAGCAGCTAGTGTATTTTGGGGTGTGCTGTCGACTTCTTCAGCAATCCCAGCCCTGTGCAAAGGCATTTTCAAGCAGGCCTTGCCTTCCCAAATCCTGGTAAAATTGACCAGACTTGGGTCTCTGAAATACCTTTAAAATTCCCAGACTTCAAGGACAATCTGAAGTGCACAAACCTACCCCTGAGGTCACAGGGCTCCTCACCATAGGAGAAGTCAGGAAATCCTGGGCAGGCTCTCAAAAGAGTTTTTTTAACCAGTGATGTTTATTTTCAGAGGTGTTTTAATAAGCCTAATCAATCACAGTGATCTTCTTAGGTTACTTTGCGGGAATTTGGTGAGGATCAGATAGTGAGGGAGAGTGGTTATTAAAAAACAGACTTAAGATTTCAACTTTCTTCGCAGGATAGCTCAAGACGTTGACATTCTGCTTCGGCTGGGAATTACTCTGCAGAGGAATTTCCTTCCCCACTGACCAGATAAAGCCGGGCAGGTCCTGCCTCCAGTGCTTGGATTTATCCCATACGAATCTGCCACAAAGGGCCTTGTCCAATTAACAACCTTCCTTAAAGGATTTGCCTACGAGTCCTGCAACAGCTCCAGAGCTGTGCCAGGTTCTGGCAGTTCCAGCCCCTCGCACCCTTAGGGGGCTGCGAACTCTTACCCAGCCCAGATCCTGGGAGTAGTCCTGATTTTCATTGCTTGTCTCACCTACAGAAGCAGAAAGCCCAGGGGGTGTTTGGTTTGTGTCCTCCTGAGGGTCTTTGCATGCTGGGTGCTCTCAGTCAAGGTCGTGAGTTCTTTCCTTTGCTCTAAAACCTCTCTTTTTTTTGTTGTTGTTGTTGTTGAGGATTTGAAGGGATTTAATGTTTGTGGTCAAGGGTGGGATTTGACTGTGCATCCTGTTGGATGTTACTGGGACCTCAGCCCTGTGCTTTGGGCATTGGGGGTCCAGTGAGAAGCCTCTCTGGCTCCCCAAGACGACGGGAAATTGGGCTTCTGGTCCGTGGAAGGGCAGAAAGACACAAATCACGAAGCTTGGGAGGCTTTTTGCAGACACAGGGTTGAGGCCAGCTCATCCCAGTGGGAGAAAGCAAAGAAACATGGAATTGCTCCTCCCGCGGGTGCCGTTCGGATCCGGGTTGTCAAGACTGTGCTGTCCCCAAGGTCCCCTGGCCCGCGTGGGTTCCTGTCCCCCTCCCCGCGGGTGTTATTTACACCGTTTCCTGCCCGGGGAAGTTCAGGAGTTTGACATGGCTGGGTTGGTTTCCTCTCTCCTGCCCAGCTCCCACCAGGAACTCTGGCAGCGCCCGAGCCCCGCGGTGCTGGTGGCGGCCGGGCACGACCCTGCCTGTGCCACGGAGGTGCCAGCCAGGCCCAGAGGTGGAAGTGCAACCCCTGTCAGGCTGGACAACTCCGGCTCAACCAGCCTGGGAGGGCTGGAAAAGCCGACTCCATGTCCACTCCTCCAGCAAAGGAAGGGAGGACGCTCCTGGGCATCGCCGCAGCGCTTTTGGGTTGCTGCCGAATTGACGCCCTCCCTTCTCCCTCCCTCTCCCCCCCGTCCTTCCCGCCTGGCCTGCCTCTCCCCTCCCTTCCCTTCTCCCTCCCATCCCGCAGCAAAACAAAATGGCTGCTCCATGGCCATTTTGTTCCCAGCCTGGAATGGGGGAAGCCGGGACGCTGGGGCTTGGCTCTCTTTCGGAGGCTGAGGCCACGATCGAGCCCAACTCTCCTGTCTCTGTGTGGCACCGGCCGTAGCGAGACAGAGAAAGAGAGAGAGAGGAGGAAAAAAAGGAAAAAAAAAAGGACCTTTTGGAACGAGACCAAAGTCAGAGAGTGGGTAGTTTTGGCGAATGTTGAGCACTGAAAATGCCTGGAATTGCCAAAGTGAGCTTTTTGTATCGGCAGCGTAAGGAGCCGCGGGGCTGCACGGAATAGCCGCTCGGAAAGGTTTGTTGGCTGTGCTCAATAAAACAGCCCTCCTTTCTCCTCGATTTAGAAAGTACCAGAGAGCACTGTTGTCTCATTTGTTTTTGGACGGGCGGGTGGCTTTACACATCGGCTTGGTATGATCAGAGCCGGCCATTGCCGGACCGTAGCGTTTTAACCTGTTGTGTGTCCTCTCGTTTTTGGCGAATACGATCTCTGACCTTTCCACTGAGCTGGCAGTGCCTGGATTTCGCTGATGTAATCCGGAAGATATATTTTTAAGGATTATTTTTTCTTGTTTTTGTTTGTTTATTTATTTTGTTTATTGCCTTCTCGCCTTGAAAGTTTTCTTCTCGGGAATAAAAAACCCTCGATTTAAATATTAAAAGCAATAGCTGCTCTTGGCTTTTTAAGCCCTCATATTTTTCTCCCAAGGCTGGAGCTGTGCTGTGATCACAACCTGTTTACTGCACCCGCTGTGTATCCTGCACACGTTAAGGTGTGATACACAACAAAGCAATATGCCTTGAAAGTTGAAGAAAACTTAGTGATGTTACCATAAAAATTTCTCATTGAAACGTAGCAAAAATACCAGAAAGTGCGCCAAATAAGGGGGATTTTTCTTTTTTTTTTTTCTTTTCTTTTTTTTTTTTAAGCGATTCTGCATTTCCTTCAGTAGCCTGGATGCCTCGGATTTGGTAGTCATGTCATTCCGTTCATGGATGCTCCAAGGAGCAGATCTCCATCCTGTGGCACGGGAGGGATTGGGCTCTGATAAGGCATCGTTGTTGGAATGACCGTCCTACCTTTCCTTGGGTGGCTGTCCAGACGTGTGGAGAGAAGCAGACACCCTCAGAGAGGAGCTGGGAAGGAGAGCAGAAAGAGGTGAACTCGCTTTTCTTGCGCAGAAAGGTAATTGCCTCCGTGTCTCCTTGGCTTGTTTACGAGCAGACGATGCAGGGCGTTGTGTGGTGATGGTGCTCCCGGAGCTGGGGCTGCTCGGGCGGGCGTCGGGCGGGTGGTTCGTGTTGAAAATTAAATATTTTGGTCCAAATCTACCTGGAGGTGGATGTTACCCACACACCTTGCATGAGCAGCTCATGAACTCAACAGCAAACAGCATTAATAGAAGAGTTTTATAGAATATTACAGAAAAGGATCTTCTTTCTTTAGATCTTTGAGTTCACCTATAGAATCGAGTACTGAACAGGTAAAAATAAGCCTGAAAGATATTTTTTCCCCCTTATTTTTAGTATTTGAAGAAATTACTCTGAAATATAAGTAGCATCTCTCTGTTGAAACAAAAATTCTTGGATTTTTTTGTTTTGGGGGTTTTTTTTGGTTGGTTGGTTGGTTGGTTGGTTGGTTGGTTGGTTGGTTGGTTCGTTGGTTTTGTTTTTTGGTTTTTTTTTTGCTTCAGGGGAGGGCAGATTATATGCAAATTTACCTAGCTTAGAAAAACCATTACCTCTGTGGCCACCTCTAATAATGTATTTGAGAAGGTTTAATATAAGCCACATAAAAAGCAAGTTACAGATGCCTGTATTATAGATACAGGTTTCAGATTCATTAATGATGATCCAGATGTTTTAAAACATCTGACAGGACTCGAGACAACCCCTAAGAGACGAGTACCAATTTATTAAGATACCTGTTAACTGTTTAATAAAAAATGGCATCACAAAGTCAATGTTAAATACTCCCTGTGTCACTAAAAGTGTGTGGAGGCAAAGCATCGATGAGAGACAGGGGCTGTTGCAGGATTTAACTGGAAATATTTTTCCTTCCATTTCCCTCTCCCTATTCATGGTACCTTCGATTAACTGTCTCAAAGCGCGATATTTAATCCTGACCTTAAGGCTCGGGCGCCTGGGAAGGCCTTGCTTTGCTGAGAGGTCCGCCCGGCCTGGGAGAAGTTAAAACCAAATTGTCCCCCTGGCCAGTTTGGCAAACATCATTTCTTCGCTTTCCAGTGGCAAAGGGTGTGTTGAAGATGATTTTTTTGGGCTGTTTCCTGCTTTTTGGTGAGCGGGTTCCTCGCTGCCGGCCGGGAATGGCGCTGGATGCGGCTGTGCATCCCGGCAACAGTGGGGACTGGTTGAAACCTTCCGTGCTTGGTTTGGGGTTCGGGGTTTTTTTATATATTTTCCCCGTTTGTTCTTCTTGGGTTGTGTTTTTCCATGCCAGCAAGGTGGTGAGGATGTGAATTCCACGGGATGTGAAGCCACGACTGGCTCCTCTCCGGGAAAAGCCAAGGGAACAAAATGGCCACATCCAACCATTTTGTGCCAATGCTGCCGCTCCTGCCCCAGCCCAGCCCCTGCTCCAGGAGGCTCCAAACCCTCCCAGAGACTCCTGAATTCCCACTGAGAATTCCTGCCTGTCCCCGGCACACTCTGGCACCAGCGGCACAAAGGCTGAAAGCGGCGTCGGCTTTGAAAGCAGTGACTCGGTTGTTTTATGGTTTTCCTCCTCCCCCCTCCTCTGTTTCATTCAGTGCTCCTTAATAAACCACATCAGCTCCTCAAAGCTCCAGAGCCTTTCCAGCCACTCTCCAAGGCGGGCTCCCTCCTTCCCTGCTTTAAAACATGGAGACTTGGCCATGCTGGGGCATCTTTGGTCTGTAGGTGTTTCAAAATTTGGGGGGCATCAGCTTGGGTGGCTTGCTGGGGTCATCATGAGCCACCCCAAGCCCTGCTAAATGAGGTGTTTAGGTCAGCTCTTGATGCTAAAGCCAAGTCCAAAAGCTGGGCTGAGAATGCAGCTTTTGTGCTGGCCTGGAGGGTCTTGCTGTGAAGAGACATATTAATGGTTTTTCTGCCAATTTTCATCACCCCAACAAACATCTCAAGATAGAGGGACCGTGTGGTGACACACTCGGAGCACAGGGACCTTCCTGCAGTGCCACAGGGACCCACCAAATCTTTTCACTAGACTCAAATTTTGGCATTTTGATGAATCTGGAAGGGGAAAATTACAGGGTTGCTGCCTTAAGGCATGCTTAGAAAAAGGTGTTTTTCAAACAGGTCCAGTTCTTGGCAATCAAATCACACGTTTCAGTGATTGCTGTGGGATTTTTGCTGAGAATCTTGGTAAATATGGAGTTTGCACAACCTGGTGGCTGAATGGATATGTGACTAATTCTCAATGCCTTGTTGTGAAATCCAAGCAGGGTTTTACCATGGAGCTGTCAAAGACAGTCAGGAGAGGTGGATTTGATCCTGTCCTAACCTGGTTAGGCTGGCCCAGGTGAACTCTTGCCCTGGCAGTGCAACTGGAGCCAGACTTCCCAAGGCTTTACCATGGACTTGTTGTGCAATCTTTGGGAAATTTTGTCATCTCTCTGCTTTTCCTTCTTTCCCCATCTTTTGTCTCGATGGTTTAGACCATGAGCCATCAGGAGAGGGCCTTGCTGTCATTGCAATTTGTATAGGACGAACAAGGGTGACCGTGATACCAAGGTTAGGATGCTCTTAGTGATCCTTACTGGGCATAGTATTTCCAGGTCCTCCTGTTTGACTCCTTCCTTCACAGGCAAGATCAGGATTGCAGAGTCAGCAGCTGGGTATTCCCAAAACCTATACTCATTAAGACAAATATTATAATTAAATCTTCTGTTTTCAGGATTACTTATAGAAGTCAGAAGGGATTCTTTTTTTTTTTTCCCTCTCTCCACGTATAATTACATCTATGTGAACTCAGAGTTATTTAATGTAATTTCCCACCCGCAGTTTGAGATTGGCCCAAGTGCCTGTGCTCTGCAGTGGTATCAAGAGTGACCTTTGAAATGCCTGGCTTAGACATCTGGCTTATGTGCTTAAAATAATATAAGCCACCAATCTGGGAATCAGGAAAAATTGTTTCTCCAGGTCAACTGGCAAAAATCTCAGCACCCAGCAGGATGAGCATCCTCTCCCTCTATGAATCACCCAGGAGTCACCTGTGCCACCCATCCCCTACCAGTGCAGCATCCACTGGTTTTCTTGCCACCATGGCACATGCTGAGAACCATGTGCAACTTCTGTGCATCACTTTCCATACTAGTAAAACGGGAAAAAATAGGATTTCCTGTCAGAAGGCTGTTTGGGATGGAAGATCCTTGGCACTGGGGATGGGCCGGGTGTGAAATGCTGTAGGAATCAGCCCTGCCACATTGATTTTTTGACGTTGTTTATAACCCTGTCTCACCAGGAGAGGCCTGGGCCAGATGGCCTGGCACAGTGGGTCACTCCTCATGAAGGATCAGTGTGTCAGAGGAAATTAAGAGAATCACCTGGGCTGTGTTGGATGCCATTGAGAAGGACTCATGGAAAGCTCTGTAAAGGAACGGGGCACTTCCCAAACCTGCTACAAAGATACTGTAGGCCATCCTAAACTCTCACAAGGACTTCAGCTGCAGCAGCCCACCAGACCTTTGGGAATCTCAGTTATCTAGGCTGTCATCTGGAAGCACAAGGCATTAGCAGCTTTTGTTCCTTTGGAGACTCCTGCCTTAGTCCCCTCCTCTCCCACTGCAGTATATTTGGGGGACTGGGGACATCTCCTGCTGAGCTCCCATGGGAAGTTTTCTTTAGGTCTCTGCTGGGATGCACATGCTTGGCGTGCTCCTGGTGGCTCCCTTTAATCTCCAAGGGGAATTCTTTCTCCTTGCAAAAGAACTTCACACGTTTCTTTTCAACTACCAGCTTAATACCTTGCATCTGTATTTGGGTGTACAGAGAATGAGAAAGTCTCAGAAGGTGAGCCAAGGGCTTGGGGGGAAGCCAGTCTGTCTGGATCCATGCTAATACCTCCTGGCTGGGCTGCAGCATTAGGGGGACAGCACGGCTGCATGTTGCACTCATTTGTTTAGGAAACAAGATCTGCCTTGATGTACTCGATACCATTACATTTGCAGCCTAAAAGCTTCCTTGTAGTCAGTTATTTCTAATCGGCTCAATTCCCTGGAGTGCACAGCAGCTAAATGGATGGATTCTCTTATCTGGCCTGGCAGGTTTGTTCTAGATAGGCCGTGTGTTCAGGAGGTGAGGTCAGCCCGGCTGGGCGTGCTTGGCACTGCTGCAGTTTCCCCAGAGCTCTGCTCTCTCCATGTGTGGCCCCGGCTCCGAGGGCAGCGCTGCTGCTCCCCACGCACTCGGGGCAGGAACTTTGCAGGCGGTGCCGTTGCAAGGACGAGGTGTAGTCCAGGTGCACCAGAGGAGGTTTAAAGAAGGAAAGAGAGCTCCAGGACAAGTCTGGCTATGACTTCTTTTCCCTGACATGATGAATTCTGATGATTGATTGTGCATTTCTCTCCGCAGGAGCCGCAGAGCAGCAGCTGCCTGGATGAGGATCATCTCAGCGCCTCAGGCTGCCCCGGTCCCAAGCTGTCCTTGAGGCTGAGGTAGTAGATTGAATAGTTGTGGAGTCTGGTCCTCCCTTTGAGCTAACTATACAATCTACTGTCTTTCCTAAGGAGACAGTCAGGTCTTCAGGTCCCACCATCTGCTCCTGCACTCGGCGTGGAGGCAGGTGTTGCAGGCACAGCCAACCTGTGAACCTGCCCCGCCCGTGAGCCAGGTGAGCTCTCCGCTCTGCTCTGTGGAGGTGAGGTAGTAGGTTGTATAGTTTGGTGGGAGGGATTTAATCCCATTTCAGGTGATAACTATACAGTCTATTGCCTTCCTTAAAGAGCAGCAAGAGCACTGGAGGAGCTCCTGAGGTGTCGCTTCTTTCTGCTGAAGATCCCAAAACACATCATGGCATTGTTGAACAGCTCAGTGGGTCATCTCTTACAGCATTCAGGATTGCATTCTTCCAGGAACTGCTCAGTGCCTCGGGTGTATGAGCATGGAGCCACCTGCTTACAGAGAATCCACCTCTGTTTAATGGGTGCAAGAGAAACAGTGAAATGAGTCTGTGCATCAGCTCCTGGTGTTCAGTTCTACCCCTTTTTTTTGCAGGAGATGAGCTCAAGTTGTAAAGTGTTTAAATCTGTTGGTTTTTTCTGGTCTGTCAGGGCTGGAGGGGAGCAGATACTTTGGTACAAACAAGATAGGTCTGAGCTCATAATTTAAGTTTGTTGCACCCAGTTCTGATGTTTGGGTTAAGAGCCAGATCCAAGGGCAAGCTTAGCCTGTGGACTCAGAGCCCTGGAAGCTGAGCAGACCTGGCTGCTTGGCCCCTGCTCAGGAAGTGCATTTTGTTTTGGACGCGTTCCCAGCTGTCCCATGGTATGGAGTTACAGAGTGGTGCTTTGTGACCTGATAATTCCTATCAACATAACTCACTTCCATGCAAACCCCAGCGAGGAGGTTTGGGCTCATGGGTATTTACAGAGGATAAGCCAGTGATTCAGACCAAACACTTGTTCCAAAAGTAAGACAGGTAAGGAAGAGATGTGAGCCAAAGGGAGCAAGTCCTAATCCTTCTGGGTTTTCCCAGGCTTATATCTGACCACAGATACGTGAGAAGAGTTCATGCTTCAGAGCTCTGGCCCTTGGCAAGGGACAGGGAATTGTTAATTCTTCTCTGTCTTAGGAGCAGATGGGACTATCCCTCTGCCATTTCCAAAGTGAGCAGGATCAAGACCTTGAGGGCAGCTGTAACACAATCAGGGCTGCATCACTTCTACAAGACCAAAGGACATTCCAGGCCGTTATCAGGACCATCTCACCACCAGGGAGACATGTGAGACACCAGGGAGTGAGGGCGAGCAGAGGACACCTTCTCAGATGGGAGGGAGAGAGCTGCAAAAAGGAGAAATTGGAGGCCTCCAGTTTCACCCTGAGCAAACACACAGGGAGTCAGACCTGACTGTTTGGGCTGTGGGACTCCCTGAAATGAAGCAGCTTGCTCAAGGCTCCTCTGCTGGGATGGGGTGTAGCTGCAGCAAGGCTGGGACACAGCTGGTGGGTGGGGATGCTGCAGTGTGTAGCAGGGAAGGAATGCAGCCCTCTCTCCATAAATCTGGCTTTTCAGCAGGCCAGGCGCCTCACTGTGCAAAACTAGAGCTTGGTCCTCTCAGCTGCATTATTCTCCTCTAGCTGCTTGCTGAGGGGCAGAGCTCCTGCCCACAAATTGCCTGGAAGGCACCAAAATAACACCACAAGCACGGGAACAGAACAGCACATCCACTTCATATTTGAGGGGTATCCCCTCAAAAAGAACTAATCCTGTGTGTCCCAGATGGAATTAGTTCAGTCCCCCTCCATGGCACTGATATTAACACAGATAATCTCAAGCAGTGGAACTGTGTAAGCTGGAAGCCATGAATAAAATATTACTGGAGATGCTCCCTTGTGAAAATAAACTTGTTTTGACTTGTTTAAAACTGTGTCTTTACTGCCCTGAAGGGAGGTTGGCTGGTGAGCTGGGACCTCCAGAGGGGTGGCTGCTCTCATTCTCTGACCAAGATCCTGAGAGTGGAAGGGAAGACACGGCCAGGACACGATGAGGATGTGGGGCAGACTGGGTTGTCCAAGCAGCTGAGACCATCTGTTTTGACTGTCAGGAGGGGCTTTCTTGAGTCAACACAAATCCCACACAAAGCCCAACTTGCTTCCTCACCCTCAGTCAGCTCAAGAGCTGCAGGTTGGGTGTTTCTCTGCCCTGGATGGTCCTGGCATGTTTATAACTGATACCAGCACCAGGAGAACATGGGGACTTCCAGGATCCACTAACCCAAATAAACTCCAGCTAGGGCTCAGGAAGAAGCCAAGGCAATGTTTAATTTCTCCAATGCTTCCTGGCCCAAGGGGAAGGGCAGCCTCTGTCCAGGAGGAGGGTGAACAGGCTGGCTGAGGTTCTGTTGGTGGATATGTGGGACACCCATGTGATTCACTGGCCAGGATCCCACAGCACATCTCAGTGGGGCAGCAGCATCATCCCTGGCCACAACGGCACCTTCTTTTAGCAAAAAGCAGCCAGAAAGCATGATCAGGAAAGGTGGGTGCCCTCCAGCACCTCCCAAGACACTGTGGGATGAGAGCACTTCCAACACAAACACTCTGAGGGATTATTTGGCAGCTCGATGGACATACCAACAGCATAACCCCAGATGCAAATCCCCCAGGACAGTGTATGCGTCCACCCCAACCTTCCCAACTCACCATGTTCAGGGCACTGAAGTCAAGGAACCCCCTCTTGCTCAACCACCAGCAGAGATGCCCTTCTCCCTGCTGGGAACATGCCCCATATGTGGAGAGAACCAAGCAGGTGGGGATCACACAGCAGCCAGTCCTTATAAACACCCTAAACCCCATGATTTTAACCCAACTCACCCCACCTGATGGTTAATTCCTTCTTTTCCTCCCACCACACATGGCCATGGGGCTGTAAGGACCTGGCAGCATCTTTGCCAGGCTCACCCCAATGCCTGAGTATCCTTCATGCCAATGCCAGAAATGGAGTGGAAATGCTGTAAAAATCTCCCTGGAATGTTTTGTGTCCTCCTCTGTGCACCACATCAAACCCTGCCCTTGCCTAAACCCCCTAATTTAGGATTAAACCAACCCACCCCAAGTGCCTGCGTGAGAAGGGCTCAGCCCCCCTGCCCTGGGGTGCAGGGGGAAGAGAAAAGCGGATTTCCTCCTGGTTTGGAGTTTTCTGTTGTAAGGAACTCTATAAATAGGTCCTTGCACAACAGCATGCCTCCGGAAGTCAAAACCTTAGGGAGAACAAAACTCAACAGTTTTCACAAGGAAAAGCCAAAAAACCCTTCCGCACCTTCAGAAGTCACGTTGGTTTTCAGCAATTCCCTCTGAGCACACAATCAGCAGCATTTTATAGGGATAATATGTGGCTTCCAGGCCTTCAGATCCCTCCCAGGGAGACACTGCACGCCCCACACAGTTTCACAACAGGGTTTATTCAGTGCACAGGACCGAGCAGCAGGTGGGAGGATACGTATAATGGCCTTCAGGTCATCCTCCACCTCATCTGTGTAACAAATCAAAGGGTGCAATCACCAAAGAAGGGACTGTATCTTCCAGTTTTCTTCCTCCCACCAGTCTGGAAAGCTTGTCAAATATTCAACACACTTGACTGGGAATCCTCAGGTGAAGGGAATGTGGGGTGACAAAACAGTGTCCCAGACAATGACAGTGGTTCTGCAGCAACTCCTGGAGCCAGCAATTACCTGTAACATCGTCACCTGGCTCTCTTGAGCTCAGACTGCACCAACTCATGTGGTGACTTGGTTCTCCTGGACCAGGTTCCACCACACACAAATTATATGTCAAGCGGAATCTGTATCTAAATACAAATACACCGAAAATATGCAAAGGAAAAAGCCATGCAGGGCAAAGCTGTAGGAAGGAGCTGGTGGCTCCTCTTAGGCCGGAGGTTTCTCTTCTGTGTGTGCACAGAGGTGCAGGCACAGGCGTAAAATAAAGCTGTGGCAATGGATAATGGCAATAACTGAGGAATGGGACATGGTGCAGAGGCAGGAGAGAGGGAGGAGGCAAGGGCTGCAGAGGTGTGGGGAGAAGGAGGGAGAACATCTGGGTAGCACTGGCCAAAGCTACCCCAGAACCAGGAGGGAAACAGGGAAATAAAAAAGCCTCTCTTTGGACAAGAAGGGAAAGAGATGAAACTTGTCAAAACTTGAGACAAACAGGCATATCGGGAGGGGAAAAGAGCATTTTTGATGGAAACTCATCCTGACAAACACCAGAAAACACCAAACCCAACCACCATGTCTCATCTACAGACACCGAAGCCACCTACCATTGTCTCATTGTCACTTGGGTCCTGCTGTCCCTGGGATGCAGCGGGGCCTGCCTGCCACACGGGTGGGTGGGACAGCCCACCACTCCCAGTTTGGAAATGGAACAGAAGCCCAGGCTGGCCAGGAAAGGAGAAGAAAGGAGAAGCATCCAAGGTCACCAGCACTAGGACAGACTCCCTCCTGTCCTTGGGTCTCCTCAGGAAGGGGACCAAGTTCCCATGGGCTCACTGGGGCTGGAGCAGATAAGGCAGCGTAAGAAGGGAGGTGTCAGCCTGGATTGTCTGGGGTGTATCCTGAGCCCAGTGCTGAAGAAAGCCTTGGTGACTTGTGCAGGGACAGCTGAGAAGGACCATTCAAAGCAGGAGGCCCACCAGGATGGCACCAGGGAGGAGGAAAAATGAAAGCCCTGAGCAGGTTCTGGGGGCTCCAGACATGGGCTGATCCACATTTGTCTCTTCTGAGTTTGTCTCCATTTCTTCAGCGTCCAGAGCACCTGCTGAGAGAGAAGAGAAGAGAAGAAGAGAAGAGAAGAGAAGAGAAGAGAAGAGAAGAGAAGAGAAGAGAAGAGAAGAGAAGAGAAGAGAAGAGAAGAGAAGAGAAGAGAAGAGAAGATGAAGAGAAGAGAAGATGAAGAGAAGAGAAGATGAAGTTAGAGGGGAAGGTCTGGACAGAAGAGGTACTCCCACTCATGCAGGTCTGTCAGTGCCGTGCCCGAGGCACCCCAAGGCAGCAGAGCCCAGGCCCAGGGAAGGCGTGGAATCCTGTGGGTTAGTGGGGGCAGGCTGCAAACAGAACCATGCTTTGGGGGCCAGACATCCAACCAGCCCCTCAGAGTTAGAGGAAAGAGTGAGGAAAAGGCCACCCTCATGAGGAGGATCCCAAGGACCAGTCTGACACTGTTCCTCCCAAGCCTTCTCCATGCTGCTTGGGGATCGCTGCATGTCCGAGTGTCCATGCCAGGACAGACTCCACGGCTGCCTTACCTGACAGGGAGGTCTGGAAATGAGGGCTCTGCCCTTTCCTTTCTTTGGAGGATGATGTTAAACGCAAGAAGGTGGGCTCTTCAGGGCTGAGGACCACTGACTTTGAGGGGGTTATGAGCTCAGCTCTATTAAAACCTAACTTGACCTCTGGAACAACTTGGCTGAGGGATGGAGGTGGAGTGGAAAAGGCTGATTCCTCTTTCCTGTCCTCTGTGACACCTTTCTTTGTTCCTGGGACCAATTTGGGACTTTCTAACAAGGCTGGATTCTCTGTGGTGGAGGAGCTAACAGGGTCTCCAGTGTCTGCCTCTGGAGATACTTCATAATCCAGGTCTAATGTGGGCTCAGAGGAAAGAGTTAGCCCGGTTGGCTCAGTACGATCAGGGCTTTCTGATTCTGGCTCTGTGGTTGTGGCAGCTTTTGGCTCTGGCTTTGCTGTTGTGGCAGGTGCTGGTGCTGTAGCAGCTGGTGTTGGCCTGGCTGTAATGGTGGGAGGTGGTGTGGTGGGTGTGGGCTTGGCCACAGCTGTGGTTGGTTTTGGTTTGGCTGTAGTGGTGGTTGTGGTGGGTTCTGGTGTGGTGGGTGTTGGCTTGGCCATTGTGGTGGTTGTAGTGGGTGATGGTTTGGTGGTAGTGGTGGTTGTGGTGGGTTCTGGCTTGGCTGTGCTGGTGGTTATGGTGGGTTTTGTCGTGGTGGGTGTTGACCTGGTGGTAGTGTTTGCTGTGGTGGCTTTTGGTGTCGTTTTTGTGGGCGTGGTGGTTGTTGTGGTAGGTTTTGGTGTGGTGGTTGTAAGCAAGGTGGGCTTTGGCTTGGCTGTGGTTGTTGTTGGGAGCATGGTGGCAGGGTTTGGCTTGGGTGGTGTGGGGGGGGGCGGGGGTTGG
>VWZG01002123.1:93125-130238 GCA_013396735.1 Grallaria varia
GTGGTGGGTGCTGGTGTTGGGGATTTGGGCTTGGCTGTGTTTGGGAACGTGGGAGTGGGTGGTGGCTTGGCTGTGGTGTGTACTGGTGCTGTGGGTTCTGATTTGGCTGTGGCTGTGGTGGACAGTGGTGTTGTGATTTCTGGTTTGGCTGTGGGGTGTACTGGTTTGGTTGTGTGTCCTGGCTTGGCTGTGGGATGTACTGGTTTGGCTGTGGGTTCTGGTTTGGCTGTGGGGTATACTGGTTTGGTTGTGCATCCTGGTTTGGCTGTGGGATGTACTGGTTTGGCTGTGGGCTCTACTGGTGCTGTGGATTCTGGTTTGGTTGTGGGCCCTGGTTTGGCTGTGGTGTGTACTGGTTTGGTTGTGGGTTCTGGTTTGGTTGTGGGTTCGGGCTTGGTTGTGGGCCCTGGTTTGGCTGTGGTGTGTACTGGTTTGGTTGTGTGTTCTGTTTTGGTTGTGTGTTCTGGCTTGGTTGTGTGTTCTGGCTTGGTTGTGTGTCCCGGCTTGGTTGTGTGTCCTGGCTTGGTTGTGGGTTCTGGTTTGGCTGTAGTGTGTACTGGTTTGGTTGTAGGTTCTGCTTTGGTTGTGGGTCCTGGCTTGGCTGTGGCTGTGGGTTTTGGCAGACCTGTGGTTGGGGCAGGTGGCCTTGCCTTTGCTGTCACAGAGTCTGGAGTGGTCTCTTCTACAATGGGTTCTGGTAAGAGATGAAAAGTGCCGTGGGTTAGGGGTGGCTCAGCCGACTTGGTGGATCTCCCGCACTGAGCAGGACCAGCAGAAACCACGGAGGGGATGAAGCAGCAGCCAACCTCAGGTCCCTCTCAGGTCCCTCTGGGCCATCCCCCACTCTGGGGTTCTCAGCCTGGAGACATCTCATCTCCCTCACGCAATGTCCTGCCCCATAAGGGGCAAAAAATGCTGCCTAAGGGGCTACATGGTCCAATTCTCCTCACCCTGAAGCAGCTGACCCCTCTTAGGAGCAGCCATTGCTCCTAAGCCCTCATGGTCCAGCCTTGGAACTGCAGGCTCAGGGCTTCCTGATGACCCCAGGAGAGTTCAGAACTTGGACCCCCACCCAGGGGTCTGAGTCCCAACAGCCCATCCAGGGGCACATGCAGCTTTGCTCACTCACCACAGAGGTTGTTAACACAGACTGTGTCCTGGGGACACTGTGAACACGGGAGTCCTTCCCAGTATGGCCTTTTCCCTTTCACATTACCCCTGGAAGCAGAAGATGCCAAGAAAAAGAAGGTGTGAGGAAAGGGGAAACAGCCACCCCAAAGAAGGGTCTGAATCAGCTGGGATATCCCAGTCAAGGCAAAACTCAGGATTAATGTGAAAAACAGGTCATGGTCTCCTGCCATGGACTGTCATTGCCATTTTCTCACCAGCCTGACCCCAAGGCTGCTAAAATCTGGGGACAGCTCCATGGACCAGATCCCCCTTAGAACAAAGGCCTTCTTTGGAAACACTTTGCCTCTATTTCTGACCAAGGCCAAACCCTGCTCTGACATCAGGACAGGAGGAAGGACATTTCCAGCACAGAAAGGCCACAGAGATGCACCAAGCCATGCTGGGCACAGGACTTACGGGGGATAATAGTTGCAAACAAGCATGTGCATGTTCTCTGTTTCGATGCCTTCGATCTTCTCACAAAACTTGGCCCCACAGCCGATGTGTTGAGTGTCTCCCCAGACCACCTGAGGCAAAGACCAGGGTGAAGGTGAGGGGATTGGGTGAAGGCAACCTGTCCCTTGGCTTTGAAGGCTGCTCTGTGACTACACCAATGTGTCCCTCACCCTTCAGTGTGTGTCCCAGATCCCACAACCCCACATTGCTTTGGCGTTCAGGATCCACCACCATCTCTGCTCCTCCTTGCTCCCACCCAAGCTGTGAGAAAACTTCATCGCCCTGCCCAAGACAGAGCAGCCACCCCTCCACCCCAGCATCTGGTACCTGGGTGTAGTGGCCACACATCTGCCCGGGGACACACATGGATGTTGTGAAGTTGTAGAACTTCTCCTCCCCGTTCCAGTCTTCCACGGCGAATTCTAGTTCCAATATTGGGGCCATAGCAAAGAGATTTTCCCCCCGTCGACCCCTCTCCTTGTTGTGGTCCCAGATGCACTTCTCTGCATAGGACTGAGCGAGGGCCTCCAGCTCTGGGTCCCAGGTCTGAAAGGAGCTCGGCATCAGCACAGAGAGAGAGGGACACCGGACCCCAGTGCTACCAAACACAGTCCCCAGGAGAGGGGAAATCCATGGTTAGACCCAGCACACACCAAACCCTGGCTTATAGGTCAGACAGGAGAAGGTTAGTGCACCAGCACAGCTCTCCCAACCTCACCTGGAGCACATCCAACAACCTTATGGAGCATCCTCAACTCAGTGAAGACAAACCATGACATTGGGCGAAGAAAGGGAGGAAACCCACCCCGGGTCATGCCAGAGGGGACTGGGGACATCCCTCCCTGTCCAGGGAGGAGACCAGGACGCATCCCCCTGCCAGCTGTACAAAGCCCGGGCGCAGACGCTCCTGGAAAACATCATCTGTTTGCCTGGACCCGAGACGTTCCTGGCTGGACACCTGCCAGGAGCCCCCTCGGGAGCGGCAGTGGCCCTGCCACCAGCTGAGCCCCCCAGACACATTGATATGCAGGAGAGGAGGAGGAGGAGGAGGAGGAGAAGTAGAAGAGAGGTCTCCCTGCACATGGAGAATCCTACACTGCAGCTGTTTGGACCATCTCTGCACCATTTGACGGAGAGAGCAGCTTTGTGCTGGAAGGCAGCCCGGCAAACAGGGGGTCCTAAGGGAGCACCTTCCCAGCCAGAGCCAGGGCTGCATCCAAAGGGGGATAGAGCACAGCCCTGGTGTTGGGCATGTCACCATCGGGGTGTTGAGGGGACTGGAGGAGGAAGGAAACACCTGGATGGGCACAGGGAGCGTTGGTTCAGCTCCCACCATGGCCCCAAGCCATGCTGAGAGCTCCAGTCTGGGCAGCGCATGCCCCTCTCCCTCTGGCACTGAGCTCCACAAACAGGGGACTTGCACCTGCAGATCTGCCTCATTAAAAATGAAATTGGCTTTTTTATCCCCCCCAGTGCCTAAACATTTCCACAGCAACCAGAGCTGTGTCCCAGAAGGCAGCGCGGGGTGACCTCAGCCAGGCACGGTGCCACGGCAGCAGGTGAACCCGGAGGCAGAGACAGTCCAGGAGAACCTTGGAGGGAGGCAGGGATGGTTCCCATGGAAAACCTCTACCTAGGAATGCTTAGGGCTGCTGCTGCAGCAAAAAACAAACCCCGAGTGTTTGGCTCCAGACCTCGAGCGGGTCCTGTGTTTAGGCAGAAGCAACGTGGTGCTGCTGAGGGAGCGTCTCAAAGCACAGGGTCTGCAATCAAAGCCTCATCCGGGAGAACCCATCACAGGGCTGGAATTGCACTGACTTAAGGACCCTGAGAGATCCTTTCCCTCAGGTTTTCACTCTAAAGCCCTGATACTCCCAGTTTTCTGTGCCTGGCTCCGGTGGGTTCCACGGGATCATGGTCCTTAGTGTTCTGGCCATGTCCTTGCTGAGTTTGAAGCCACTGGTCAGACTTCCCTCCCCTCCCTGAACTGAGCTTTTTGCTCCCATTTACGAGCCCACAAAGGTTTGACTTATCTCGGGCAACTTTTGGGCAAGGCAGGGAGGTCTTCTCCAAATACAGTGATCCAAAGAGGAAAGGACTCCAACTATCCATGGTAAACAGTTGTCCGTGTTCATGTGATTTGCAAATTGTGAGGAAAAATTGATGTGGTGCAAGATAAAACAGAATAGCCAAATTTTAATCAAATCAAGAACCCAAAGAAGACAAAAAGTAGCACCAGCTCTAGACCTCATTTTAACTCCCTCTGCAGCCACACATGATACGAGACCGGACTCGGTTTCCAAAAGAAAATAGGAGATCCTTCACCTCCAAGACATGGTGAGGATTAGGAGTGTGATGAACAGCCCAAACCCCTGAAAAACCGGACTGACATGTTTGAAGTTGACATTCCCTCCTATAAATAAAAGTTTCTTCAACTGCAAAGGTGAATACAAAGCATGAGGTGATGCCCCACACAACAGGATTGCCCCTCCAGCTCCTGCCAATGGCCATGACAACGTCTCCAGCTCATGGCCACATCCCACTGGCAGGGATTCCTCCCCATTACGAGGAGCTCCAATGGGCACTTGTGAACAAGAGCTGCAGCACTATCTTGCAGAGCATCAGGGGACTCAGATCACACTTAAAAACTTGCAGAAATTATCAAAGAAAACTCTATAGTTGAAAGAAACTCTTCTCTTTAGAGACAGTTTAGGGAACCCTCCATGACAATTGCTCTGCCCCCCCCTAAGGAACACTCTGATCCCTCCCAGCATTAAGATCAAGCACCACACAAACACCCCAAGATTCCTCTGCAACAAAAGCCACTCACCATCTTCATCATAGCCCTGGCAGTAGGAGAGACCTGGGAGCGGTATCTGTTGTGCTCATCCACGATTATCTTCTTTTCCTCATCGCTCAGGGACCAGCTCAGCTCCAGCGTTGTGAGCACCAGGAACAGGGGAGGAAGCCTCGAGCTCAGCATCGTGCAGTCGGCTTCTGCTCTCAGCAGCCCACGGCTCTGGCAGTCACATTTAAAGCACCTCCCAAAAGCAAGGAACACCCAACAGCTTCAAGACTGGGGAGGAAATGTATTTATTGGAGTTTTTGGAGCCACACAGAACACACCCATCTCACATATCGGCCTGGATGGAGAGGCAGCACTGTGGCTGGTGCCAACGAACACGCGGGGTCCACTCCCTGGGACAGACCCTGTGCCTGGATCCTAATCCCTGGATCAGCATTCCTCATCCAAGCCTCTGCTGCTCCAAAGCCCAGCCATTCCCTGAGCCCTGTTACGGCTCCTCTCTCCTACCTCCTGTCCCTTTTCTCCCAGTCTATAACAACAATCCCACAGCAACCCACAAACCCCCTGTTTTCACACGGGTCATCCCCCATCCCTGGAATGCAGCTGAGTTGGAAAACAGGGCCAGGAGATGCGACTGCTGAGAGCAGTTTGCAGCTCTGCAGCTCCCCAGGCAGGGTCAGAGCCCACCTCCTCCAGGGCCCTGGCTGCGTGGGGGCACAGCGATGGGCAGCCGAGGAACCTGGGAGTGTGGGGTCAGCAGGGCGGTGATGCCCCTTTCCTGAGCCATCACAAGGATGTGGAGGAGAGGATGAACAGCTCAAGTTGCCCCAAAAAGGGGAGTTCAGAGTCTCCAGCTGCCATCCGGGCTGGCTGGAAGAACCAGACCATGGCTCTGCGGGGACAGGCTGTGCTCCCTCCCCACGGACACCTGGGGGGCTCCCCATCAGGGGTCCCGCAGCCCCCGGCACGGAGCCTGTCTGGCAGAGCCTCCCCGGCTGCTGCAGCCTCGGCTCCCCATCTGTGATTGTGCAACTGCCCGGCTCTGCTCCAGGAGCTCCTCTGGGATCAGAGACTCTTAGAAAGGAGCAGCGGGTGGGCAGCTCTGGCCAGCACAGCCAAGTTCATCACACGCCGCCGGCTCTGCCTCCCCCCTCTCCCCTCCTGCCTCCCAAGACAATGCTTTGCCATTTTTCCCCTTGTTTTGGACCACAGTGATCACCTCTCACATCAGTTCTCCTACTGCCCCTCAAATCTCTTACCATTTCATATTACCTCATTTTTCCTTAGGTCTGGGGTCTGCCACACCCTCAAAACCCCAACAATTCCTGCAAGTGGGGTCTGAGGCCAACATCTCACCAGGCTTCACCTCAGCTGCTCAAACCAGAGCTCCCCATTTATTGCTAAGGCACATCTCACAATGGAGACACCTCAACAGCCTGCTGTTGTGTCTCTGTGAACCTGGAGAAACAGCCAGGAGGAATCAACACAAGCTCCAGCTCCTGTGGCCTGGCTTAGGAGGAACAAGGCAGTGCTGAGAATCACAGAATCCCAGAATGGTTTGGACTGGAAGAGTGACCTTAAAGTTCATTTCATTCCAACCCCGTGCCATGGGCAGGGACACCTTCCACTGGACCAGTGCAGGTGCTGGTGTGATGTGGAGATGCAGAGAGAGGCTCCATGTAGCATCCTGGCCCTACAGCATCCTGGCTAAGTGTCACAGGAGAGAGCGTGGCAACAAGGATGAAGGAAAATGGGATACACAGAGCTTGTGGGGAAGAGCAAACAGCCCAGAGGGAGTCACCCCCAGGGCATGTGGCTTGTGGGGAAATGTGAGTAATAGGTGATGCATTCAGAGAGGGCAGGGCGGCTGCTGCCAAAGGGGTGCAGGGTCATCTCTCCACTCCAAACCTGCTCTGACAGCTCCTTCTGGAGCCAATGTCTGAAGCATCAAATTAGCAGCGCAGGGCCCAGGCCCCACCCTGGAGCTGACACACTGGTGTCCAGCCGGCATTAGGTAAGTGTGTGAGGAATGCAGCTCTCCTTCTGCTCGCTCAAGGAACAGCCCACCTGCCACACCCAGGGACCCTCTGCACAGGGGCAGGAGCCACACACCAACACCTGACAGGGGCTGGTCAAGGCTAGTGGCCCCAGAGAGGCCCCACAATCAACCCAGGTTTTCTACTGACTCACATCCTGAGAGTCTTGAGCGTGGCTGGTCGGTGTCTAACAGGGCTCATGCACTGGCTTGGTAGTAACAGGATCTTTCCCCTAATTGCCCACTTTTAGGAGCTCTGGAGGAGTTCATCATCTATCACACTATTCATTCATCCATTCTATGATTCTGTGATTTTAAAACACTGGGACACACACGTTGACTGGGAACGCCCCTGAGCTGAGCAGGATGGCAGTGGGGGATTGTCTGAACCAGCACATCGAGTGCCAAAGCGGGGCTGAGGCGAGGGAGACCATGGTGGGAGCAGGGTGGGGGTTCCAGCATTGCAAAAAACCAGGAGCTGCCCAAACACCCTGATTTTCTGGGGAGGAGAAATGCTTTTCTCCTCTCTGTATTCTTTATAGGGAATTCATGCACATTCTCCTCCACCCAGATGCAAAATCAGACGTGGTTCTGAAAAGCTCTCCCAGCTCCAACCCTTCAGCCCTCACTCCAGGGGAACAGCAGCTGCTCTGGCTGCATTTTTATCAGCTGTCCATAACCTCAGGATGGATTTTTCCCCCCAAAAGCAGCTCAGCAGCAGGAGCAGCAGCCGCGGCACCTGGTCAGGAGGTTATTTTCAATCTGATTCTTAACTACACGCAAAGCTGGCGATTAAATAAAGCTCTGAGGTCTCGGCAGGGCTCTGGGCAGGGCAGTGTGAGCTGCCCAGTTCTCAGTGGTGTCTCTCCCAGTACCATCTGCTGGTCACTGCATCACCGGGCCGGCCGTGACCGTGACCTCAGAACACCCCTGGGGCAGCTGCTTTCCTGCAGGAGACCTGGTGCTGCTGGGCTGCAGAGCCACCAACGACCTGTAACATCATCACTTGGGCCCTCTTGAGCTCAGATTGTACCAACTCACGTGGTGATTTTTTTCTTCTGGGTCAGAGTCCACCACACACAGGTTATTTGCCAAGTGGAATCTGTATTTAAATTGAAATACACTTCAGTTGTGCAAAGAAGGAAGCCATGAAAGGAAAAGCTGTAGGAAGGAGCTGGTGGCTCCTCTTAGGACTGGAGGTTTCTCTTTTATGTGTGCACAGAGGTGCAGGAACACACGTAAAATAAAACCAAGGCAATGGAGTAACTGAGGACTGGGACATGGGGCAAAGACAGGAGAGAGAGAGGAGGCAAGGGCTGCAGAGGTGTGGGGAGGAGGAGGGAGAACATCTGGGTAGTCCTGGCCAAAGCTACCCCAGAACTCAGAGGGAAAAAGAAATCCTCATGTTGGACTCTTATTGGACAAGAAGGGAAGGAGATGCAACTTGCCTAAAATTGAGACAAACAGACACACTTGGAGGGGAAAAGAGCATTTTTGATGGAAACTCATCCTGACAAACACCAAACCCAACCACCATGTGTTATCTGCAAATACCAAAGCCAAGGACCATGTGGTGTTGCCAAACAGGTTTCCAGGTCATCCCTGGGGACATGGGGTGGGTGGGACAGCCCACCACTCCCAGTTTGGAAATGGAACAGAAGCCCAGGCTGGCCAGGAAAGGAGAAGAAAGGAGAAGCATCCAAGGTCACCAGCACTAGGACAGACTCCCTCCTGTCCTTGGGTCTCCTCAGGAAGGGGACCAAGTTCCCATGGGCTCACTGGGGCTGGAGCAGATAAGGCAGCGTAAGAAGGGAGGTGTCAGCCTGGATTGTCTGGGGTGTATCCTGAGCCCACCAGGGTTGTGGAACAACCAGTGCTGAAGAAAGCCTTGGTGACTTGTGCAGGGACAGCTGAGAAGGACCATTTAAAGCAGAAGGCCCACCAGGATGGCAATGGGGAGGAGGAAGAGCAAAAACCCTGAGCAGGTTCGGGGTGCTCCAGCCACATTTGACCGGTCTTCAGTGTCCAGGGCAGATACTGAAGGAAGAGAAGAAAATATGTAGTTAGAGGGGAAGAACCTCTGCGGTGAAGGAGCTAACAGGCTCCAGTGTCCACCTCTACCTGTGGAGATACTTTAAAATTGGGGTCTAATATGGATTTGAAGGAAAGAGTTACCCCAGTTGCCTCAGTAGGGTCATGTCTTTCTGGTTCTGGTTTTGTGGTTGTGGCAGTTTTCAGTTGTATCTTCACTGTTGTGGTAGGTGCTGCTGTTATAGCAACAGGTTTTGGCTTAGCCAGAGTTTTGGTGTGTTTTGGTGTGTAGGCTGTTGGCTTGGCCATGGCTATTGTGGCTCCTGGTGTGGTGGATTTTGGATTGTCTGGGGTTGTTGTCGGGAGGATGGTGGCAGGTTTTGGCTTGGCTATTATGATGGGTGCTGGTGTTCGGGGGTTGGGAGAGTGGGTGTGGGTGGTGGCTTGGCTGTGGTTGTGGTGGATTCTAATGGTGTGGGTTCTGGTTTAGTTGTGGTGGACACTGGTGTTGTGCTGCCTAAGGAGCTACATGGTCCAGTTCTCCTCACCCTGAAGCAGCTGACCCCTCTTAGGAGCAGCCATTGCTCCTAAGCCCTCATGGTCCAGCCTTGGAACTGCAGGCTCAGGGCTTCCTGATGACCCCAGGAGAGTTCAGAACTTGGACCCCCACCCAGGGGTCTGAGTCCCAACAGCCCATCCAGGGGCACATGCAGCTTTGCTCACTCACCACAGAGGTTGTTAACACAGACTGTGCCCTGGGGACACATTGAACATGGGGGTCCCTTCCAGTAGGGCTTTCGGCCATTTTCGTTACCCCTGGAAGCAGAAGATGCCAAGAAAAAGAAGGTGTGAGGAAAGGGGAAACAGCCACCCCAAAGAAGGGTCTGAATCAGCTGGGATATCCCAGTCAAGGCAAAACTCAGGATTAATGTGAAAAACAGGTCATGGTCTCCTGCCATGGACTGTCATTGCCATTTTCTCACTAGCCTGACCCCAAGGCTGCTAAAATCTGGGGACAGCTCCATGGACCAGATCCTTCACCCCCTCTTAGAACAGAACACTGGATGGGCACTGGGGCAGGTGATTCTGTCTCCCTTCTGCTCAAGACCCCTAAGAAGGTCAGCAGCCACCAGCTGCTCAAAGGTGGCCTCAGCAAGCCCAAGTGGTCCCAAAGCTGGTCCCAGGGCTGTGAAGGCCATACCCACTTTTTCTTCCACATCCAACTCTTCCTGCTGGTGCAAAAGTGCTTCTCCACTCCAGACACTCGCTGGTGCCAGCAGGGAAGAACAAGATTACTGTGACTTTAGCCATGGGCAGCTCTTGGGGAGAAGGTCCCTCCCTGGGTCTGTGCCAGGAACTGAGCCAGATCTCAGCAATCACAGGCAAGGATTGCCAGACAACCCTTCCTTCCTCTGTGACCAACCCAAGATAACAAAGGCCTTTATTTGGAACTGCTTTCTTATACTTCTGACCAAGGCCAACCCTGCTCTGATACATGGACTGAAGGAAGGACATTTCCAGCACAGAAAACCCATCAAGATGCACCAACCCATGGGACTTACAGGGGAGAATACTTGCAAACAAGCAGGCGTTTGTTCTCTGCTTCGATGCCTTTTATCTTCTCACAAAACTTGACCCCGCAGCCGACATGTTCTGTGTCTGCCCAGACCAACTAAGGCAAAGACCAGGGGTAAAGGTGAGGGGATTGGGTGAAGACAACCTCTTCCCTGGCCTTAAAGGTTGCTTTGCAGCTCCATCTTCATAATTACCACCACCATCTCTGCTCCTTCTCGCTCCCACCCAAGGCATGAAGAAACCCTCAGACCTTGTCACCCTGCCCAAGATAAACTGGCACCAAACTCTGCTGAGCACCCAAAAGAAGGGCTGCTGAGCACCCAAAAGAAGGGCTGCTGAGCTTGTTTCAAGAAGGGTCTTCTCCCAAAGGCTTGTCATGTCAGGCACCATGCCCATGTCCCCTGTGTCGTTGTGATTCCCACCTGGTTCCCCATCCCTTTGCAGAGGCTTTAGGATGAGCTGGGGTTCCTGTGCAGCACCTTTCCCACCAGCCCCATCCCTCCCCCTCAGCAGTTTGTACCTGTTTGTAGTTGCCACACATCTGCCCAGGGGCACACTTGGCACTTATCAAGCTGTAGAATTTTTTCTCCTCATTCCATTCTTTCACAGCGGATTTTAGGTCCTGAGTTGGGGCCATAGCAAAGATGTTTCCCTCCTGTTGGTCACCCTCATTGTTGTACTTCCAGATGCAGCCAGACTCAGTGTTGCACTTCCAGATGCACTTCTCTGCTTCTGATTGAGCAAGGGCCTCCAGCTTCGTGTCCCAGGTCTGAAAGAAGCTTGGCATCAGCACAGAAAGAGGGACACTGGACTCTCTAACATGAATAAGGCACTTACCAAGAACCCCTGGGCTCTCTGGCCACAGTTTCCCCAGGTCAAACAGAAAGCCAGTGCATCGGCACAGCTCTCCCAACCTCACCTGGAGCACATCCAACATCATCATGGAGCATCCTCAACTCCGCATGGAGAAACTCACAGTGCTCAGGGTTCTGGCTCTGTCCGCACTGAGTTTGAAGCCACTGGTCAGACCTCCCTCCCTGAATTTAGCCTTTTGCTCCTATTTATGAGCCCACAAAGGTTTGACTCAGCCTGGGAAACGTTTGGGCCAGGCAGGAAGGTCTTCTCCAAGCACACTGTGACCCAAAGAGGAAAGGACTCCAACTATCCAGTTGTCCTTCACCTCCATGTGATTTACCAATTGTGAGGAAAAAAAATCACATGATGGAAGATAAAATAGTCAAATTGTAATCAAATCAAGAGTCCAAAGAAGAGAGAAAGTAGAACCATCTCTAGAGCTTTTTTTAGTTCCACTGCAGCCACTCATGATTTGGTTTCCCTGAGCAAACTTGGGGATCCCTCACCTCCAAGGCAGCCACACACAAGGCATGGTGAGGATTTGGAGAGGTATGGACAGCCCAAAAAACTGAAAGACCTGGTTGTCATGTTTGAAGTTGATGCAAATAGAAAACACCAGGCAAAACCCCACACAACAGGATTGCCCCTCCAGCTCCTGCCAATGGCCATGACAACGTCTCCAGCTCATGGCCACATCCCACTGGCAGGGATTCCTCCCCATTACGAGGAGCTCCAATGGGCACTTGTGAACAAGAGCTGCAGCACTATCTTGCAGAGCATCAGGGGACTCAGATCACACTTAAAAACTTGCAGAAATTATCAAAGAAAACTCTATAGTTGAAAGAAACTCTTCTCTTTAGAGACAGTTTAGGGAACCCTCCCATTGACACCTTCTTGGAACCCTCCAAGACAATTGCTCTGCCCCCCACTAAGGAACACTCTGATCCCTCCCAGCATTAAGATCAAGCACCACACAAACACCCCAAGATTCCTCTGCAACAAAAGCCACTCACCATCTTCATCATAGCCCTGGCAGTAGGAGAGACCTGGGAGCGGTATCTGTTGTGCTCATCCACGATTATCTTCTTTTCCTCATCGCTCAGGGACCAGCTCAGCTCCAGCGTTGTGAGCACCAGGAACAGGGGAGGAAGCCTCGAGCTCAGCATCGTGCAGTCGGCTTTTGCTCTCAGCAGCCCACGGCTCTGGCAGGAAGATTTATAGCAAGGAACACCCAACAGCTTCAAGACTGGGGAGGAAATGGAGTTTTGGAGTGAAAACAGGACATGGGACACACCCTTGATGGAGAGGCAGTGCTGTGGCTGGTGCCAACCAGTGCACAGGACAATTCCTGTCTCCAGAGAGTGAAACTCCATGTCCTTCCTGGGCAGCTGTTCCAGTGCTCTGCCACCCTCCACGGAGAGTTCTTGTATTGAGGTGAAACTTCTTGTGTTTATGGTCATTGCTCCTTGACCTGTTGCTGGGCACCACCAAAAAGAGTGGCACCATCCACTTGGGTGCCTTTGGAGACATTTAAAAGCATTAATGCAATCCCCTTTCAGTCTTCTCTTCTCAAGAGTACCTTGGCCCAGCTCCCACAGTGTCTTCTCATAGGAGGGATGCTCCATTTTCTTTATCACCTTTGTGACCTCTGCTAGACTCTCTCCAGCAGCTTCTTGTCTTTCTTGAAATGTGCAGACCAGAACTGAACACAATGCTCCAGATACGGCCCCACCAGGGCAGGGAAGAGGGGCAGGATCCCCTCCCTGACTCTTCCCAATGCCCTGCTGGATCCCACTGTCCCTCCTGGCCCCCAGGGCATGCTGCTGGCTCAGGAACAGCTTGTAATGCACCAGGACCCCCTGCTCCTTCTCCACAGGGCTGCTCTCCAGTAGGTCCCCTCCAACGTGTGCTGGGACCTGGGGTTATCCCTCTCCAGATGTAGGACCTGCATTTGTTGAATCTCATTAGTTTTCCCTCCGCCCAGCACTTCAGCCTGTCAAGCTCCCACACTGAAAGGCAGCACAGTTTCTTTTTCCCAAAGTGTTTCTTAAGACATTTCCCAAACAAAAGCGTTCTGACTTTTCATTTAAAATTATTCCACTTAAAGTGCTCTAAAAAGGGTTAAATAATCCCTCAGTGGCTGACATGCAACATGAAAATAAAAATCAGGAAAAGGGAAAAGGTGCATAAATACTCGCATTTAATTGCAAAAAGTAAAAACTTTTTATTCTTCTTACATACAAATCTCATTTATTTACACACTTTACAGGCTTTTCCCAAGTATTTACAAAGTTTGCAATATATTAAATTATGACTATCCATAAAATTCTGCATTAAGTGCATATTTACATTCTTTTTTTTTTGAATCCACCACTGAATTTAGTGTTCAGCATTGAAACAGTCTTTATGCATATATAGCTTTACTTCCCAGCACACCTGAGCCTTTAGAACGTGGCTCCGCTTCCCAAGACAAAGAGATAATGCTAAAAATAAATCACCTGCCATTTGTTTCAATGTCCAAAGCAAAGGGGAAGTCCAGCAACTCCCTTGTCTAACTCAGCAGGACACTAAATCTGCCCTTTACAAGGAGGAGGTTCCTGAAGAGGAGAATATTGAGTTTTACCTATAAAATTTACCAAGAGGAGAAAAGTTTGGTTTGCAGGAAGCAAAAGCTCTTTGTGCACCCACCAAAATGGCCTCACCCCAGGAGATGTCTGGTTCTCTTGGGGACCACTGAGCCTGGGATTGGGTGGATGTGGAAAATTCCCTCCTGGAGCAGTGTTACCGAGGTGAACCAGGGGGTTTCAAGGCAGGAGGATCCCTTTTCTGAGACATTAGTGTTTATAGAGCTCACATCTCTACCATGAGATGTCCTGCTCCCACCTCCTTCTGCTTGAGATGCTCCTGCTGCTGGAGCCCAGGAGGTCATGAAGGCAGGGAGGTGCACTGATCCAGCCCAGTCAAACCAGCTTCTCCACCAGAACTTTGCAAAAACAGGGAGTAGCTGAAGCCCAGAGACTCACAGGAAATCTGACTCTAGAAAGCTCTCCAGGGTGCTGCAAAGGGAGCCTGAGGCTGGGACCCCTCGGGGGAATCAGTGTGTGCAGTGACAGTGGGGAGGAAAAAACCAGAAAAGAAACAAAGAAAGCGAAAAAAAAAAGAAGAATCAATAGAAACTGTCAGCTTGGCTCCCATGGGGCCTGCTGATTTCCTGGTACTGAAGTAAATCATAATAGTCCTTTCTCCTCCTTTCAATTACCCTGAGTTCAGGCCTGAGAACAATGGCCAGTGACCCCTGCTTTGGGAAGCAGCTTTAAACCACCATCCTCCTGCCCAGCTGACAGGCACAGCCCATCCTTCCAGCCTAGCAAGGAGAGAGGTGACTCCTCCCCACCATTGCCCTGGGTAGTACCGATTTCTGGCGTAATTTCAGAGCAGCCTTGCAGCCTCTGGGATGTCAGGTGATGAGTAGGAATCCAACTCCCAGCTCACAGGTAACAGGCTCTGGAGCACAAAGGGACTTTACAACACTGGAATGCACATGTTGACTGGCAACCCTTCTGAGCTGGGCAGGGTGGGATGGGGGGATTGTCCAAACCAGCACAGTGAGTGCCAAAGGGGAGGTGAGGCGAGGGAGACCACGGTGGGACACTCCCTGTAAGACTCATCTGATTGTACCTGTCCCCATGATGCCTCAGTAACTGCAGAAATAGCCCCATCCCCTCAGTTCAGCCTCACCAGGCTCTCTAGGTAAGTCCCAGTCTCCTGCAGCCTTTCCAAGGGCTCTGTGAAGCTGGAGCTCTGAACGAGAAACACAACCAAGGCTCACTTGCAGCTAAAGGTATCAAAAGCTCCTCTTGGCCATCACTGTTTTGCCACAGTGGCCTCCTCTCTGGGTTTCCCACCTGGCCCCTCGCCCGCGATGCCGAAGGTGCAAGCACCACTCCTCTGGCAGCTGAAGACAGGAGCTGCTCTGGAAGCTGTGCTGCAGACTGGGGCTTGGCAGCCTCAGCCAAAATCGGCTCTTTATCAGCAGGAGAACTGCCCTCCTGTTTTAGTTTAGCAGCTAATTCCTTACAGCTTTTGAAAGAGGAAGAGAAAATATACTGGAAAGCTTAAAAACAAATGATGTAAACTCCGAAGGGAGCAAGGTTGGGACATATGCAATGTATCGCCCAGACACCAAGCTGGAAACTTATGCAGAGCCCATAAAGTGCACTTGGAGAGCTTCTCTGCAAACAGGCCACACTCACCAGCTCCTATCTAACCAGCTGCAAGTCTTTGAGGAAGGGAGAAGCAATACGTGAGAACACTTTCACTAAACAGGCAGAAACCTGCTCTTTCCTTCACCTTCCCCCCTAGTCTAAACAGCAACTGTAAGTAGATCCATTTTCTCTGCTTCTTCCTGAAAGAGCCAGACAGCCACAATGACTTAAGTGCAACTCTCAAAATCCAGGCATTTCACAGACACTTGGGAATTGTCTCCGCAGCTCTTTTACAAGTTACAGTCAAGGACGCTTAGCAGTGACAGCGTCACCAAACCATCACAATCTCACCAAGAGAGGTCCAGCAGCACCTCTGAGCAAGTGCTTTACAAAAATGGGTCAGGTACAAAACCAGTGAGAGGTGAAGTAATCTTGTCAGCCTTTGAATTTGATTTGAGAAGCTGCCAAAGCGTAAACAGCAACAGTCACTGACAAGGTCCTGATTCTGCCATCACCAAACTCCCAAATTTCCATTAACTAAGACCGAGGAGGGGATGGGGTGTGTGTGTCATGTGTGTGTCTTGGCATGTACAAGATTGCACGTAGTCTCATGAGTGTAAAATACACCCCAAGCAATGAGAATACTAATGAAAATCTTATTAATCCAATTCTCTTTAATATTTTGCTACAAATTAGATTAGTCCTTTTCTATCCTGAGAGAGTCAGACTCTCCCCCTTTGGTTCTACTACATCTGGTGTGTGTTGGTCCAGCACCGAGGGTCATTAACAGACTGACACAGGTGCTGGGGTTGTTCTCAGTGTTTTGACAGAAGAAAAACAAGGGTTATGCATAGAAATGTTCGTAGTGTCAAGGCCTCAGACTAAATTCTTTGGAGCAGGAAGTGTCTTCTGCCTTATCCTTGTGCAGGAGCCAGATGTGGTCATCCCATTTGGCAGCTTTTGTCAGCCCCTAATAAGATCAGTATGATGTTTGCTCCCATTTTTCTCAAAAACAAAGGCTGGACAGACATTTTTCCAATCTGTCATTTTACACGTACCTAAAACATTTACAGAGAAAAAGGCTCCCGCTCCTGAGAACGGAATTAACTCGCAAGCAAAACCTCTCCCAACTCCGTATTAACAAGTGTGAGAGTATGTCCTGAACCCCAGCCCTGGCCAATGAGTTCAGCCTGACACATCTGTAAATGATCTTCAGCAGCGGGATCAGACCCAAAGGATCAGCCCTGGAAGGGACGGCAGCATCCACAGCCTGCCAACACTGAACCCGAGCCTCTCTCAGGGCACAGCAGTGCTCCAGCAGGAGGAAACATGCAAAGGCAGCTTGGAAAGGACCCAGGAAAAACCAACGTTCCCTCTGAAGACACAGCTCCAGGTCTGGAAGGAGTTGATATAAAAATATGCTAGGGATTAGGGAGCTTCCAGGTGTTCCCTGGGCTGGGAATGCAGGCAGTGCCTCCAAAAACAAGAAGGAGCTGAGAAAGCCCTTGGTGTCTGGGGTGAAACCTGTACAGAGGTGCTCTGCTCCCAGACCCATCTCCATCCAGAACTCCTGCACTCCCAGCACCAGCACCATGTGTTGATGTTTTAGCAGGAAAGGAGGTAGAGGGGAAAAAAAGTAGAATTACTATTTGACTCACAACCTGCAGATACAGAACCACAAAAGAGTGATCACAACAGAGGAGCCCAAAGAGATTGTTTTGGTAGGCAAGGGGCAGAGACCCTAAGGCTCAGGGCTCCCCCCAGGCCAGGAGTACAGAGCTGGGATCAGCTTTGGGGAGGACACAGCCATGGATGTTAGGGAGGGTTAGGCTGGGACACATCACCAATTAATTCCCTTTATAGAATTGGCCTGACAAGACAGGCTCAAAGCTTCCTCCTCAGGAGGAATGTACACAGAAATGTCACACACCCCCTCCACTTCCAAACACCCCCAGGAAGTTTCAGAAGTGCCATAATCCACAAAGGACACAAGGTGAATCTCATCCTGAGAAATCCTTCTGCTGTTCCTGGGAAAAAAACCTTTGCTGCAAACCCAGGGCTTACCTGAGGGGACAGGGAAAGTCATAAATAGCTTGAGCTTCTCCCAAAACATATTTGAGGAAAGGCAAAGAATTACCTCAAGGGTCAGGAAAACAGTCATTTTTAAACACTGTAAACATGCAGATGGCAAAGCTGCCTGCCCCAGTTGCCCCAGCTCACTCTCGAGATGTTGCCTCAGCTTCAAAGCTGAAAGTCTTCTTGGCCTGGGAACAGCTGTGTTTTCCCACCCCTCTGTCCTTAGCTGGTAGCTCCATCACAAACCATCGCTGGCTCTGTCCCTTTGGCCGTGAAGCTCATTGTCCAGTAATCTGTGCTGACATAACCTTTGAGAGAGGCAATGGAGAGGCTGTGTTAGGTGAGTCCACCCTTAAATGACTGCTTCCACTTCCCATAAAGGGATGCGTATGTGCTGGAGCTCTTTGGAGAGACCCTTCCCTCAGGGAACACTGGGTTGTAACACCCATCATGTCTTAGGTAGCCTACACTGCTCAGTTTTGACACTGAGCATCTCATGGTATCCCTCTGTTTGTGTTCCAGGCCACAAACTCCCAGTCCAGAAGGATCATCCTCTGTACTGTGACAAGCAGGCACACACCAATTTGGGAGTGACAACAGCACTGACCAGACTGGAGGTGGCAATGGCACTGGCCAGTCTGGAGGTGGCAGGTCTGTCCCAGGTCTCAGAGAAGCCCCAGCTGGAAGCAATCCCCTGACTCCAAGGGATCCTCCAGTCCCTGCATGCCACAGCTCCAGTACTCACCCAAATCCCCAGCTTCCAGCTCCACCTTGAACATCTCACAGTGTCCTGTGCACGTGTCCAGAGGTGCCACAGTCAGGGTGAGCTGCCCACTTCCAACAGCAAAGAGGCTGTGCAGGCTGTAGCTCTAGGATGAGAGGACAGCATTTCAAAAGCTTTCCTTGGGTCTGCCCAAGCACAGGAAGGCAGGTCACTGCCCTGCAGGCAAGTGAGACAGTGCAGACACCAGGTTTGCTGCTCCCCTCAGCTACCAGCAGATCGCAGAGTCATGGCTGAGGGAGCTGAATGCAGGAGTTCTCCTCCCCTCCAAGGCAAGGCAGGCCCTGCACACCCTCAAAACCCACAGGAAAACAGAGGAGGACATGAGGTCAGGTCACTGTCTTCAGTGAAACATCTCTATGGGCAGGAATCTTGGAATGGGTGGCACTTACTGCCAGGAACAACTCTTAAAACACAACTCTTAAATGAATTCGGCATAGCTGTTCACAAAAAGATCACCCCTCACCCAGCTACAGAGCAAGGCCAAGATAGAAATGTGAAGGGAGCTGGGATCCCACATGGACATCCCTGCCCAAGGCAAGGGGGGTGAAATGAGAGGATCCTTAACGTCTCTTCCAACCCAAAGAATTCTGGGATTCATTCTGCGATTCTATGACATCTCCAATTGCTGAGATGGGCACAGGGCATCTCCTGCCCAAAACCAGACACAATTGCTGGGAGGTACAGCCACCCTGAGATGCCACTTTACTCAGGGATGGACAGAACTGATACAACCCTAAATGCTTCTTTTCAAGATTGTATCAGCTGGAAATGCCCTGCAAATCCCATAAAAACTTGGAGTGGCTGGAAGACAACCCACAGACAGGAAAATCATGTCTCTGGAATGAATTTCTCACCTTATTCCCCAAATCTGGATGGTGGATAAGGAAACAGCTCTCCAGGGACGCTGTCTTGGGGAAGGACCGCAAAGAGTATTCAGGGAGAAATTCCTGCAGAATCAGAGATTTGTTCCTAAACAGAACAAACCAGCCCATATTAAAGAAATATCAAACAATGATAATGTCTGCATTTAAAAGCTACTTTCCAGACAAAATTCTTCACAAACATTCATGCTTGATAAAAGCATCACAGATTAGTCCCGGGAGCTGGGAGCAAAATGTCACCTCTCAGTCTCTAAACCTGCACTCATTCCTATCTTCCTCTTTGTTCCTGCAGCAGGACCATGTGAACAGGGAAGAAACAGATCACGATTGATGGTTAGTTTTCCTCTCTTCTTCCCCTTAAATGATCTGAGTCACTGACTGGATCCATGAATTACAAAAGATGCAGAGAGGTGGCATTGTACACAACCATAACTGAAACCACATGGCAAGGCCAGGGGGATCCAAGCTTATTCTCTAGACCACCAAATGCAGCTGGAAAAGGCAGGGTGGGGCTTGTTATTTTTGACATGATTAATACTTCTGTACCCTGACCATCCCTCTACCAGCGTTCGCTCTGCAGCCTTAGAGATCTCTGAGTTGTTCCTGTCTTGTAGCCACACAGGACTAGGCTTGGCCATTTTTTCTGCACGACACCTAACACAATTTGTAGAATCCCATCCCTTGGCTTTTTTTACTTCTCAGTGTTTGCAGAAGTCATGGAATCTCTACTCAGTCAGGGCTAGTGGTGGGGGATTCCCACTGAGCAGACAGGGGTGACTAGAAATGTGAATCAGTTGCCTCAGGTGATCAAACCACAGCCCAGATAATTAATGTACAGCCTGAAAAACAGGACTGAGCAGTCTTATAGAGGAAGCAATACCTTAAGTCCAAGCCACAACACTCCATTTTTAGTGGGGTCTCAGAACACATCAGTGACAGCAAGCAGAGGGAAGCCTGTACCCCACTCCTGTTCTCCTTCCCTGCAGCTAAAGGCCACTGGTGGCTCACACAGGCAGAGTCTGTGTCCATCTCTCACATGTTTTGTCTTTGACTCACCAGTGAAATGGGCAGCTCCACAATTCAGCTGAATTTTCTTCTGTTAAAACCTCTCCCAGTTCTGGATCCTGGGACTGGAAATGCTTCAGTTCTTCATAGGAGACATGCTGCCCTGTCTTAAAGGACACAAAACAAAGATCAAAGCTGTGCACCCAGGGTTCCTCCCTGCTCCCACTTCTCTCCTCCCAGAGAACATCCAAGATTGCTAAGTTTCCAACTGCAGTGATCATGAGTCAAAGGTATGAACTCTCACTCCCCATATCTTTATCCTGGGGTGAAATTTCTTCTTAGATATGATGTTCTACCTCACTCAGCAGTTGAGTTTGTGGGTGAAAGCACCCACAGGTCAGGGTCTTTGGCTGGTGCTGTTCAAGAGTTTGGACTAATCACCCAGCCTTACAAATCCATGCATTACCTTGATTAGAAAAGGCTGATGCCCCCGGAACTTTTCTGATAGTTCTCCGAACTCTGTCAGTATCTGAAGGGTTTTCACAGCAGAACAGACTGCGCAGTTTGCAGGAAGTGCAGAAGTGTTCTGTCTGCAACCTGCTGCCCACCAGTCTTGGCATTCTTGGTAAGAAACAAGAGAAATGTGTTTAATTAAGACCAAAAATGAAATGGAAAGGAGACAAACTCTACGATAAACTCATTATCCCTAACATGAAACACTGAGATTTCTTACAGTTTCTGATGGCTGTAGTTAACGCAAAAAGAAAAAGTTGCACTGGGCAGGGAACTTGAGAGACTGTTTTCAGCACATTTTGAAGATACGGCTGAAGGTTGTGAGAAATGGGAGAGCTCCATGGAAATTCCACTTCTCTGTTCACAAGGCATGCAGGCTAAACCACCCTTTCATTATCAACACAAGGATGACAACCATCATATGTAGTGCAATTAAACTGAAACAAGTCCATAAGCAAAAGAGCAGCCCAATGTGTTAACAGGAAATAACACCCGTGAGATAAAAAAAATAAAAAAAAAAAAATCCAGGTTGGAAAGAATAGCTGGTGCCATGAACCTTTCTAGGAAATATGTGAAATCACCATCCTCCCCTGTGTTAATTAAGAACTACTTTGTCCTAGGCAGTTTGCTGAAGGTGCCAGGAAATGTGAGATTCCACTAAGATTATTCCTGCTGTTTTTATCCATTCCATGCTTTGACCTGAAGATGACACAGAGAGAAAAGCCCTGACATAAGGAATCCCTGGACCACAGCTACATCCATTTTAAATTCCAGAAATCATTGTTACACCACAGCCAGTTGAACTAGCCTACAATGAGCACTGCATATGTTTACATCTTTAAAAATTCAATTTTTACATGACAACATCAACTTGATGTCTACATCCTGCCTCCCTCCTCCAACTTAACAGCCCTCCCAGCACAGAAAGTAAGCAAACATTAAGAGAAGAGAGATGGTGCAGCACAGAATGAGCAGGACAATGGTGAACACCCCCTGTGTTACTATGCTAAAGATGTGCAGGAGCAGCCACCACACTAAACAGAATATCCTCAGTTGGACCCACAAGGTCATCCAGTCCAAATCCTGGCCCTGCACAGGACAACCCCAAAATCCCACTCTCTCCCTGAGAGTGTTGTCCAAACACTCCTAGAGCTCTGGCAGCCTTGGGGCTGTGCCCACCACCCTCTGGGGAAAGAACCTTTCCCCGAGACCCAACCTAAACCTGCACTGATATAAATTTTTCTATCTGGAGATACAGCAGAAGGTTGTGAGAATTGGGAGAGTTCCATGGAAATTCCACTTCAAACACCCATTTTGTGGCAGCTATAGCTCTGGTTCTGCAGCTTTAATCCCATGGGAGACGTTTAACTTGGGAAGTGGCAGCAAACCCATCCCAGCTCCTGATCTGTCAGGGTGGGTTAGGAAAAACCTAGGGCCTGGGACACATCTCACATGAAACATCCAGAGATATGTTCTCACAACAGACCCACCCTTCTCAGCACGAGTAAAACAGCTCATGTATCCTGGATGCTGCTGCAGACTTAGGAAATGGAGGGGATGGGACAGGGGAGAAAAGAGTCCAGTCTGCCTGAAAAATAAAGTTGGGAAATGAGGATGCACAGCGGCTTTTTGAGGGAAAAAACAGGCCTGTTACTGCCACCACAACTTCCAGCCACGCTCACGCTTCTGCACATGGGAAATAATGGATGAAGAGCACTTAATAGGAAAGCTTTTGTTTTATTTTCCCCTCTGCATCTGAAAAAGGCAATGAGGAATGTTACAGAGGATTTATGTTCATTGGGACATGACAACAAGGAGCAGATTGGGATTCATTTTGCTTCTTTCTTGCTGAATATTTCCAGTCGACTCCCAAATGCTGCATTTCCCACCCTACTGCTGGGATATGGCCTGAAAGGGATCAGGATATAATTCCTAAGTCTTTCTGGAAGATGCATCTACACTGCTTTCAGGGAAAGGGGGAAAAAAGGCGAAATAAAGTGTAAAATCCCTCTTGCAAGCAGAAGTCTCACTCCCATGAGAAAATGCTCCAACGCACTTTCCCTCCCTGCTCACAAGAGAAAAAAGCAAATCTTTGTTCCACTGCCTGTAGAAAGCTTCAATTTTACAACAACAAAAAAACTCAACTCACAAAAAACAGCTGGTCAGTGACAGGAAACAAAAGGCTGAAAGATCTCACCAGAGAAAGGGCAGTCAGCACGAAGAGAACAAGAAAACATCTTATGGTCTGTCATCAGATGGGGAGTACCAGGACTATAATTTCTCTCTGGGCAAAACTCATCCCAGAGCATTAAGTACAGTTGTCCCCAAATTTTCTCTCTGGGCTCAGGGCAGTACCCCATGGAACAGGATGCTAATCAGCTTGACAGTACAGAGCTTGATTCCTCTTTTGAGCCAGGCTGGGATATTTGCATTCTCAATTGCTCAATTCAGGAGGTGATTTCTTTTCCCCATGAATAACCGAGTAGGGTTGAGATGCATTTCAAATGCTGCAAGTGGGGTTGTGGGATTTTTTTTGGTAATTAATCTTTTAGATTTATTGTGGAGGTTGTTAGTCTGTGCACCAGCATGTGTGTGACTGGCATGACAAGCACGGGCAGAGGCTGCCCTTCCCAGGGAGGGTGGGAGGAGAGACAGAGGAGCCAACATGAACTGCATGCTGGGGACCAAGGCAGGATTTTATCCAGGATGCTCCTTTTCTCCTCTTACCCTCCCTGCGTTCCTTTTACATTATCACCCTCCCCAGACACTCTGGGGGGCTGTTTCGGTGGAAGTGGAGGCACAGTCTGTGCATGGCCTGCTTGGGGACAGAATGGAGGATGGACTTCATCCCAGCACAACCATCACACCATGGTCCCATCCACTCACATGCAAAGTGCTGGGCGGGGGCAATGATCCCCATGGAGTTCCAGGGCAGGAGAGCAGCTGTTACACTGAACTGTTCACTGTGCAACAGAAGCGTCGGTGGGTCCCATCCAACCTCTCCTGAGGGGCAGCCTTCACTTTGTCAAGCAGAACCTCACTTTCCCACAACCACCTAATATTCCCTTTCATGTGTTATTACTTCTCCAGAACGAGAGTTGTCTTCTCCCTGTATCAGGAGAGCTCCTGACAGCACAGCCAGGGCTGCGATTTCCAGCTGCTCACACAGCACAGACCAAGAGATAACAACTTTCCCTTGAAACACATCTATGATTAATGCTACAAGGAGCTTATGACTCTACTTTCCACTATGCAGAAAAATAATTTACAACTCAACATCAATTTAAAATGAGTACTCCGCCCTTCTTGGCTGTGTCCACAGAGGATCTCCCAAATTTCTGGCTGTCCCCAGCACTACAAAGGGGTGTGTGCACAGCCCCAGAGATGCTGGGTGTGGACAACCAGATTGGAAGCTCAGAGGTTACCGAGAAGACCTGGCCCTGCTTCTGCCCATTGCAGCAAAGCAAATTAACTTATGGAAACCTGCCCACATGGATCTGGGAGAAGGATCTCAGCAAGCCCTGCTCTCTTTAGGGACCATATGGAGGGCCCAGGATCAATCTGTCAATGCAGCAGGTTCAAAGGGAACCTTTTGTACCCATTTGTTCCTGCAGAATACAGAGCCAAGGGCTGCCTGTGACCCTAACAAAGTGTTGAAAACACAAAACCTCCTGTGTGTAGAACTGCAGGTGCTAAGCCAGCTTGCTGGCTCCTTATCTCACTGCTTTGCTCCCCAGCACTCAGGACTGCAAGGCTGGGACAATCTCCAGCAGGCAAGTGACAGCCAGGTCTGCACAGGGAATTCTGGACCCGGGGAAGGGAGATTCCCCCAGGACTTCACAGTGCCCCTAGGTGTTGTGTCTGTGGGGGCTGTTGCTGCCATCACTCATGGTAACTCCAAGGAAGCTCCCCAGACGGCTGGTTAATGCACTGAGCAGCTCCACAACCTGCAAAGGTTGATTCCAAATCCCTGATTCCTCTTTCTGAGGATGAGAATATTCCCCAGTCCCACCACATACCTCACCAGGCACCAGTGCCATGAGTATCAAGTAATTTCAGCAAGCCTTGGATGAACTCAGGACTCCCAAGAATGGCTGTGCACTGAATATTCCCCAGACATTTCTTTGTCCTTTCTTGTAGGTCCACTGTACAAGCCTGGCTCTTCCATTAAAAGGTGATTCTGCCCCACTCAGGTGAGATCCCACCTGCAGCAGCCTCCAGCTCTGGGGTCCAATATCAGAAGGATGTGGAGCTGTTGGAGAGAGTTCAGAGGAGGTCATGGAGATGCTCCAAGGGGTGGAGCCTCTCTGCTCTGGAGACAGGCTGGGAGAGCTGGGGGTGTTCAGTCTGGAGAAGGGAAGGCTCCAGGGAGACGTCAGAGCCCCTTCCAGAGCCTAAAGGGGCTCCAGAAGAGCTAGAGAGGGACTTGGGACAAGGGATGGAGGGACAGGACATAGGGAATGGCTTCCCACTGCCAGGGGGCAGGGATAGATGGGAGATAGGAAAGGAACTCCTCCCTATGAGCGTGGGGAGGCCCTGACACAGATTGCCCAGAGAAGCTGTGGCTGCCCCATCCCTGGAAGGGTCCATGGCCAGGTTGGATGGGGCTTGGAGCAACCTGGTCTAGTGGAAGGTGTCCCTGCCCATGGCAGAGGTGCGATGAGATGAGCTTTAAGGTCCCTTCCAACTCAAATCATTCTATGATTCTGTGATGAAGGGACCCATGAGATCCCTCAGTGCTCTGACATCCAATTCCTACCACCACAGAAGGGCTGCAGCTCTCCCTGCAGCTGAACATCTCCTGCTTCCAGATGCTGCATTTTACAGTGCTGCTTCCCATTATTTTAAGGGTAGGGATTTGCAACGTCCAGCCTTTAACCTTAGAGTGAAGTTGCAGCTCATAACCTACTGTTATTTCTTTGACACCCAATGACTGTACAGGTTGCTCTTACTCTGAAGATCTGACTGTCCACTTGCTGCTTTGGGACCACTGCAGACTCATAGATATCCCTTGAGTAAAGAGCTTGTAAACTGTGCTATGCCACCGCAGCAAGATATACTATGTGCTTATCACCATACCCCCCTTCCCAGATTTAATAGACAGATAAAACAGTATTAAAAAAAACTCAAAGCAATTTAGACATCAATTCATGATCACAATCTGATGATATGGGTAAATCCCATCATTCTTACTTTACAGATGTAGAAATTTCAAGCTCTGCAGTTACCATGTGGCACAGTTTGGAAGAGGCACTCAGAGCACTTTGTTGCCCAAGAAATGTTTCTCAAACTCCATCTTGCTGAAATTCTTCACTAGGCTAAAAATTAATTTGATCATGTATAATGTCATGTCACAGTCAGGCAAAACTGATGGGTTCTTAAGTAAGTCAAGCAGGAAACATAAAGATTATTAATTACAGCCTGGGAGTGATGATTAAGGATTGCATCACAGTGGGGGTTTAAATATATACTACAAAGAGTGTCCCTGGCCAGCACAAGATCCTCACCCCTTCCTCATATTGAACTTGTATAGTAGCTCTGAGCATACTGAATATATTTATGCCAGGAGAAAAAAGTACCTCCCAGTTTGGTTCGTAGCATTTTTAGGAACAGCCAGGAACAAAATAACAGCTACAAATAAACCCATCAAGGAACTCTTATTGTTGTTCTGGGTAAGAAGTCAATAGCTCGAAGAACTACTCATTCAATCTCACTAATGGGTACCGGCTGCTCAAACAGCCCAAGGATTATTAGTCAGTCTCTAGCAAAGCACGAAAATTATTTTGATCCAACGAGACATTGTGAAATCAAGTCTGCTGAGCGGAGCCCGAGAGGAATTCACAGTCCACTGGGGCAAAAGAGCATTATTTCCAGGAGAAATCTGCACCTACGAATCTAGAAAATGGAAGGCAGGGGCCAAGCTGTCAGGAAAGCATCCAAAGTCCACACCAGCTGCACCTCTGCTTACCTGCCCCACACAGCCTGTGCTGCTCTGGCAGTGGCTGCACGAACAATCTGCCTTGGAGGAACAGCTTGTGAAACAAATCCCTCCCAGCTGCTATCACCTGCCTGCCGGTGGCTTCCGCCCGTAAAAAGTCTGACATGTGTGTGTCACAAAAGGGCTCTGCCAGGCCATTAAATGCCTCTGCAACAGGCCACCCATGGCAAATGCTCTTTCCAGGGAAGGAAATCCAAAGTGAGAATTCACTTGCTCTGCAACTGAGAAAACAAGAAATCCTGGAGGCATCACAATATAGAAGCAAAAGGAACAGTTTTTCATATTCCAGAGTACCACAATGATTTGAAGTTAGTTTACTGCCAGCAAATCCAAATAAACAGTGCACTGGATGAACTGGGGCCAAAGCAATGTTGTCTATGAACAGCCTGGCACCGCCCTGCTCTGCAAAGTCAGCCGTTTTATTCCCCTTTGAACGAGCCAACACATGCCTGTTGCTCTCTCAGGTTATATCATAAAAGGATTGTTTACACACACACAGGATCAGCTGAACTGGCAGTTGTGCAGAGACGGAGGGAGCCCTGCACAGCGCAGTGACCCACAACCACCTCCAAAGGTCCAGCCCCTGGAGCGGGGGCTCGGGAACACTCACAAAAACAAGAGCAAAATCCAGCCTGACTTTGCTTAGGAAAAAACAAAGTAACAATCCTTTGTGAGCAAGAGGGAAGAGCCACACTGAAGGCAACAAGCCTGTCTTACCTCCCATGCAGATTGTTGTGCAATCCTTCATTTACAGCAGGCCCATGTTCCTTGGGCTCAGACATCCCTGGGCCCCACGGGTCAGACACAGTGTGGGCTGCAAAGCCCAGGCGGAAAGGCTGGCTGGATACCTGGAAGCTTGTCCCACACTGCACTCACGAAGCAGAAAGTCCACCCCTGTGCAAGGCAGGCATGCTGGATGCTCCCTCTCTGCACAGAGGTGTGCCACAGATAAACACACTTCCAGGCCGCAGTCAGAGGAGTGAAAGGAAATGTGTTTAGCCACTCACAAATTGCCTGCAAAGGGTTAAGATCAGAGGGAAGACAGGGGCTGGCCAGGTGCCAAGGCAAGCCTCCAGCTAAACCCAAGGTGGCCAGCCAAGAGGCAGAGGCTGCTGCCCTCTCCCAGTAACCAGCTGCTGCCCTCCCCCAGTAACCCAGCCTGCTGTGACCCGGCCCCACAAATAGCTCTGGCACCCAGCAGGCCTTGGGACGTGACAGTGACAGGCCATTTACAAGGCGCTGCTAAACACTGCTCCTCCAGCTGGGTTCCTTGCTCTGAAATAATTACATCTAAACCCCGCAGACACGATTGTAGCCCTCCTGGTCTAGGCAAAAAGGAGTATTTAATACAAGGAATGTTCTCCGAGCTGGGGTAACTTGCATAGCATCACTTTTCCAGTGCTGACTCCAGGTGTGCTGAGCAGGTTCTGACCCAATTGAACTGCGCAGGGTAAGTGTGGCTAGAGCCAGGTCTCATTATTAGAAGCAAAACTGGATTTTCCCCGAGGTCATTAAAACCCCCTGCTATCAGTTGTCCCACTGCTGGGCTACAGCCTGTTCCCCACTGACAGACCTGCCCTGCTGGGGCTTTTAAGCTGCAAGGACTGAACTTCCCATGAGCAGACAGATGAGTTAATATGACAGCAGCTTAATGCTCTGCTCATCACATCACGGCATGGCTGGCAGGGAGCACTTACCAACCAGCAGATATCAAAATTCATAGTTAGGTGTTAACAAAGCTATAAGAAAGACACACAGTTGTGAAGGGAAGAACCACTGAAAATCAAGCGGACTGACCACCACTGTGGTTTTAAAACTTCTGTTAAAAGAAGTGAAAACCCATTCTCATTTGGCTTCAATTACTATAGACTTTGAGAGCTCATAAAAATACTTCTTAACGACTGTAGAGGAGAGGGAAGTACTTGTACCCCTACTTTGCACTAAAGAAGAGAAATACAGAGGGAATAACTTGTCCATCCCAGCCTATGTCAGAGGACAGAAACTAATCTATGTTACACAGACGCTACTTTCTCCTTGGAACAGCATTAGATAGTCTTGAGTTAACCACCATGCCCATCAAAATCCACTGTGTTCCTTACATAGAGGTCTGACAACCCATCACCTCGCTGGGGCTATGTCAAGCATTAATACACCCAGACAAGACCTGCAGCCCTGGAATAGCCAGTGCGACCCAGCACTGAGGCTTTCACAATCTCTGCATAAACACCAGCTCAGGAAGCGCAAATGCAAACCACATTTCCCAGATCTTTTCCCCAGCTGAAGGGATCTTGCCCTGGGAAAACAGCTGAAAGAGAAGCAGGGATGCCAAACACAGGGGTCTAAGAGTCAGCTTTGAAGAAACAAAGGGTGAGAACATTAGGTTTAAGATGGGAATTGTTCTGGGGGAGAAAGCCAGCAAGCAACAGAATACAGAGAGAGGGTAAAAGGAAATTTACTTTGGACATAATCCTACAACCTTAATGCAAGAGAGCTTTGTGGATGCTGCTCAAAGGTCCACCCACAGCTACCAGCAGCCAGGCAGCCCTTGTCACCCACAGCATGGCTCCTAGGTGAAGGGACAAGGATGGAGGTCAGCTCACCATGGGCATCCTGCACTCCTGCTCCTCCCAAAGCCTCATCTCTGCTCTGACGTGGGGCTCTCGGGGGAAACAAAGCAACTGAGTTCCCCTTGTTCTGCAACACAAATCTACACCTACCAGGGGACTGGGCTCCAACCTCAAGCCCGGACACAGGAAAACTGCCCCACAGCTGAGGAGGGACAGCACAGCCCAGGCTGCAGCCCCACGAGGAAGGAACCAGACCATCCGTGCGCCCACGCTCACCATGGCTGGGCTGTGTCCGCCCCACAGGGGAACTCTGCCAGCACTGCCGGTGGGCCAAGGCAGCCTCCACACTGACAACAGGTGGCTTTCAACAAGAACAGCCCCAGCTGGATTTGGACTGGTGCCCGAGCACAGAAAGCTCCAAGTTTCATGCTCAGCCCCCTCAAAATTTTCATCAACCGGGATCTATGCAAGGAAAGGAAGAGCAGTCTGCACATTGAGTCCCTTCATTGGAGCTTTACTCTGCTGCTCAGTCTCCCTGCACAGTGGAAATGTGTATTTTAGGGAAAAGAAGACTGAGAGGGGATTTCGTTAATGCATATAAATATCTCCAAGGGGTGCCAAGAGGATGGTGCCAGACCCTTTTTGGTGGTGCCCAGTGACAGGACAACAAGCAATGGCCATAAACTAAAACACAAGTTTCACCTCAACATGATGAAGAACTTCTCTCCATGGAGATGGCAGAGCACTGGAACAGCTGCCCAGGGAGGGCATGGAGTCTCCCTCTTTGGAGACATTCCAAATCCACCTGGACACATTCCTGTGTCACCTCCTCCAGGTGATCCTGCCTTGGTAGGGGGGTTGAACTGGGTGATCTCCAGAGGTTCCTTCCAACCCCAATATTCTTTGATTCTATGATCAGAGAACACCAGACCAGCCTTATGCTCCCAGCAACAAAGAAGATGACAAGATGCAGCTTTACCTTTTCCCTTCAGCCCCCCATGAGGTCCAAAAATTAGGGGCAAAATAATACAAATGTGCACAAGGCAGGTCTGAGAGAGCTTATTAGACCACTCAGCCCCACGCCGTGAAACTCCCCCTCCCAGATCCCTGCTGGATGGCTTTACCAGTGTCCTCTCAGCAGCAAGATGTGAAGGTGACACCAGTGCCACTGGGACAGCCCCAGTGGCCGCAGATGCCTGCTGGGAAGCCAGGACACGAGGGATTCCCACAGGAACCCTGCCAAGGTTCAGGCTGGGTGCTGCGCTCTTCTGTTCCGAGATCCAGGGTCTTGTCCAGTCCCTTTTACCAAGGCAGGATCAAAGTCACCCTAGTCACCCCTCACCAATCTGTTAGTTGGGACATGCTGTGGCTTCCACCACAACCTAATACTGTGGAAAAACAGAGCAGGAATTGCCTCATCCCCTTATCCCCTCTCCTACTTTCCCCGGAACTGGCTTGCTGCCCACCCTGTTGCTCACCACTTCTGCAGATTTCCAGGACTGAGGGTGGCATGAGGGACTTTATCTGCATTTAAACATCACATCCTTTCTCTGTATCTACTCTTCTCTTTTCCCCTATTCCTTTTGGTGTGTCCCAGTCTCCTCACCATTCAGCTTGTTTTCCCAAAGTGAGCCTAGAATTACTCCTGGTCTTATTGATCTTCTGCTCATGATTTCAGGCAGCCCTTGTCCTACAAACCTTTTGCTGTCCCAAGGAACCTCCCTGGGCTCTCCTCAAACCAACCATGGGGTAACTGAAGGAAGAACCTTCCAATTTTCTGGACAAAATCTGACTGAAGAAATATCATGGAATTACCAAATAGATTGGGTTGGAAAGTCATCCAATTCCACTCCTGCCACAGGCAGGGACACCTTCCACTAGACCAGGGTGCTCCAAGACTCATCCAACCAAGTGGCCATGGACACTTCTAGGGACGGGGCAGCCACAGCTTCTCTGGGCAACCTGTGTCAGGGCCTGCCCACCCTCACAGGGAGGAATTTCTTCCCTATATCCCATTTAAACCTGTTCGCAGTCGTGTCACTCCCTGCCCCTGCGAAAAGTGAAACAAGCATTAAAGTTCCCACTGGTTTTCATCTCCATACAGCAGCAGAGGGACGTCCACTTGTGGCAAAGCTGAAATGCAGTAGATAAGCAGGCTCCTAATGTCAGGTGCTTATCAGAGCCAACTCCTCACCCCTGTTTTTCATTCCCATAGAGACTCCAGTGTCTAAGGAAGGAGAGGAACAATGGGGGATACCCTATCCCACCCATACAGACCTGAATCAACACAAATCTCACGTCAGCGGAAGAGAGGGAGACACACAGAATACAGAATGGTGCTGGCATTTCGGGGAGCCTTTTTTAGCTCTTCCAGGAAGGCCAGAGCCAGCACAGACAACTCCCAACACAATGAGGTGCCCAAGCTAAATATAATCCCATTGAGGGCACGGGTACAGGAGGTTGTTTTTACAGTGAGCCGACAGACCATCAACATTGTGCCATGTCCCTGCTCCAAATAATTCCCAGCTTTATCACTCCTGACAGTATTTTTGTTTCAGCAGAGAGGCAGAGCTCAGGCTCGCACCCATCTGCCAGTCTAAGTCAGTGGAAATGATTAACTGAGAATGAGCAATACCCAAACTTTTCCATTTCTATTATGCCATTCTAGGAAAATCCATGATGTTCCTCTCCCGTGATAGGATCAACCTCATTAGGGAGCCCTTATCTGACTTCCTCACACACACACACTGCCCTTAATGCTATATTAACTGCTATAAACACCACAGCACCCAAGCTCCCAGTCCTTTCCCAATATACCACTTGGTAAAAAGTACTTTTCCTTAAAGTCAGGTCACATGCTGAGGTTTCTACACTTTGCTCAGAGATATCAAAATTTGGTGGAGAAACTGGTTTTGCCTTACTCGGAAAAAGTAAGAAAAGGTGACATTTACCCAGCAGAGTTATCTCAGCTCTGCTTCTCAGGACTGCAGAGATTTCTAGAGGAAAGGGAACTCTTGAGGAAGAAAAAGCCTGAGGTGTTAAAAACAAGGAAAAGAAAATGTGCAAGAACGAAATTGTCAAGTTGGAGATAAAATATGCTTCAGCCCCACTGAAGACAAAATTCAGGACGCTATTTTTAAATACAGTGGTAGGAAAAGAGAAAACGATGATGCCAAGCCAGTAACACATTCGTTATTTGCTGCCCTGGGTGTTACTTGGTGCCTCAAAACGACTCATGTGGCTGGTATTTAAGTTGGTATTTCTTGCAAGGCTTATGTTACAGCAGAGGAATCATTTCCTTACTCTCAAGCATGTACTTCTTGGCAATGGGCAGAGGGAGCAGCCGGATGTGGCCGAGGAGGGAGCCCCAGGCCTGGGCTCTGGAGATCGGAGCTTCGGGAGGCAGAGGGTTGTAGGGCTGGATCACGAAGTAAACAGTCAGCAAGACCAACCCCAGAGTGAGCAGGCCCTGTGAGGGAAAACAGGCACAGAATTAATTCTGCTGCAGGGAGCTGAGGTGTCCTCAGACCAGGACACACCTTCTAGGTGGTACCAAAGGGTTGTGGTTGTGCATTGCAAGACGAACGCTCGTATTTTTGCTGTGGCTCCTCATTCAGCTGCAATGCTATTTATGTACAGAGCTGTCACTCAGTTTTATTATTAGGGCTGCCCATGGATGAAGTTAAGCAGCCTTCAAACCCAAACCACACAACTCTGTTCCTATATTTTAGCACTGCAAATAACCCGGCATGAGGTCAGTGAGGATTTTCTAGAGATAGTTCTGATTCCTCCCACCTAATCAAATAAAAACTTGCCCTCCTGCCATCCCTCTTACACAAGGAAAACCCTGTGGCTTTTGCAAACATCTGTCAAGCCACAAAATACTTTGGCAGAGTTGGCACCACCTCCCTCCTCCATACCAGAATCCCAAATAAGCCTTCAAGAGATGACATGACGCATTTCTCCCCCTGGCCAAAGTCAAACTGAATCAACAGCAAAAACAAGAACAGAAGCTGAAAGTTCAAACTGGCAGTTTCCTGTTCTCCTGCCTCGTTTTACAGCTTTTTATAGGACATGAGGAAGAAGGCTTGGATTTTTTTCCAAACAGAAACCATTCCAATGGTTTTGTAAAGATGACATTGAAGTATTACTAAATATTATGTCAGAGGGAAGGTTTTCATCCTTGTAGCAAACACCTGCTCTAGTGGAAGGTGTCCCTGCCTACGACAAGGACTTAGAATGAGATGATCTTTAAGGTCCCTTCCAACCCAAACCAGTCTGAGATTCTGTGATCTCAAACCTACCTAACAACAGCATCTTTTCACCCACTTTGCACAACTTCTTACAGCATTTTTTAGTTAAGGCTTTGAAATCGGTTTATTTTCTAGACTAGAAGGAGAATAAAGACAGGTAGAAGCTTGTGGCAGGGTCAGAAACAGAGATGGGTTCATCACTCAACCCTGAACTTCAAGAATTTCCTTCCTCATATTTCCACTGAGGCTGCCAACACTGGGAATCTTTATCTGAAAAATCAAATAAAAATCTCATTATTTAAAAAATTTAAGGGAGAGGAAGGTGTTGACATGATAAATTTTCAGCACATACAAGCAATTTCAAATCTCGGTCAGCTGTCTCCTGTTCCCAAAGCAGTTCAAGGCACGAAGGAAGGAAGCTACACTTCACAGCTTTTTAAAAAAAGAGATCTTGGAGAGTTCATCAAGAAAATGCAGTGGTAAATAAAAAGCTTAGGTGCAAAAGGAGGATTCTGACCCTCAAATGATGTGTACATGCACAGAAGACACCTTACCTTATAGAGAGCCACTAAGAGAGGGTACCGTGGAGGGCCCCTTTGGGGTTCATTCCTTTCCAAGAGCTGCTTGATGAACTTCTCAATGGCTTTTTCTGACATGCCACACTGGTGGCCAGTCTGCCTCACCAGGTCAATTGTCTCTGCAAGCTTGTCATAGATGCTGAGCTCGTTGGCCGAAAGCTCCATGGTCTCTGGTGAGAAATCCCTGCGGAGAGATTTGGGGTGTTAACAAAAATCCCATTGAGGCCCTACAGCTCCATGCCAGCGTGGTCACAGGGATCCCAGGAACATGGCAATGCCCAGGAAAGCAGGAAGGCTTCCTCTGGAGCAAACCTACTCCCAGCCAACAGCACAGCATTCAGCTGCAAACCTAATATCGTCTCTGCTGCTTCGGGATCTCCCATCGACTCAAAGAAGCCATGAAATTTCCTGACAAGAGCAGAACCGTCCGAGACTCACAGCTTATGTAAATGAACAAAGCCTCCCAGAAATCAATGGAACTCCATTTATTCATCTATTCCAAATGAATCTATCCCATAAAGCGATTGCTCACCCAGTACAAAAGCCAACAATACAAAGCTGATCATCACACGCAGCAGCCAAGTTAAGCTCTCCCAAGCTATCATTTTAGTTGTTATCTTAACCTGGATTTGTTTTCATGAAGTCCCCCCTCAGCAATAAGAACAGAACAAAGAAACAAGCAGGATGTGTGGGGCGAAGTTCAGTAGTTTACAATTTGTTTAAATTTTCGCAACCTAATGTCTAAGCCAAGTGATTATTGAGTAACAACAATGCGATAGCAGCTGCTCTGCAGGCAACAAAGCTCCCACCTTCCTCTCCAAGTTTGCCTGCAGGTTATCACAGGCAGAAATGCCACAGAACTAAATATCCCAGCAAGAACACAGGCTTGTAAGAACAGATCTATGAGCAAGAAACACTAAATGGCCAAAAAAAGGGAACGTGCTCCTCTCCCACTCCCCCTCTGTCACAAAGGCCTCACCGTACCAAGAGCAGCAGATGGGCTGAAGAAAAGATGAAAATAAATTGCTGGACAAGGTAAAAGCTGCCAGTGTGAGAATCCAGTAGTCAGAGAGACATTTTGCCTTGGAGAAACACTGCTGGGGGAAGGAGAGCATCCAGGAGGTGTCACTTTGCCTCTTGTTTCTGAGCTGGGAAACTCTAACCCGGATCAAATTGGGTCAACTGGGCAGAGAGAGTTTAGCAATGCTCTGCCCTGAAAGCACACACTGAGGAACATCACCTAAAAACATAAGCAGCACAATCAATACTCACAGCTGGAAATCAGGCCCCTGTCCCTCTTTTGCACTAAAACTACCTGACCTCAGGAAACCAGCTCATGATGACAAGCCCTGTGTAAAAGTGCCACCTAAACTTAGATTTGCTCAGCTGTTACTCCTCTGGCTGCTCCCACAGCACCAGTCAGCCATACATGTACGGACGGATATATCAAAAAATAAGATTCTCTTGTTTGGCAACAAAATTTGGACCCTGATTTGCCCTTACAGCACTGGCCCCCTAAACCACCTGCTCCTACAAATCAGAACTCAAGCAATGGCAACTTTAGTATCTTTTTGTCCATCCTGCTGGGGTGTAGTTCCAAAAAAATCCCACTCTTCACAGAACTCCCAGCTTCAGCCATTGCTCCTCTCCTCCCAAGATCAACTCCCTGTTCTGCTCTTGCACACTTGTTTATGTGGTCACATGGTGAATTAGATCAGGAAAATTATCTGGCTGGAAAATAATCCTGATTTGTTTGCTCAGCAGCTGCCTAAGCATCCAACTCCAGCAGTTTATGTCACATGTTCTATTGACATTAGTGTCAAATTTCCAGCCACAGCCTTACAAACACCAAGAGGGTAAAATGCCAAATTAAAACCTAACCCCAAGTGCACAATGAGAACACACTGCACTACATTGCCAGGTTAATTAGCTCCTGGCCCTCTTTTACCGACATTCCTTGCGTTCCAGGCAAATATTTGTCCCAGATCTCACCACCTGACCAGTCCCATGGGCAAGCAAAGCTGCCCCAAAGCAGGGTGGATCAATAGTATCTAATTATAAATTAAGTTCTCCAAGGCAGGGACCTTTTCTTCTCACCTGTAAAACACCTGCCACACACATGATGACACAAACAAGCCACTGCTTTACCAACTTTCATTCGTGCAAGAGCCAGCACATCTGCAGGATATTAAATACCCTTTTTTCCTAATTACTCCAGTTGCCTTGACACTGTGACTGCTGTGCTAAATGGTCTGAAAGGTTATCTAGTGTCCTCTGGCTACAAGTGCCAAAGCTTCCACGTGTGAAGCTGTCCTGTGCCGAATTCCAGCAGATTCATCAAGCTTCCCCTGCTTGCAGGATCCGCCTGGAAGCACTCAGAACAATTATCCCCACAGAAATGCTGTCAAACACGGTGGTTTCCCCCTTTTCAAACCGCACAAGAATCCTACTGTGATACAGCACCGAGATCCATCCCAGTTCCCACCCCACTATATTTACATTCCACTCTAAGCAAACGCATTTGGAGACAAGCCCTGCAAATCAGGGCCACTAAAAAACCCAACGCAGCTCCTTGACAAAGTCAAGAGTAACTCAGCCCTCAGCTAGGAAATAAGACATTACGCTCCCACATTGTTGGGAGAACAGATGGGGCCTTAAAAAAATCAAATAACACCCCATTATTTCCCTTCTTATCCTGATACAACCACAAAATAACAATAGGCCACTGTACCCTCACACACACACACACACACACACACACACTGAGCTGGGCCCTTGAAACCCATACTTTAAATGAGGATCCCATATGTTATTTTGATTTTTTAGGAACTCCACCACCTCAGGAGGAACCGGCAGCTCCCTCCACAAACACAAACAGCAACGGCTTGAAAGGATTGCACCCAAGCACACAGTTCTGCCCTGAGTGTTTAGTCCAAGGCTTTAGAAGGTAAATATTTAGAGATGAACACTGCTGAAGGAGTCTTTCTCTTTTAAAGGGAAAGCTTGCTCGTCTTGCTAGTGAACCTACAACATTATAGAGAGAAGAGACATACATATATATGCACACACATATATTTATGCACACACACATACATGCATATATACATACCTACACACACATATATATACATACATATACACACACACATATAAAAATATGTGCATATATATAAGAATACAAATATATGTAAATAAATATATATAAAATACATATATATGTTTCTATGTATATATATTTCTATATGAGTATATATGCAAGTATTTTTATATGTGTATATACTTCTATATGTACATATACACACACACACATATACACACACACACA
>VWZG01002123.1:130439-147061 GCA_013396735.1 Grallaria varia
CTCACCCGCTCCCGGTGCCGCTCCCGGTGCCCGCCGGGGCCGCCCCTCTCCGGCTGCGGCTGCGGCTGCGCCCGCCCCGCCCGCGATGGAGGCGGCACCGACACCGGCACCCGCACCCGCACCGCCACCGCCGCTTCCGCTTCCGCTTCCGCACACCGGGGCCAGCCGGAGCACACCGGGGCCGTCCGGAGCCTACCGGGGCCCCAGAGCACACCGGGGCCATCCGGAGCACACCGGGGCCATCCTCACCCACCGGGGCCCCAGAGCACACCGGGGCCATCCTCACCCACCGGGGCCATCCTCACGCACCGGGGCCCCAGAGCACACCGGGGCCATCCGGAGCACACCGGGGCCATCCAGAGCACACCAGGGCCATCCACACCCACCGGGGCCATCTGCACCCACTGGTGACCCCAGAGCACACCGGGGCCATCCATACCGACTGGGGTCTGTCAGCATCCCCCGGGGTCTGTCGACACCTCTTGGTGCCCCCAACACCCACCAGGGTCCATTGACATCCCCGAGGGACCTCCCAGTGCCCCCAGCATCTCCCGGGGTCCATCGACATCCCCCGGTGCCCCCAACACCCACCGGGATCCCATCAACACCCACTGGGACCTGCTGATGCCCCCAACACCCTCCGGTGCCCCCAATATCTCCTGGGGTTCATCAACACCCACCGGGAACCTCCTGGTGCCTCCAATGCCCCCCAAGGTCTATTGACACCTCCCAGCGCCCCCAACACCCATCGGGGTCCATCAACACCCCCTGTGGACCTTCTGGTGCCCCCAACACTCATCAGGGTCCCCCAACACCTCCCAGAATCCTGGAATGTTTTGGGTTGGATGGCACCGTCAAGACCATCTCATCCCACTGCCTTTGTTCCACTAGACTGGGTTGCTCAACCGTGGTCAAGCTTCAGCCTTGTTTTAGTTCTTGGCCTCAATGACTTCCTGCGGCTCCGAATTCTGCAGCCGAATTAAACATTGCAAGGAAAAGGCTTCCTCTTCCCAGGTTTGGATTTCCTGCCCCGTCAATCCCAGCGTAGGGAGCGGGATGGTCTCCTCATCCTGATTTTACTCCTTTTCGAGGGGTGAAATTCTGAGAGACCCTGCTGGGCAAGACCCAAAACCTGTGGCTGGGGCACTGAAAGCTTTGGGTGAAGATTTGTTCCGACTTCTCAGAAACTCCTCTGGATTCTCCAAGGTGGATTCACCCAGGAGAGTCAATGCCTGCTGACTCTGGGCTGCTATCCGAGATCTTCCCAGTCTTGGCTTGGCTGTGCACCTTGAGGAATTACAGTTTAAAAGGGAACAACCTGATTAAAAAAAAAAAGGTAATAAATTCCTGTGGTCCAAACAAATATGCATTTCCCTCTCGCTATTAATATCTCAGGCCTTGATCCTCCTCCAAACGCTGGTGCAGGCATTTAAGGGCTTGCAAAGGAGCTGTGCCTTTGATTCTGGAGTGGGAATGTTTGCTGAGATCGTGAATTATTAAAGATAAAAGATGCTTTCAAGTGGAAGTTTTTCAGCTTGATTTATTTGCCTTCCTGGTGCTCCTCCCAACCTGGCAATGAAAAATTCACTTCCAGGTTTGGTGGGGAGTGCTTTGGGCACAAACTGCAGCCTTTTTTAGCTAGAGGTGATTTCCAATGGAACGAGACAGACTTTTTTTCCCGCCTGCTGTTCTGGGAAGACTTTTATTTTTGATCTCCCACTCTGGGCCCTGTTGGAGCTCCCTGGGCCTTCCTTGCAGCAGCAATTATTGCAGTCAGCAGGAATTGCTGCAGCTGCTGCCATCTAATGGGAGATCCCAGACTCCATGGATAATAAAAATGAAATAAATATAAAATATAATAAAAGAAAATATAAAAAGAAAATAAAAAATGATAAGTGAAAAATAAATACAACAATAATAAACAGAATAAATAAAAATAAGAAATTTGAAAATTGAAAAAGTAATAAATAACAAAGAAATAAAAATAATAAATTTTTAAAAATTAATTTTTTCCCTGCACAAACCTGCTGCCACCCACAAAACCAGCATCTTCCACATTTAATCCCAGCATGTTTAGGCCAAGGGAAAAGCTGATCTGACGGGTGGCTTTGTACAGGGAAGTATTGCAGACCCAGTAAAAAGAACCTTTTGGGGTCGATCCACCATTTCATCTTCTCTTTTTATGGATCAAACTTTATCGATCTTGTTATTGCGAGTCTCTTATTATGGATCAAACTCACAAAGTTCTCTTGGACTGATATTCTTTTAAGATAAAAGCAGAAATAGTGAAGATGAGCCTGAACAAGAAGCCATTCTAGGTATCCCAAATAGCAAACCCAGGCAGAGCTCTGAGCTGAGCCACATAAACCCTTCCCAAGGAGGTGCTCCAGCAGGAAAACTGTTAGATAAAGAAATATGGTGAAGAGGGATAGGCATGGAATGGGACCAGAAATATATTGCATCGAGAAAAGAAAGTATTTTAATGATAGGGCCATGGGAAGACTTGGGACAGGCTGGGGGAAGACACAGAGGGGATGGAGAATTTAGAGTACAGAGGGGCTAAACTGGTGTGTGCAGGGGAGATAACTCATCCTAAAAGACTCAGAAATTCCCGTGTCACTGCAAAGTTGCACCTGGCTGGTAAAGCTGGTATATATAAAACCTATATAATAATATATAAAAATATATAGTGTTACTAGAAATGCGCCTCTTGTCACTTTATTTTTCTAAAGCAGAAACTGGAAGCTGTTATGCTTTGCCATTATATTCATATAAATAATAATGGCAACAGAAAGCAAACCCAACTAGGCAGAATTATTTCCCCAAAACCTGCATGTAAACACAGTCTTTAAATACTTCTGTTGAACTGCTGGGAATTTACACAGCATTTATAAAATAGCAAAATAAAGCACTTGTATTCTTATTTATTTAGTCTGTTGTTTTTTTTTTCCTGCAAAAAAATACAGTTGTATCAAGCTGAAAAAAAAGAAAGAAAGAAAGAAAAGAACTCTTGAAATTGTGACATGTGCTTATTTAGATTTTTCAAGCTGGGTTTAAAACCAATAAAGAGCTGGCTCAGTTGCAGAAGGACAGAATACAGCAGTTCCCTCTTCCCTGCCCAGGCTGAGATTGAGATTTGCTGCAATAGTCCAAAAACCTGCTCTGGGGCAACAAAGTGAAAAAAAGCTCTCACAAGCATTTATCTTTTTATTATCCCGGTTGTGCTCTTAGGGCTTTTGAATTTATTTTGAACAAATATTCAGTAGCTTTGTGTCAAGGCCCATCGCTGCTCACTGGCAGGATGAACCAGGAGAGGGAAAAATAAGCTTTACCTTGCCTAGTTGGAGAGATTTAAGTGCATTTGGGATATATTGAGTATCTCGTTGTTCCAGATCAAATCCAGTCAGATTGCAAAGCCAGAGCAAAAGTCCCCACTGCCCAGAGCACAAACAGCCCTAAACCCCCTTGTTTTACACACTTGGGTGGCTCCAGGTGTTCATTTCTTCTACCCCAAGGCTTGGTTTTGCTCCCTGCTGTGTCATTCCAGCATCTCAGATCCAGCTGGGTTCCTTTCCTACCTCTTCCCTTGGTTTTTTTGTCTCAAAAAGAAAGAGAGAAAGTTTCCCAACAAGTACTTTGTAGGACTGGTGTGCCCTGGGGAATGGCAGGAGCTCTTCTGCAGCGCCTTTTGCTCTCAGTAGCCAAGGAATATCAGGCAAGGAAGACACACAGGGAGCAGAGGAAGGTGTCCAAGGGCTATTTTTGTTCTTTTCTGGCAGTCCCTGCCGTTTCAGACCACAGTGTGGGTGGTCTGTCCATCACCAGCAGCAGCTCTTTTTCTTCTGGGGTGCTTTCGGTACCTCTTCTGCCTTATTTTTGAATTCATCTTCACGAACTTTGAGCAACCTGGGAGAAAAGGAAGAAGTCAGGTGGGTATTTTCCCTGTTTTGTTCTGCTCTGCTATTTGTCTCGACAAGCCTTGGAAAAGGAGGTTCCCCAAGGCTGAAAGGAGTCAGGAGCCTTCCAGCTCCGCATGCTCCAAGGACTGTGGAGTCTGCTGAAAACACCAACCTAAACCCAATCACAGCCAGAATTTGTTTCAGTCAATCCAGGGAGAAATCAGCAGCATCCCAAAAAGGATTTTGTTAATGTCCTTACAATGCTGACTGTCCAGAAGACAACCTACAACACTTCTCCGGCTCATCCCCAACCATGCATGCTCTGCCCTGAGTTTTCCCTGATGTCTGGACACATGAAGACTCTGGTGACAGTGACACACCAGCATTTGGAGTTGAAAAAGCAGGGAGAGAGCCCATTAAATTGAGGAGAGCTGGCAAAATCCAAGCGCACACCTCACCTGATGAAGCTGACCATGGACTCCGAGACGTTGTGGCCCGAGGCAGCGCTGCACTCGTAGAACATGAGTTGATGCTCCTGGAAGACATAGATCCGAAATAGAAATGTAATATTCTTGCACTGCAATAGCTTAATACGGGAATAAATAGCCATGGGACAGTCACTGCCAAGGGGAAACAGGAGGGAATCAAGGAAACAAATAACTTGTTTACTGGAACACCAGGGTGAAACCCAGTTTTTCTGGTCGCTGTGACAGTGACTTAATGCCAAGGAAAAGGCTGACACTGCAGGCAGAATGAGATGTGATGTCCTTTGGTTAGCAGGGACATAACTAGATGTTCCCAGCTCCTTTGTGACTGACAGTGACCAGTTTGGGAAAATAAGCCTCCATACCCTTGTCCTGCTGTCTCCTTTGTAAAACCATTTGATGGATACTGGACCAGATCCAGTGACACTTCATAGCAAAGATAAGCAGAGCTGAAAATTCTTTAATTTATGGATCCAATCCCATAAACTGATTTACTGGGGTGGTGCTGAGCTGAAACTCAAATGACAAAGGAAAAGCAAGGCAGGCAAGGGCAAGCGATGGGCTCAGAGAACACTTTGCCAACCACTGATGCATGAGGGGTAAATTAAATTGGGGGATTTCACCTTTCTCTACATCCTCAGGCTGGTGGAATCCACCCATAGTTGCCAAGCTTGGATGGACACCCTTCACCACCTACCTTGGCCAAGCATTCCCCCTCCCTCGTAGGAACCTGTCTCTTGGCAGTACAGTCGGTTTTGTTCCCAAGAAGCAGAATAGCAATTCCATCATCTGCTGCTTCCTGAGTAATTAAAGAGAGGAAAATCAGGAGAGCATCGTGATTTTCCTTGAATCCCAGTTGGCTACACTATCTACACACACTATGAAACACCAGGAAGGATGCCCACGTATTTGGGCTGGTAACAAAACTTTAAATTCTTAAACAAGTTTAACAGCATTTAAGAAATTTTTTTCCCCCTTAAATCATCTGTCTTGGTCTATTAACAGGGCAGAGCACTGGAAGAGTTACCCCTGTAATGAATTTACTTGTGTTTAGCTTCAGGAACCCTCCTGAAGGTGTTCTGGCAGGCATTTACATGAATTTGTCAAGGCAAATTCCTATTTTGTGCCAGCAGTTTTAAACACTGGCTTTGTACTCAAATGGAAATCTCTAACAAGAAGTTTTCAGTAAGAGATGAGTCACCTCCCCTGTTCGAGGACACAAAGTGGACAATTTTTGATTTAAAAGCATTATCAAAAATCAGTTTCAACATTTTTCCATTCCTCTGCACTAGTTTTTAATTTTTTAAGAGCTGCTCAGTATCCTAACAGTGCTATCAGCAAATTACCCCAAGAAACACTGGAAAAATATGGAAATTGTCTGTATTAGGTTTAAATCCTCCAAGAAAAATTATTTTATAACCCAAACCAAGCAGAATCCCCTTGGTCACTCCCCAGATGTCCGTCCCTGACTGGTGGGAGAGGTCAGATGGGGAAATGCTGGTCTCAGAGTCTCCCCCAGGTATGAGACCTCGCGGACTTCACCCACCTGGATGCAGCTCAGCCAGTACCTCACGTTGGAGTAGGAGTACTGGGATGTGATGTCGTACATGAGCACCACCCCATCCGCCTTGCGGAAGAACTGCTTGGTCATGCTGTGGTACCTGCGTGCATTCCAAAGGTTTTGCCTCAGAGTGATTTGAAATCCCACAGGGAAAACTGGGAATGTCTACAAAACAGGCCACCCCCAGATCTGGCTCTTGTCCTGATGACAGGACCCAGCCTGAGTGCCACTTTTATCTTAATTACTTCCTTTATTATGCTTTATCAGATCACATACTGTACAGAGTCCCTCCTCAAACAACCCCTCCTTTTCTTAGCAGGGCCAAGAACATTCATTTCCACCAAATTACCAGGAAAAGGAATGCCACAGGTTGTGTCCTTAAGTAACAGCCCAGCTCCTCACCTCTCTTGGCCAGCTGAGTCCCACAGGCGGAGAGCAAAGCGCTTGTTGTCCACAATGAGGTTTTTGACCCAATAATCCAGTCCTAGAAAACACAAAAAGGGATATTTTTAAACTGTAGCCTCCCTGTTTGTGATAGAGGATGGATGGAGGAAGATGATGGTGAAGGGTGGGCTGAGGCTGCAGCTCCAGGGCTTGGTTTAAGAGAAGTGCATACAATTTGCATAATCTTATATTCAAGAGAAAAATATATAAGAATGTAAATATATAGAGCATAGCCAAGCCATAGCAGATACAATATTTTCCTTTAGGTATTTAACAAACTATGTGTTAAACAGTCTTATTTTTGCACTTCAATGGTACAAAAAGATTGAAAAATTACGTTAAGCCATGAGCACTCTATGTTTAATTTCAAGTTGAGACTAATATACAACTGGAAGGAGATCTGCAAATATTATCACTAAATACTGGTCACCACTCTCTTAATTCTAGAATATGGACCCTGGGAGAAGTGTGGTGAAGAGAGAAGGGAAGGGAAGGGANGCAAGGCAAGGCAAGGCAAGGCAAGGCAAGGCAAGGCAAGGCAAGGCAAGGCAAGGCAAGGCAGAGAGAGAAGCACTAGAGCCACTGGTATTGGTATGCTCAGGAGGACAAGGAGGACCAGCATTGCCTGCTCATGAGCATCCAGGCATGGGAAGTTGGTGGTTCTGGTCGGTCCCAGGGGACAGGCTGTATGACACACTTGGTGTGAGCTGTGACAGGCATGACCACCAGCAGCTTGTGGGGTGGAGGAAAATGAGTTGCAGTGGTGATCCAAGGGAGTGGTTGGAGAGGAGCTGGAGGAGACCTACCTACTGTGGCAGTGAGGTTGGGGTTGAAGCTGTCGGCGTGTAACCGGTACAGGAATGATGTTTTGCCCACGTGGGAGTCCCCAATGAACAGCACATTGTAGAGGTGGTCTGGGTCCAGGGGAGCTTTAGGACAACCCTCTGGGGCAGCTTCTGCTCCATCTGCAGTCACAGCCTTTGGTTCTTCTGGGCCGGGCTCACCTTCCTGGCTCATTTTCAGACCAAACTCTTGAGGCTTCTCTCTTTGATCAACACTGGGATCTTCGCTCTGTTCTCCCAAGAGCTGCCTCTGAGGCTGCACACAAAGGTTGGCTGTGTCCCCTGGGGAGCTCTCTGTGAGGACCATCCCCTGCTGATTATTCCCAGCATCTTCCTGTGTTCGGACCCTCATGTGAAAGGCTGGCACTGGTGGCACCTCTTGCTTTGGAGGGTCAGCAGCTCCGGCAGCCATCTGCTCTGGTTCCATCACATGCGGTGTCTTCCCCTCTGGCCACTGGGCGGGAGTGTGAATCCTCACCTGATGTCCCTGTGCTGAGACCTGCTCCTGGATCTCACTTTGGGCTGCCTGTCCTGAAGCACAAAGGCGCCACACATCTGGAATGAGAACATCCTCCTGCATCATCGTTTCCAGCCATAGTGTGCCAGTTTGCAAGGGCACATCGGACACCGGGCAGGCCGGTGCAGACACACCATCAGCGTGGCCCTGATGCAGTCCTAGACCCTTAGTTTCGACTGCACTCCTCGTCCTTGCCTCCAGCCTCTCTCCCTGAACCCCTTCCAGCCCCTGAGCTCCATCCAGAGGCCTCCCCCCTGCAGCAGCCTTCTCTCCCTGCGGTGATTCTGGTGCCTCGGTATCCTCTGGGGTCTGCCCATCAGGACCAGTGGGTGGTCCCAGCTTTGCTTCCAGACCAAGACCCTCTGCAGCAGTGACAGGCTCAGGGTACGAATCAGCCTCAGCTGGAGGGGGCACAGGGGCAGCAGCAGGTCCCTCTCCTGTGTCTGCAGTGGGAGCTGCACACAGACCTGCCCTCAAACCTGGAATCAGGCCCTGCTCCCCTTCCCACATGCCAGCTGCACCCAGGGATGCCAGATCTGCCTCTGCGCTCCCTCCTGAGGCTGATTTGAGCTCATCCTCCTCAGCAACCAGCTGTGTATTGGCACTAGTGCTCTGGCCTTCCAGTGTGCCCAGGTGTTCAGCCTCCTCTCCAGGCTGTATTCCTGCAGCAGTCCCTGCTCCCTGCCTGGCTCTTGCTCCCTGTGGATCTTGCAGCAGCCCAGGCTCACCCTGTCCTTGTCCCCCATCCTCAGCCTCATCCCCGAGCTGCAGAGCTGCATAGTCCCCCTTTTCCTGGGGGGTTTCTGTGCTGGCACCCCCACACAGCTGTGTGTACATCCTGGAGTCCTCTGTCTCCATTTCCACTAACTCTCCTTTATCCACCTGATCCAGGGGTTGCATTCCTGGATCCATACTCCCTCTCTGCTCTGTCCTCAGGGAGTCAGTCTTGCCTGAAAGCTGCAGATCTGCTTCTGTGCTTCCTTCTGGCTTCAAAGTGAGCTCATCCACCTCTGTAAGCAGCTGCATATTGGCATCAGTGCTCTGGTCTCCCAGCGTGGTCAGCCTTTCAGCCTTCTCCTGTGGTTGGATGTCTCCACCAGCCCCTTCTCCCTGCCCCACTGCTGGTCCATGTGGATCAAGCACAGGCTCCTGTGGCAGCTCACACTCATCCTGTCCTTGTGCCCCATCCTCCTCCTCCTCAGTGTGAATGGCTGTTCCACCCTTTCCTCCCCATGAGCCTTCTGGGTTGAGACCTCCACTCAGTGTTGTATCTTCCTTGGCATTCTCTGCCTCCATTTCCACTTCATCCACCTGATCCAGGAGCTGCACATCTGGATCCACTCTCCCTCCCTGCTCTGTCCCCAGGGAGTCAGTCTTGCTCAGGAGCTGCAGTTCTGCTTCTGTGCTTTCTCCTGAGGCTGATGTGAGCTCATCCAACTCGGTAAACAGCTGTACATTGGCATCAGTGCTCTGGTCCTCAACAGTGTCCAGCCTTCCAGCCTCTTCCCACAGCTGCACAGCAGCCTCAGCCTCCTCTCCCTGTCTGATTGCTGCTCTATGTGTACCAAGCACAGGCTCCTGTGGGAGCTCACACTCACCCTGTCCTTGTGCCCCATCCTCCTCCTCCTCAGTGTGAATGGCTTTTCCACCCTCCCCTCCCCATGGGGCTCCTGGGTTGAGACCCCTATGAAGCTGCACATCTGTCTGGGCATTCTCTGCCTCCATTTCCACTAACTCTTGTTCATCCACCTGACTCAGGGGCTGCACATCTGGATCCAATCCCCCTCCCTGCTCTGCCCCTGGGGATCCAGCCTCATCCAGGAGCTGCAGATGTGCCTCTGTGCTCTCTCCTGGGGTCAGTTTGAGCTCATCCTCCCCTGCAAGGAGCTGCACATTGGCACCAGTGCTCTGGTCCTCAGTAGTGTCCAGGTTTTCAATCTCTTTCCATGGCTGCACACTGGCAGCAGCTCCCTCTCCCTGTTCAGTGGTCACTCCATAGGGGTCAGGCACAGGCTCCTGTGGCAGCCCAGACTCCCCCTGTCGCTGTCTCCCATCCTCAGCCTCACCCCCAAGCTCCATGGCTGCACCCATCTCTCCTCCCCGGGGGGTTTCTGGGCTGGCACCCGCACCCATATGGGTGTCTATCCAGGACTTTTCAGTCTCCAGCATTTCCTCTAATTCTGCTTTATCCACCTGTTCCAGGGGCTGCACATCTGGATCCGCACTCCCTCCCTGCTCTGTCTCCAGGGATCCAGTCTCACTTGGGGGCTGCAGATCTGCATCTGTGTTTCCGCCTGGGATCACAGTGAGCTCATCCACCTCTGTAAGCAGCTGTACATTGGCATGACTGCTCTGGTCCTCTGGTGTTTCCAGGCTTTCAGCCTCCTCCTGCGGTTGTATACCAGCACCAGTCCCCTCTCCCTGCCCAGCTGCTGCTCCATATGGATCAAGAACAGGCTCCTGTGGCAGCCCAGGCTCATCCTGTCCTTGTGCCACATCCTTCTCCTCCTCAGCCTGAGCTGCTGTTCCATCCTTCACTCCCCAGCAGGTTTCTGGGCTGAGACTCCCACGCAGCTGCACATCTGTCTGGGCATCCTCTGCCTTCACCAGTTCCTGTGTCTGAGACTTAACTGGGAACAGCCCACACAGGTCAGGGCTCCCTGCAGGTGTTTCTACTGGGGAGGGACCCTCACTGTGCACCTCAGCAGCCCCCTTTTCATCCTCCAGTCCTAACTGTGGCTCATCCTCCTCCTCCAGTTGTTGCACACCTGGATCTGTGCTCCCTCCCTGCTCTGTCCCTGGGGATCCAGCCTCTCTCGAGGCCTGCAGATCTGCCTCCACCTCTGCCAGCAGCTGCACATTGGTACCGCTGTCCTGGGCCTCCAGCACTTCCACATCTGCTCCCAGTGGTGCCTCAGCCCCTGCACTGCCTCCCCACCCTGTGTCCTCCCTCGCAGGCTCACCCTGCAGCTGCACATCTGCCTCCCTGGGCTGTGTTTCCTCCCCCTCCTCTTCCTCTCTGCTGGCTCTGCTGCCCATTCCCTGCTCAGCTCGGGCTGGCAGCACCTCAGCATCTTCCAAGGGCTCTCCCTGGGGCTGCACCTCTGCATTGACACGCTCCTCTTCCTCGTCCTGCACGGACCCCTCGAGGAGGACACTGTCCCTGGGCGCTGCTCCCATTTGCACCTCACCCCAGGATTCTGGCTCTGGCTCCGGCTCCAGGTGCTCTCCCAGCTCTATTTCCAGTTTCCCAGAGAGACCCAGTGACAGACCAGCCCATTTCTGCAGTGCCACTCCCGGGGCCTGCACGCATTTACCTGGAGTTGCCTCTGGCTCAAGCCCTTCCATACCAAGACATTGTCCCACTGCTAGACCTGCTTTCCCAGACTCAGGTGGCCCCAGACCTGCCTCCAAACTTTCTCCCTGTCTTATTCCTGCTTCCTCAGCTTCTGCCAGGAGCTGTGCCTTTCCCCATCCTGTTTTTTCCTGCATCCACCCTGCTCCCTCCACCTCCATCACTGCCAGCTCTCCTGCCTCCTTGGTCTCTCCCAGGTTCTCGGGCACCTTCGGCACCATCTCCTTCACACCAGCACCCTTTCCTTGCAGGAATAACATCCCCTGGGGCTCCTCTGGGCTCTCTCCCTGCTCTGTCCCTGGCTCCTGAGCCACGTGGTGCCCAGGTCCCATGGACGCACCAGCCTGTGTCACATCCAGAGCACAAAGCTCAGCAGTGGCTGGTCCTTCTTTCAGGTCTCCTTCAAACAGCTCATGGTTGATGTGGCCAGGGAGGGTCTCCTGCAGAATCCCAGGGGTTGTTCCATGGGCTGTGGCTGCCTCTGGTCCTGTCTGGGGCTCAGCATCATCCCCGGAGTGACTGGTAGTGTCTGCCAGAGCAAGGGGTGCATCTGGTGCCTGTGCCTTCAGATGTTTGCTCAGAGCTGCTATTGCATCATTCATCTCTCTTAGCAAAGAGCTTTGGTCAGAGAAGCGTTCCTCTTTCAGAAGTTCTGGGAAGGGGTCCTCTTCCGCAGAGCTCACTCTTGCTGGGGCTCCTGAAATGCTTATTTCTGCTGGCAGCACTTCCCAGACCCTGGAAAGGGCAGAAAAGGGTGGGGGATGAGCCCAGTTCCCAGGTCAGGCTCCAGCTCCCTCCCATCCCTGGCCAGTCTCTGATCCACCACCTCACCCCATCCCTCTCCAAACCTGATTTTATTTACCCTCTGGGTACACTTGGGGTTCACACAGGCGGTGGTGCAGCCAAGGGAAAGGGGGATGCACATTGCCTGGATACATGTGCCTCATCCCAGGACCTCTGTCAGCATTATCAGACATGAAAAGACAACTCTCAGCCAGGTACAGCAAGTTCCTGAGCCAAGGGAGTGATGCTCTGGGATGAGATGTGATCTCCAGGATGAGAGATGAGTGGGTGGGAGTGGAGTGTTAAAAGGACTACATATCATGGTTTGTCCGGGGAGGGTGGAGGGCTCAGCAGATCCCAGGGGCACACATGGGCACGGCAGCTGCTGCCTAGGACCCCTTACACTTGGTGGGTGTTCTTGGCTCTGCCCTCTCTGCTCTGGGAGCCCAGCCTGATCCGCATCTCCGAGCGGAACTTCTCGCTCGTCCCCGGACTCATCTGCGGGAAAAAGGGTAGGAAGAGGAAAGAGAAAAACACTCGGTGAGGGAGTGTATCCATCTGAGACAATGCTGGGCTCTCCACCAGGTATCCAGATGTGCCCACCCAAAATCCTGGCGGTACCAAGATTTGCTGCCCCCCTCCCTTCCCAAACATCTGCGTGGCACTGTGGCAACCCCGCTGGAGGAAGCTTTTAGGGGAGGCAGCGCCCCAGCTGCAGGAGCACTCCGTGCAGTCCCAAACCAACCAGCACAAGGCCCTGGAGCATGGACACCTTGTCCCGTGCCCACACACCCAGCTGAAGTACCTGTGGGGACATTGGCATCTCGCTCGGTAACTCTGTCACCGCTCTGTCCCTGCAAATACAGAGCATGGGGGTCAAAACATCCTCTTCACCACATCCACCCCAGCCCCAGGGTTGTCCTCGGCCCCCAGGGCAGTGATAGAGCAGGACAGCAAAGCCCATGACCCTTGGATCAGTCCTAGTTGGGTCCTTCTGGGTGAAGGACATCCCCATGTCTCAAGGGACAGGTTCAGTGCATGGTGCTGAGAGTCCTGCCTTTTTTCCTGATGTTTTTCACACCAAGCCATGATTAATCTGTACCATGGAGACCCCTGAAGCACCACGATGGCCGAGACCCACCCAGGAGCAACCCACATACGTGCACACACGTAACTCAGCTGCTCACCCTGGCTCCTCCGCGTGCTCCCCAGCCACTGCAGTCCTCATTGTCCTCAGGTGCCCCTGGGTCTGCTGAAGCTGCTGGTGGAGGTGCTGCAGGTGGTCCTCCAGCACGCGGTTGCTCTCCTGCAGCTCCCGGTTTTCCGTGCTGGTGACCTGCTGAGTGCTGTGGAGGCTGCGGCACCGCCGCTCCAGCTGTGGGGTGACAACCAGGACACTCACAGCCCGCCAAAATCCCCAGGGGAAACAATTCATGGATAACCATCTCCTCTAGATGTGGGGCTGAATTTTCCCCCCATGTGAGGGTGGTGGGTGGGAAACTCAACTTATGTCCTCTGGGAATGCAGGGAGGGTGGGAATGGGGGTGGAAAAGGTGGCGATGAGGGTCCTGCTGCAAGGGCTGGTGGGGACAGACTGGGATCAGCTGTACAACACAGTGTTGTTGTCACAGCACAACCCAGAGACCCCAAAACACCAAACTGGGGCTGGGGGTCAGGGCCAGCCCACCTCCATCTGTGCTGTGACCAGGCGCTGCACCTCCCTCTCGCTGGCATCCAGCACCCGCTGCAGCTCCATGAAGTGCTGCTGGCTCCGGGCCATGCTCTGCGATGGCAACAAGGACATTGGCACCAGCTCACCTGTCTGGGAGCTGCCAAGGGGGCTTGGGGGTGCTGAGTCCCCCTGGGGTGGGCGGCAAGGGCAGAGGAGCAGCCTGTGACCCACCTGCTGCTCCAGCCGCTGCTGCTCCTGCTGGATCTGCTGCTCCAGGACTTCGCAGAGCTGCTGCACCTCCTTGTCGTGCTCAGCCACACGCCTGTGGGGACAGCAAGGTGGAGGGTGAGTGGTCAGACCCTGCTGCAGGGGGTGCAGGCCCCTGGGACCCTGCATTGCCCACAGAACCCTCTGGCTGCAGCGGGGTTTGCCCAGAGGGCATCACCCAGCACAGATGTGTCCCAACAGAGTCCAGCCCTTTTGCCATCCCATCCATGACTGTAGATGGAGCCCAACCCCAAATCCCAGTGAAACCTCTGCTCTGGCCACTGATGGAGATGCTGAAAGCACACAGGTTTCTCCTCACAGTGGGGATGAGCCATCCAGGGCCTCATCCCTGCCCCCATCCTTCCCATCTCATCCCTCTCCGCCATCCTGGGGTGACTCACTTGTTTAGGGTCACCTCCAAAGCCTCCTTCTTGCTCCTGGCCTCTTGGATGCGGTGCCTCATCTTGGCCAGGAAGTCCTCCAGGTTGTCCAGGAGCTGAGGTTCATCCTGCCGGAGCTTCACCCAGAGCTGCCAGATCTCCTGTCTGCAGGGACAGGGGTGTTTGGGGCTGAGCATCCCCCCAGAGCCAGGCCAGCTCACATCACTTGGGATGAGTGGGGACAGATAAGCATTTGGGGTTACGTGTGCTGTCCCTTGCTCCTGTGCTTGGGCCAAAGGCACCTCCAACACATTTCTGGGCTCCTGGTCTTCCAGGGATCTCCTTCCCCAAGTCTTTCCCCCTCCACCTATCCTGCAGGGCATCCATGGGGGCTAAGCAGGGCACTTACTCTTCAGAGATGTTGTTGGTGCCCAGCTGGTCCATAAAGGCAGCAAAGTGTCTCTGCTCCTCACTCTCCACCCCTTCCAAGGCCAGGTTGGGGATGACCAAACGGACCCTCCGGGATGCCGTTTTCTGCCTCTGGTGCTCCCTGGCAGCTTTTTGGGAGCTCAGAAACTGCCCTGGGGACAGATATCACAAATCTTCAGTGCCTGGCCGGGGTGCCAGCAGAGCCTGAGACTTCCATCCTGCAGATTCAGCAAGATGTTACAGCGCAATGGGAGCCTTCGCCAGGTGAGCTGAGACATGGGGACAATTGGGGGCCATCGTGTGCCACATGGCAAGAGAAGCATTTCATACCCCCCGGCAGAGCTCTGGGACACTGGCAGCATGTGGCACTTACGGAGCCCGGCAGTGAACTCCTCTGTGCTCAACCTCCCAGTGCCAGCGGCATCCAGCCCGTCGAAGACAAGTTCCAGCTCCTCTGTGCTGCATGGGAAACCTTCCTCCTGGAATTTCTGAAAACAAAGCAAACCAGGGTAAAAAACCTCACCCGTCACCTGGTCTCCAGCCACCCCCAGAAGACAACCCCATCCCTTACCTTCACATCCGAGCGAGTGATGAACCCCTTCTGGTCCTTGTGCTGCTCCCTGAGGAAGTCCTGCGCCCTCTGCACTATTTCAGATGTTTGTGGTGGTTCTGCAGTGGGGTCAGGTGCTGTCGCTGGTGTCTCACCGGAGCCCTCCCGGACCTGCCTGCGCCGGCTGGAGCCCAAACGCCGGCCCTTGGCACCCGCCCGGCGCTCGGACATGGCTCTGGCTCTGGCTCTGTCCTGCTGGAGAACCCAGTGGGTGCTGAGCCTTGGCCAGCTCTCTCCTTGCTGGAGAGCTTTACAAGAGAAGGACCAAGCTGAAAGTCCATTTTGCTGGTGCAAAGGGCCAAAAACCTGGTTGTTGAGAAGGGTTTGGCAATAGGAAGAGAAGGTCTTATCTCCAATTGCACGGCGCAAACGGAGCCTGGATCCGCAGCAAACAACGGCCCTTCCCACTGGCCATCCCATGAGATTCTAGCCCAGCACCCACTGGGCAAGCAGCTTCTCCTGCCACCAGCCAGGAGCCCATCCCCAACCTCCCCCTCCCTCTGGGGGATGCACAGGCCACCAGCACCCTCAAAGGCCACCGGGGAGCTGACACAGCCAGGAGGTGATGCCAGCAAAGGACCCGTCAAGGCAACACTGGAGGTGTGAGCAAGACATGGTGGCTCCACCTGCTTTCTCAGAGCTCAGCTCTTAAAAATTCTCCCCCAGTTTTCACAGCTGTGAGTCACCTCCGGGGAGAGCGGCGAGGCCTCTGGAGGTTTCCATCACGCTGTGTGCTCGCCCTGGGCTGTGGGATCTGGGCTGGGGACCCCCCACTCCCTTCTCCCCAGCCTGGGGTGGGTGTCCAACACCGGCAGTCACTGTGGCATCCCTGTGAGGAGTTGTTCTCTGTGCAGCAAAGCTGAAGTACCAAGGGAAGGAAACCACAGCCGTGGAGAGCTGTGACGCAGAGCCAGGGCTGTGTTTGAGCCCAGCTTTCCTCTCCCAGCCCAGGGAGACCACTGGCTTCTCCAGCCCTCTTTCCTTTTGCCATGAGATACAGCAATTCTTCTAAATCCCAGTGTGCACCTGAAATTTGGGAACAGGCTCCAACACTAGCCCTGACCCCTTAAAGCAAGAGGGACTTGAGTTGCTGGAGTCCCACAGGACAGTGCGGGAGGGCAGAAACCAAGTGCCTATATGGTGGTCCTGCTCTCTAAGACAGCAGCAGTGGGAGCTCTGAGGGGTAGGTGGGGTCATTTAAGGCACGAGGAAGCCCCCAGTTACCTGCCCCAGCCCTGAGGAGTGAGCTGAGCCCCCCAAACCACAGAGGCACCGAACAAACAGGGGGGATGGAGTGGGAATTGGGCACCCCCAGCCCAGCAGGGCATCCACAGCATCACCAGCTCCCAGCAACCTGCCTCCTCTCCAACCCCCCCCC
>VWZG01002123.1:147108-183430 GCA_013396735.1 Grallaria varia
CCCCCACCATCCCCCCCCCCCCCCCCCCCACCCCGGACTTCTCCCAGCCATCAGAAAAGCCACAGTCCCCCACTGGCAGCAACAAAAAACCCACAGCTCTCCAACAGCAAGAAAAAAACCCTCATTTCCCCTGCTTTTCTATTCCTTAAGGTGATGCACCACCTACCCCTAGGGCAGCAGGACTTACCCTTCCCACGTGGCGAGAGGGTCCCTCAGTTTTGGGGGACGGGAGGCAGCGGGGCTGCCCAGGACAGGGGGGATGCTGGTCCCACACCACCCTGTGCCTGAACTCTCATTTTCTCTTACTCAAGGCGCTTTCCGTTTTGGGGTGTCACTCAACTGCCGGCGCTCGCACGTTTCCTGTTTGCTGTGTTGTGAGTGGGGTGTGGGAAGGACCCACAGACATAGTCACCATCCCCCCCAAACCCCTCAGGTCCCAAAGCAGCTCTGAAAACCATTGGAAACTGCAGCAGAAGTCTCCATCCTTCCCTTGCCTGCAATGGGCCAGGGCTGGGAGGCATTTGGGGCAGGGGGGAAACAGCAAATGTTGTTTTAAGACTCCAAATAACCCAAAGGAAGGGATTGTCTATAACCTACAGATAATAACATCCTACCAACGACAGAACAACCTGCAAATCCCACCTGTGGAGGCTCTTTGGCCTCAGAATTTGGAGACCTCCCCCTGATGCTTTTTACAAGGCTACTGCCTGAATTATTACCTTGGCTTTAAACCCAGCACTAAACCCACCAACTGCCCATGCCTGTGTCCTCTCCAGTTCACAAGGGGTATTAGATGGATCACAGGCATTTTTGCTCCACTTTGACTTCAAAATGGGAAGAGAACCCAAGCAAGGGGTATACACTGTTGTCTTTAGGTTGTAACTAGAATTAACATCCCCTGGCTCACAGCAGATCTGAGCCCAGGCTCACAGGGCAGGACTGAAGAGGTGGAAGCCAATGCCCTGACTATCCCTGCCCGTCTCACAGCTGGTTAAATCCCTCAGCAGGAATCAGCCCCATCCCACCCTCCCAAACACACCCTGCTCCTTTACAGTTTAACCTAAAGAAAAGGCAACCAGTTCAGGTCCATCTGCTCCTTTAGGGCATTTATGGGGCAACTGAGGGCTCAGCTGGTTCTTCTCCACTCTCTGAGCAAAGCTGGTGCTGATTGCCCCATTCTGAAGCATCCCCACAGCTGAGCTTTCTGTTTGTCCCCACATATCACAACACCTGGCACTGTTTGCTGGTTGAATTTTTGCTTTGCTTTCCCTAAGGATGCTTTTGAGGGGAAAGCCCTAAATATCCCTAGACCAACTTGGTTTGTGCCCTTTGCCCAGCAAGGCTGTGACATGGTGTTTCCAGTGGCAGAGCTGTGCCAGCAGCCTGTGCCAGGGTCAGCACCAGCCATGGGAGGGGAAGATCCAGGAGGGAGGGCACGATCCAGCCCTGATGAGATGATGGACAGGTCTCAGGGAAAGGGGACTGACTATAGCAGGGAAAGGAGGGAAAGCGTCCAACCTTCCTCCTGTGGGAATTTGAACTCCAACATCCCTGCACGGTGCTGAGGCCAGGCTGGCATGAGAGCAGCAAAACACAAACTGGACCAGAAGAGGGAGGATTTCATCCATTCCTCAGCTGCTGGAAGCCCATCAGCATTTTGTCCCAGAGCAGGGAGGACACAGTCCTGGAGTATCCCAAGGGCTCAAAGCTCAAGCCCCAGCGCCCAGCTCCCTCTGGCATGGCAGGGCCAGACCCTGACTGGCCCTGGAGCCCCACAAACAGGAATCAGGAGGTCTCACTGATTTATTTCTCATTTCTATTTCTCCTTTCCTCCACCGCTCCTGGCAAAAGGGAGGGGACAGCAGAGGGGAGCAGTCGGCAGCAGCCAAGGGGGCTGGAAGGGCTGACGTAAGAGGAAAGATTACAGGGGTTAAATCTGTAGGGTTTGACTCAGCAGCAGCTCAAAGGCTGCATGAATGTGTCCCACAAGCACATCCAGGGACAGCGGCTTGCGTGGGTATCACCCCACACTCTGGGGACAGGCATTAGGGCTCCTCGGCGGAACGGTGACATGAGGTTGTTACCACCCAAACTTCATTTTCATCTGGGCCCTCTGCACATCAGGTAATTTTTCACATTAACCAGAACCAAGTCTTGCTGAGTCCTCAGAGGAAGGTGGTGGAGGTACCTCTGATTCAGTCCCCTCTGGGATGTGCTGCTGGACATTTCCATCAGCAGCGACACCACACGCTCTTCTGTGTCTCCACCCCACAGTGTGGATCACCCTCATGGGCCCCCACTTTACCCACTCAGTACCTCTTTACAGGAGGAAGGGATGTGACCAGCTTGCCCATTGCTAATGGCCACTTGTCCCCCAGGAGAGTGTGCTGAGGGTTAGGAGTGTGGTGATGGTGGGGAAGGGGGAATGGTGTGGGCAAGAGGAATCACCTTCACACAGGGACCTGCAGCGAGATCCCACACAGTGGCTTCTGCTGGGGACATGGTGGCAGCACCAGAGCACTGTCCCAACAGGATGGGGTGAAAAACTTGCCCTAACCCCTGTGCTTATCTCTCTGAGCTCTCAGCTCAGGGCTGCACTCCCAGAGGGACCCCCAGCCTGCAGAACCAGGCAGGGACCCACCTAGAGCACCTTCCTCCCCACAGCCAGCCCCTGCTCCCAATTATTCCCATTAACCCAGAGATGCCAATTCCCTTACACGAGGCAAGTGCTTTATTGAGAGTTAACATTTATAGACAAACACATATTTCCCCTTTCCCCACATACACTTTATAGCATTATTTTTAATATAAATAAACATTTAGTGCTGGGAGCTTGGCAGCTTCACCGACAGCAAAGTGCATTGTGGTGCAAGGCAGGAGGGTCATCCCCGACCCTTTTCTTCCTGGGACCATCTTACACCAGTTTCCAGAGTCCAAATCCAGCAGAGGAGGAGATGAACCCCATGAAAGTGCTGAGACCTGACTGTGTCGAGTCCATCTGGAGCAGGGACTCTTCCTTCAGTGCTGGGACTGAGCAGCCTTTGCTCCAGCCCATCCCAGAGGGGACCGAAGCCAAATGACAGTCCTCTCCCTGCAGCCTCAAAGGATAAAAAGTCCAGGAAAACAAGCTACAATTCCTTATTTCAGATTCATCCCCTCCTCCTGATTCCTAGAGGAGCCCACCAGAGCCAGAGCAGGCGCTCCCCAGCCTGGCGTCAGTGTTGAAGGAGGCAGGAATGCAAGAGCAAACAGCACCACTCAAGCCAACAACAAGGTAAGAAAAGTGGGATTTTGGGCCAGCACAGCACGGGGGATCCCAAAGCCTCCCAGGCAGTGTTGGGCCCCCAGTTACTGTTCCAAACTGGGGACTGCCAGTGGGTTTGTCACCTCCTGCAGCCCTCCTGCCAGTGACAGCACCAGGGCGTCACTCCAAGGAAGGGCTGTCCAGGGAACAGCTCCCTCTCCCCGAGGGAAGGAGTAGCCTCCAGGTCACTCTGCAGCCACACAGAGACAAGTGTTTGGCACTGCTGGGTCAGAGGACCATCCCCAAGTGCCAGCAGCCGGGGTGTCCTCAGGGCCAGGCTGTCCCAGGGCTCTACAAACCCGCACCAGTGACAACTTCTTAAAGTATCTGATGCCACCAAGTGGTAGGGACACAAGTGTCCCCCACGGTCAGACAGTGGCTGGACAGTGCTTGACCCACCACCACAGGGCAGAGGACACTTCTTCACAGGCAGGGCAGTGCCTTAGTCCCACCAGGCCCACCTCAGTCCTCCTTCATCCCCAGTGTGGGGCTCCAAACCTTACCGGGGGGCTCCTCCTCTACATTGCACACAGTGAAGGTCCCTTGGGACCCCAGAGCTACTCATAAATAGGGAACTACAGACTTTACATTGCTTCATACAGAACAGCTTACACAGCACAGGGTGGGGGGCAAGCCACAGACACCCCCCCCGTGCTCGGCAGCGTCAGCAGCTGTCCCTGGTGGCAGAGGAGCCACCAACGTGTCACGGCTTGGGCTTGGCAGGGACGATCCTCCTCTTGGCACTGTAGAAGTCTGGAGGGAGAAAGAAAGGGTTGAAAAGTGCCTCCAGCCTGCTGGGAGCAGTGGGGCAGGAAGAGTGAGGTGTCCCCAGAGTGGCAGCCCAAAATCAGCCCAGGGGGGTTCCATCCTAGAGCTCCCCCACCCAAAGTTCCTGAAAAGAAGAGCCTGAAGATCTCCACCATCTCTTCTGTTTGGTTTCCCCTGTGTTTCCACTCCAGACCCTGACCTCAGAGCACAGAAATTTCTCAGGAAGACATTTTTCACTGTGAAGGTGGGCAGGCCCTGGCACAGGCTGCCAAGAGAAGCTGTGGCTGCCCCTGGATCCCTGGAAGTGTCCAAGGCCAGGTTGGAAAAGGCTTTGACCAACCTGGTCTAGTGGGAGGTGTCCCTGCCGATGAGAGGTGGGGTGGGAACTAGATGATCTTTAAGGTCCATTCCAGCCTCTTAAGCGTGCTGTGATTGGGTCAGGCCATCAGAACTGAAGGTGACAAACTGTTTTGGGGTGCATTCAGCTATAAAACCCACAAGCCTAATGCAATTGCCCTCCCTAACATCCAGCAACCAGAAGGCACCCAGTTTCTGGCCTTTCCTCCCCTAGAATATGGGCTCTGCTCCCCCAGGAGAGGTGCAGAGAGGGTGGTCCCCTCCCCATGCCCAGGAGTCAGGGAGGGCTCCAGTATCCAAGTCCCTTCTGTGTGTCCCCACCATGACACCAATGCCACCAAGCCCCCAGCACTCACCTTTGATGGTGGTCTGCCCACGTTTCAAGCTCTGTGGGGAACCAGCCTGGTCAACCTCCAAGCTCTGCTGAGACTCCTTGGGGCAAATCCTTCCAACACGTGCCTTGGAGGGGACCTTGTGGTCCCAGGAGCTCCTGCTGTCACTGCTGATGACAGCCCTGATGAGGCTGTGGACCCCCTGGGGTGGCTGCTCAGCCAGGAGGACCCTCTCCCACTTAAATGGTCCTTCCAAGGGAGTCTCCGTCTCAAAGTTGAAGTTCCAGCGCTGCTGAACTTCTTCCAGTTGTTGCTTCAAGCTATCCTCAAAGTCCTTCTGGAGCTGGTCTTGGTCCACAGGGCCAAAGAGGTTCCTGCACACTTTGCTGCTGCAGGGTGTCTGCCCAGCCCTGCTGTGGGACATGGGCATTGTGGCAGCTGGGAGGGAACAAGGCTGAGTTACTGCATGTTGGGAAAGCCAGGAGCAAACTCAAAGGTACCAGAGCAAAGGTGGGACTAGCTGGGCTGGGCTTCATCTGGACTTTGACCTTTGGGATTATAGTGGCACCTTAGGCAGAGGCTCGAGCACAGCTGAGGTCAAACATAGCACACTGCAGTGCAGAAGGATGGAGAAGGTGCAGATGTCAACATTCCCCACCCCTCCTTCAGCAGGTAAAGCCCTCCCGGGGCAGAGCATCCGACACCTGGATGCTGCCATAGGCTCCCATCCACAACCCCACGGCGTTCCCACTTCCACGTTGGCACAAGGCAAGTTGGCACACGGGCAAGTGAAGCAACAGGATGGTTTTTTGCCCAGTTTCTTCATGTCAAGAGCCCAGACCCAGTGGTAAGGAAGCCTTTAAGCAACTGCAAGAACATGCCACAAGCTTGACCACTGTGCTAACCACCCTCCTTATCTGCAAGGAGCTGCTGGGTAACCAGAGACAAGACCTTGTTTGTTTTTTTTGAAATCGGTGCCAAAAGCCTTGACCTTCACAGCAAGTGGCAAAGCTTACCCTTCCATGCAGTCCTTCCCCTGACACATGCATGGGGACAATGGATCCCTCACAGCACCCACGGTTATGTGATATAGAATATATCCCATATATATATATAGAATCAGAATTGTTAAGGTTGGAAAAGATCTACAAGATCATCGAGTCCAACTGATAAGACAAGCAATGCTCTGGGACTTGACAGATTTCCAAGCTAAGGGTTGTCCGTGCTGGGACAGCCACACTCAATAAAACTGCTTAAGAAAAAAAAATATTAACAGAAATAAAATCCCTGCAAGACAGCTCTAATTGCCTCCCCAGTCCAGGACCCCCAAAGCCAGACCACAAAAGACCCCTCACACTTTCACTCACTCCCCCCACACCAAACTTTCACAAGGACGGGGTTCTCACTCTCCTCCAGGGCGGATTCCTCTCCAGACTCAGCACCTTCAGCCCCTCTGGACCACCTGTGCCATGTTATCTTTCCCAGATTCGCATACTGGAAGTTGTCAAGGAACGACCGGACGTGGCATCAGCCCTGAGCTTTAGCTCACGAGGTGGTGTTCGGGCAAAGGTTGGACTCGACTTGGACATCTTTTCCAACCCAAACGAGTCCATGATTCCATGATTCTATTACCAGTCACGTTGGGCAGCTGAAGACCCCCCATCCCGGGGGCTTGGAGGGGTCCACCCTCCGTTCCCGGGGCCACCCCAACCCCGTGCCCAGACTCAGCATCCTCGAGCAAACGCAGAGGCCCCGCTTCCCCACCTCCCGGCACTCCGGGCACGCCAACCCGGTGACCTCACTGCCAGGGCAAGTCCCAGCATGTCCAGGCAAGCCCCGGCAGGTGGTGGGCGGGCATAGGGGATGTTCCCACAGCCCGTCCGGAGCCCCCCCGCCCCGGTGGCGCCACGCGCCGGTGTCTCCATCCTCAGCTCGGCGACATTGCCCAGGTGCCGCCCGGAGCCTGGAGGCGACACCTCCGCCCTGACTCACATCGCCCGAGCCACCAACGGGGGCGAAGGACCGCGGGCCGGGTCATCGTCCCCTCGCTCGGGTCTGGCGCCGCTTTCCAGCGACCTCTGCCCGGCGAGAGCTCCGGGGCGCCCCGGATTGGGGACCTGGGGAACCCCGGGCTGTGGGCAGAGAGGCGGCAGGTGCACGGCTGGGTTAGAGCCGGGGACACGCACACACATCCCCGATGGGGTCCACGGGCACCTGCGACACCCAGGACCACCAGTCACACCAGTTCGGGGAAGGCTGGGGGGATTGGGGAGGGGCAGGAGCGGGGTAAGACCACCCGCACCCGGGAGCGGGGAGGCTGCAGGAGGAAACCGGTGACCCCGCGCGGAGAACGCCCGGCTCATGGCACCGATGGGGCCGGGAAGGGGTTGGATGACACGGGGGTGTCGCAGGGGGGCCTGTCTATGTCATGCATTTTGGGGCGACACGGAGGATGCTCGGCGGGAGGACCGCGCCCCGCTCCGCTGCCACCGGGGGGCGAACGCGGTCCGACCCCGACTCTCCCGGGGCTCCCTGGGGGTTCCGGGGGTCCACACCGAGACCCTCGACATCGGCCCCGGGCGCGGCCCCGCTCCTTCCCCGCGCTGCCCCCGCACTGGCGCTTCCCCGGTGGAACCGGCTCCTCCTTCCTCGGTGGAGCCAGCTCTTTCTTCCCCGGTGGAATCAGCTCCTCCCTCCCCGACCACCGAAGGTCCGTAGCCCCAGGACCGCAGGGACAGCCCGGGGGACAACCGGAGGTCACCGACACCGCCGCACTCACCGTCCCGCCGCGTCTCCCGCTGCCCGTCGCCGCTCTCCGCCTTTAGACGGCAGGGCTGTGCCGGGGCGGGGCCGGGGCCGGGGCAGGGCTGCGGCTCCCCGTATCGCCCGGGATTTCCCTCCCGTGGCCGCCCCGCCCCGCCCCGGCTCGTGGATACCCGTATAGAGCATCCCCCGGTGCTCTGTGTGGCCCCCGCGCTGCCGTCCTGGTCCCCGGTACCGGGAAGGGACCCCGGGCACGGGGAACGGGGACCCCCCTGCATAGGAGTGTGAGGATCTGTGTTAGAGGCTACAGAGACCCCCATTAGGAGATACAGGGACCCCCTTCCTTGGGGGCGTGCAGGGGCATCCTTAGAGTGGGAAACGGAGGGATGCCCCTATCATGGGATATGGGGAATCCCTTCCTAGCAGGGGGTGCAGGATCCCAGTATCGGGGCCACGGGAACCCTCCAGTTAGGATATACAGGGCCCCCTTCCTTGGAGGGGCTCAGGAACACCCCCCAGTAGGGGATGGAGGAACCACCCTGTCAGGGGACAGAGGGACCTCCCATGAAGGGTGCAGGGGAATAGAGGATACAGGGTAGAGGATCCAGGACCCCCAGCAATGGATACAGGAGTGCCCCATTCCAGCCAGACCTCCGGCACATGCTGCAGCCGGAGAAAAGCATGTGGGGAAGGATCTGCTGCTCTGAGTCCTGCAGGCTCCGGGGCAGGGATAAGGAGGAGAAACAAGTCCGTGCATGTCCTGCAGGAACCTGTGGTGAGAATTTGGAGGGATCTGTGGGTTAGGTGGAAAATGCATCCAAGTCCACAGGCAGGAAAGGTGTGAAGTCAGGGCAGCTCCTGCTGGGGTTGCACTGAAGGGCTGGAGGGCATCTACCCCTGTGCCTGGTTTTTGATCCATCCCTGTCCTGTGGCAGGATAAATTATGCCCTTGGATTTATCCCTTCTGGTGCACAGGGGCCGTATCCTGCAGCCCCCTCCCAGCCCAGCACACACTGGCCTGACACTGAGGCATCACTGTCTGGGGACACGGGCAAACACAACCTGCTCCTGTGGGTGAGTGCAAGAAGGTGACGGCACAATTCCAAGGGACAAAAACTGTTAAAGTGATCCCTTGGGAATGCCAGGCCTCTGTCGAAGGTCCCTGGAGCCAGCAGGGTGCTGGGGTGCTGAGCAGCACCCTAGGTGTGCAGAACACGCGTGCTTTTCCCAGTTGGACCAGCAGTTTCCCACTGGCTGGAGCAGCTGGGGAATGTGTTTGTGCATGTTTGGCTGCATCCCCTGGGTCAGCACAGCCTCCAGCTGGGGCTCTGGGATGAAGCAGCATTCACCAGGGGATGCTCCCTGCTTAAACCAGCTCTTTATTTTTTCCCCCATAAAAGCCCCCACAGAAGGGAATGGGAACATCAAACCATCAGCTTTTTAAAGTGGCAGAGGAAGGAATTTTTGCAACCTGGAGCAGCTCTGCAGCTGCTGATGCAACAGTGAGGGATTCAAAAAGCAAAGTGTTGTGAGATAACCGACCAGCCTGGCTGCTGGGTACATCCCAGTTCCACCAGGGATTCATCTCAGGGCTAAACCAGCCAGAAAGTCAATCACACGCAGATTTTTTCTTAGGAAAGTAACGCTAAAATTCTCTCCGTGATTTTTCTGTGGAGTGGGATCCACTTCCTGTGCCCTGGGATAGGGGGAGCAGGTTTCTGGCTGTAGCAAACTCCACTCTCGCTTCCCTTCCTTTGGGAACTGGGAAGCTCTGGCTGCACGGCAGAGTCAGTGTCAGAGGAGACCTCAGCCCAGTGGGTTGTTGGAAATGGGAAGTGGGGAGAGAGCTGGCGTCAGGGTCTGGGTCAGGGAGTCCATGGGCATGTCTGCAGTGGCATCATCAGAGAAGAAGATGGGGGGGAAAACTGTGATTAAGACGTAATGTGGTACAGGAACTCTAAAAAAATCAAAAATCCTAAAGGTGCCTCATGTTCAGTCCCACAAGAAGGAAGAGGAGGGGGAAGGCAGAGACAGGGAGCTGGGCACCAGGATCAGTGCCGAGGGCTGATGGGCTATTTCCTTCTCACCGTTTATAGCCACCATGTGGGATCTGTCACCTCCCCTGTGCCCCTCCCCAGGAGTTCCAAACTCCCACCCGGGAGGGGTGTGATCGTGGGAGAATCAGTCTTTATAATTTCCTTGAATAGCTCATCCTAATGCCTGGAAGCAAAAGGAATACATTAAACGCCTGCACATTTCATAGCCTTCAAGGAACCTCCTCCCCACTGTCGGGGGCACCCAGGTACTGAGTGGTGGCCAAGAAGCCTTCAGGAGCATTTCATTCCCAGGGGATGTCCCCAGGTGGGTCCTGCAGACACCGAAGGGAGTGGAAGCCTCTGCAGACGCGGATGCAAACACATTACTCACAGCAGGAGGGTGACTCAGCCGGGGATCCGTCAGGGAACGTGCCGGGGCACATCACTTCTGCCTCCCAGCCTCGTCCCCTGCCCCATGTCCTCCTCTGACATGGGAGCAGCACCCCCAAAAGCCACGGGGATGTGGGTGGGAGTCCCAGCACGGAGCAGGGAACGGTTTGAGCTGGGTGAAGGAGTCAGGGTTTGAATGCTCCAGCCTCGGACAGGATGGAAAACGGGGGGGAATGTGCCTCCATGGAACCACTCTTGATGGGAATCACATGCTGAGGTCCAACTCATGCTCATAACAAATGTTTTAAAAGCACACAAATACCTACATGTAGGGATTTTAGATAGTTTCAAGATTTAGTGGTCAAAGGTGTATTTGAAGTGGGTTTTTTTCTTTGGGGGAGATATAATACTTCTTTCAGAGCAACCCGTGTAAAGGGAAAAACAGCAAAGACTTGGGCAGATGAGCATCCCTCGGGTCTTTCAAGATGGAGCTGGCAGAGATCAGGGCACACATTTGTTTTTCAAGGTGGGATAAACATAAACTCTGCAAAAACCTGAATTTCTACCCAGGCAAACAACCTGAGAATGACTGGAACCAACACAGGACCTCCAGCCCAGCACAGAAAGCAGGATGAGCCCACAGGGTTGGGGTTCAGTCCTGCAAAACACACCATCCTACACCCCAAAGTCCAACCAGGGCTGTGCCTCCCCCTCTGTGGGGCATCAGGATAATTTTTTCCCCCCTCAAACTTGCCAAAACACCCCGGGCAGGTGTGAAATCACTTGAGTTGGGACAGCAGATTGACAGGGGCTCACTGGAGGTGTAGGGGACTCTGCTGGGACAAAGTCCTGAGCATTCTGGCAAAAAAAGCGCCCCTCTTCAGCAACATTCAAATCACCGAGAATTTTTTGTGTGTTTTTTTTATTATCTCTACTAACAAGCTTTTTTCTTTTAAGTGGGAAATGTGAAGGGTCTTAATGAAAGCCTCACGCTCCAGCAGAAATCTAAATGAACCCAGTGTTCAGCTGGAGGGCGTTTATATCCTAGCAAAGCCTGTTTTCCCATCAGCTCTTTGAAGTGCCCAATTAAGTGATTTTATACTAATAGGATTTTCCCAGGAAAGAAAGACAAGAATGACAAAACGCTGAATGCTTGATTAACTCTGCCCCTAAAAGAACTCGGATCGTGTTAATTGACTGTTTCCCTGCCATATCCAGCCCTTGTCTGCCCCATTTATGAAGGCATTTTGATGAGACACCGGACCTAGCAGAGTGGAAATACAAGTCCCACCAACTACAAATGGGGGATGAGACAGTCCCTAAAACAAGGCCTTTGCTTACTGGAAATATTCCTTGATGCGGGAGCCGGGCTATGAATCAGTCGCTTCATTCGGCCCCTCACTCATTTTCATCCAAGATTGTTTTTAGCCCCATTCATGGTCATTAACGTAATTGCTTCACTGACTTTCCATAAGCAGCTCGGAAGCTTTGTGGGGTTTTTTTGCTGGCAGCAAAGGCCTCATTGTTTGGAGCATGGCTGGAGTACCTGGCTCCGAACCCTGCGCCCGTCTGCCCCTTTATTCACTTGCTGCTTCACCTCATTGCCCACGGCCCCAGAGCAGGACAGGGCAGACCCCTGGCACTATGGAGGGGGCATGGACACCCCGCTGGGAACCAGAGTGAGCAGCTCCAGCCTCTTGCAAAGCTTCCTGCAGGGAATAAGGTCCATCCAAAATGTACGCAGGGGGTTATTTTGCAGCCAGCAATTCCCCGCATGGCAGGGGGAGGACAGGGACAGCTCCAGGAGCACCGGGATCTTCCACAGCAGGATTCACACCCTGGGTGAAAATAAGGAAGGGGAGCATGGGGTGAGATTGTTCCCATCCATGCAGCTCCTGGGGTCCCCAGCCCTCAGCAGCTCTCGGTGCTGTTATTGATAAAAACCTCTCCCCAAGTGTGGCACAGTGCTGCTGACGAGAGATTTGTTGCTCCCCAGGCCATGGGATGGTTTGAAATCCATCAGAAGCTCGATCTGGGCCCTTACAGCCCTATGTGAGGAGGTGACAGTGAGGAGCTGCTGACTATACACTTGCTTACCATGTCACCTCTAAAACAGTCCCTCTGCTCAGAGCACTCAGACAGGAGGAGGGAAGGCAAGTCCCTCCACTCCCACTCCAAAATCAGTATTTTGGTGATACCAAACCCCAAATTTGGGGTTGTCCCACACAAAAACCTGTGCTTCGGGAGGCACGTGCCAGCCCACTCGCCCATCCCGCTGGCTCACCGTGTGTCACCATCTCCTGGGATCTCCCTGTCTATGTCATGCATTTTGGGAATGCTACCACTCCAGGTGAGGGAGGGCACAGGGTTGTGAGTCACTTCTCCCTTGTGCTGAGGGGTGAGGAGTAGGGCTGGATGTGGGGAGAGGGAGGAAGGGGAAGAGCCAGGGGCAGGTCAGCCCTGATTGTGCCATGTAGGAGGGCAGGACTTGGTCTGTGGACAGACAGACAGACAGCCAGACCCCTGTCTTGCACAGTGACTTGTGCTGGTGCACAGTCTGGTGTGGAGCAGCACGAATGGGAGGGGACAGCTGAGATGGCAATAAAGCCATCAGCGGTGATACGAGAGCCACCACCTTGACACCAGGGTAAGGGTCAATTGCGCTTTCCCTTCTCTGGGCAGAGCAGGATTTCCGGGAACGGGGATGAAGCAGCAGGTTTCACCCCACACAGAGTGCCTGCTGACCTCGGTCCTGAGCGCTGGCCCAGAGCTGGGCATGGGCACAGACATGCTCCACACAGTGTGGTGGGAGCTCCAGGGGTCAAAGTTGGGGAGTTCCAGGTGCCAAAATAAAACCTTTTTCTTTCAGTTTCAGTCACCCTCACTCGTTTCTCAGCACTGCCTTTGAGAACTCGTGTTTGCACCAGGGAAAGAAAACATGCTGGGACTTGGAGCTGCTCTCAGCAGGGCCACAAAGGATGGGAAGAGGTTTAAAATGCCCCACACTTTGCCCACCAGCAGCAATGCTGCATCAGAGCCCTTCTCACTTCCATAACAAACCTGGGCTTTTGCAGAAAAGTTTATAGATGATCAGCTGTGAATCCACAAAAGGAGAAGGAGGGAGACAAAGAGGGAGAGGGAGGTCGTGAAAATGGGAAATGACTGTCCCTCTGTGCTGGGCACTGCTAAAGCACCTTGAATCCTGGGATGAGTTCTGGGCCCCTCATGACAAGACAGACATTGAGGGGCTGGAGCGTGTCCAGGGAAGGGAATGGAGCTGGGGAAGGGTCTGGAGCACCAGGAGTGGCTGAGGGAGCTGGAGGGGTTCAGCCTGGAGAAAAGGAGGCTCAGTGGGGTACCTTCTTGCTTTCTGCAGCTCCTTGAGAGGAGGGTGGAGCCAGGTGGGGGTCGGACTCTGCTCTCAGGGAACAAGGGACAGGACAAGAGGAAATGGCTTCAAGCTGTGCCAGGGAAGCTCAGGTTGGATATAAGGGAAAATTTCTTCCCCAAAAGGGTGGTCAGGCGCTGGAACAGGCTGCCCAGGGCAGTGGTGGAGTCACCATCCTTGGAAGTCTCAGAAAAGCACAGATGTGGCACTTGAGGACATGGTTAGTGGTGAACATGGCACTGCTGAGGGAATGGTTGGACTTGAACTTGAAGGGCTTTTTCAAGCTAAATGTCTCCATGATTCTATGAAACACGAAAACACATCTAGAGGCCAAAAAATACCCCACAGGTCCCTGTTAAATGCCCCCTGTGCAGGGAATTTCCTGAGTCCAAATCTGGTGAACTTTTATCCCCGTTTCTGAGCGGCACGTGTCATCCAGGCAGCTGAGCAACAACTTGGGGACACACCTGGAGCCAGCCTATCTCCCCACCTGGGGCAGCCTCCTCCCACAAAGTTTATAGTACAAGAGCATAAAAAGCTGATCAATTCAGCACCAGGAAGGTGTGGCCCCAGTGCAGGTGGAGTAAAACCACCAGTATGAGCCAGAAATCCTTAGAGAACTCACAGCACCTTCCAGTACCTGGAAGGGCTACAAGGAAGGGAAAGGGGGACTCTTCGTCAGGAATTAAGTGACAGGACAAGGAGGAATGTCTTCCTACTGCCAGAGGGCAGGTTTAGGTGGGATATTGAGAAGAATGTTCCCTGTGAGGGCCATGAGGCCCTGGCACAGGTTGCTCAGAAAAGCTGTGGCTGCCCCGTCCCTGGAAGCGTCCAAGGCCAGGTTGGATGAAGCTCTGAGCAACCTGGTCTAGTGGAAAGGTGGTGGAATGAGATGAGCTTTAAGGTCCCTTCCCACCCAAACCAGTCTGGGATTTTATGAAATAATGACTACAAACACTTTATACCAAACACTGACATTGAGCTGTCAGTCAGTGGGGAAGGCTGGGGCAGTGCTGGGTCTTCCTGATGAATATTGTTGAATATTCATGTTCTAAGCAGCCTCTGCCCACAGGAAGATAATGCCTCACTCACAGCTGGCAGGGGCGATTTTCCCAAGTGACACCCAGGGTGACACAGTGCCCCACCCCGATACCACTGCCCCACCCTGATAGCACCGAGGGCTGGGGCTGCCCAGGGCCTGTCACACCACGTCCTCACCATCAGGATGTTTTGGGGGTGGTGTCGGGCAGCAGCGCCACATCCACACGTGCCATCAGCACATCACAACCTGTCAGTGTCTGTGTTGTCCACCAAAGTGCCCAAAGACAACAATCTGACTGCAGCAGGATGAATCCTCTGGTAGTCAGGGAGTAACACTGCTGTAATCAGTGACAGAATCTATCCAGGAAGGACACACATTTCCCTTTCCTGACTGGGATCACTCCCATAGAAAATCTTAGAGGACCAAGCACAAACACCACCCAAATCAATGTGAAGATTTGTTCAACTCCCAAGTTATGTCAGCCACTAAATTATTAAATAATAGCCAGATGAATCACTTGGGAACGAACATAGCGTTCCTCTTGCATCGTCTATTTTATATTTGTCCGGATCTTGTGTTTATTTTAGTCCCCAACAGTGTTTGTTTGAAGGGCATTAACAGAGGGAACTTGCAGCCATGCCCCAGTGAAGCTGCAGAAATCAAAGAGCAGCCCCAGACAGTGACCGTTCCGAAGAAGCCAGGACACTTCTCGCACAGGGGAGATGCAGCTTCAGCTCCAGCAGCCGCTTTACCAACTGACTGTAAATGTTGCCAGGCAAAAATTGGCTTTATTTTGCCTCTCTTTGGCAGGTGTGAAAATCAGAGCCAGCTGCATTCCAACAGCAGGGAAATGCAGACCCACCCCTTTACGACAGGTCCCAATGCTGTGCTAGCACCTCATGTGTGGGAGCTAAGGTCAAACCGGAGCAACTGGAATTGCACTACTGCCCTTGGGCCTTCTGTTTGCAAAAGGGGTTGATGCTCCAGGTTTTTTTCCACTGTTTTTTCTTTTCTAGCCAAGAGACTGTGCACTACAACAGCACCAGAGCAGGAGGATTCATGGTGGGGAATGCAGCTCAGGTTTTGGGTGGTATTTCTGGTGTAGGATCTGAGTGTGGGTACACATGAGGGATTAAATCCAGCAGAAATTGGAAATGTTCAGGCACTCTAAAGATCTTTATGTCAGGAGACACTGGGGCATCTCATGGTGATAATGGCAAATGAAAGTAAAACTGAAAACTGGAAAGAGGTGATAAACAGCAGAAAAAAGCTACAGAACTGCTCAGGCATTGGTCATGTCTGGAGGTGAGTTCTGCTGGCAGGCCCCAACAGAAACATGAAGAAGGCCAGAGATAAGAACCTGTCACCTGCTCCAGGCTGGTGCAGAACATCCATAGATATTGTGTGGTTCTCTCTGGTCTCCTTTGACTTCAAACAAAACAAAATGCAAAGGCTGAGAAAAAATGAAACACAAGGATCTTCCATCAGTAACATATTTTAGTTCCTGGTGTGGCTGGATGACAAGAAGGGCAGAGCTCCAGAACCAGGCTAGGCTTGGAGAACGGGCAGGGGACAACACAGCACACCTGTTTGTCAAAGTAAAAAACAAACAAACAAACAAAAAACCCCCCAAACCACTACATCTGGCTCTGGGCTTCTAAAATTCTTTTCTGCTCTTTTAGCAAGGAGGCAAATCAATTTAATAGAGGAAAAAAGCAGAAATTGCCAGGCTCCTCTCCAGGGCTTTGGCATAGAGAAGCCGCAACTCTTCCCAAGGCTCAACTTTAAAACGAAGACTGGGTATGATCCACACGGGCTCTCTTCACCTTTCTGAAGAGGGTCACTTGCAGCCCAAAACCTGGAGAATTTGAGAGGAACAGACAAAAAATAACATTGCAAATACTCAACTTTGTTTTTCAAGGGAATTTTTACCTTGTTTTTGTAACATTGTCAGCATTCCTTTTCTCATTTCTGTCACAACTAAGACATGGATGTGGACATGTCATCCTGCTCATTGAACTACAGCAGCTCCCCAAAGTAGCTGAAACAGGTTCTTTTAACCAAAAGTCCTGTTGTTGTTGGGGAGGGTCACAGCTCCTCACCCAAACACCAGTGAAAACAAATCCCAGCAAAAGCAAGAACACCCTTAACCTCTCCCTTTTCTAAGCGCAAGGCACATTCTTAACATCATCTTCTGTCATAAATAAGGAGCAGCATGGACATAAAAAGAAAAAAAACAAGATCCTTTTCTCTGTAAACCCATTTGCACACAACGATCTCCCTGGGGAGAGTGTGAGAAAAGAACTGGGATGTGCTCAGGCACTGATGGAGGAGCATGAGAGGAACTCATTAACCCCAGGATGCTCCTGCCTGAAGCAGCAGCAGCTAATCCTCTCCTCAAATTAGAAACACAGCTGAAATCACTGCCAACACCGTGAAACAGGGCCCTGAAACAATCTGGGAGGTGTCAGGCAGCAGTGATTGCCCCATCAGCCCTGGGGTCTCAGCGCAGGGCTACGGCTGAGGACAGAGTGCTGTGAAGGAGCCTTGGGTAGTGTCCCTCTGTCCTCTCCTGGCCAGGACACACTCCTTGGTAGCTCTTCCTGGTTTCAGAATCTTTGAAGAGAGGCAAGGAATGTCCCTGGTCTTAAAACGCCAACACTTCCTTGTACATTTAATTGCAGAGGATTAAACACAAGCCACAAAGGCTCTACCTGTAAATCACATTCCCAGGCCAGTCACTCTCTCAGAGGCAGGAATGGGAAGACTGAAATCCATGAATAACTCTTGCTAATTCCACCCTGGGGGAAAGGCTGACCAGTCAGCATTTATACATATTTATGTATTTCCCATCTTTCTCTAGAACCTACTTATTTTGTTTCCCTTCAATCCCCCCGATTATATAAAACCCAGCACAATTCTGATCTAAGAGGCAACTTCCTTATTCAACTGAGGAGTAAAATAGTCAGAAAACTGAAGCTGAAATACTTCCAGTTCCGCAGACTCTGTTGCATACAAAAACCAAAACCTGCTTCCCCTGCTGGCACTTCAGATTTCTTTCCCTGAAGCAGCAGAAACGACTGAAAGCTCCTTGTCCCCCCACATAACCACAGGAGGAACAGCCATGCCGGCAGAGACGCAGCAAGCTGTGACCCTTCCACACATCAGACACTGTCAGAAGCATGTAGGGAGAGGGAACAGAGCTGTGCACAGCCCTGGGCAGCACCAGCACAGGCTTCCACAAGAGCTGGCCTGTGGAGTTTTGGGAACAACCACGGCCTGGAGGAGCCACCCGGGCCGGCCTGCCCTGACCTCTGCCGGGGGCCCGCGGCAGTGCAAGGCCCTGGTAGGCTCTGTGCCCAGCGTCCCTCACACTCCTCAGGGAACACAGGGTCTGGGAAGAGCTAGGAAACCTGCCTGGGCCTTGCTTTCCCAGCTCGATACTGCAAGGTGAGTCAGGGCTCTGAGTGCCGCTCGCAGCACCTGCAGCTCTCCTGCATTTCAGTGGCACACCACAGCACGCAGTGTTGAACTCTCAAGAGAATAATCAGTCATTTGGTTGGGAAAGACCGTCAAGATGAAGACCAACCATAAACAGTACTGAATAATTAAAAAATAAGATCAATCCAGACACTGAACTGAGCAGCCAAAGGGGTAGCACCAGTACATCCTCTCCTTGCGGCTTCACCACCACCTTGTCCTTGCTTGGGACAGCACCAGTTAAAGAAATTCCATCAGACTGCTCAGTGTGAGGGATTTAATCTAAACCACACAACTGAACCAATGGAGCACATCTTCTCTTGGATACAGGACCAAGGGAGCAGGGCAGTGTGGGACATCCACTTACTTTCCAGCTGTGCCATGCTTTTACAGGGAGTGACTCTTCATGTAAAGCTCTGGTCTCCAGACCAACAACTCCCAAAATGAGAAAGGAAGAACACCTTCAATGCTGTGCCCAAGCCACACCCAAGACGCAAAGTTGGTGAACCTTTGCATCTCCAGCTGGTTTTCCAAGGAATCATTACTGGGGATCACTGCTCGGCAAGAAGTGCCATCAGCTCCTGAACCCACCCTGACTGCACCTGTAACACAGGGACTGGATTCCCATGGAAGAGCAATGCTCTGCATCATCCCCAGGAGCAGAGACCTGCAGGTACGGCCTTGCTGGACAGCCCAGGTGAGCTAGTCAGGTGGGGCAACTGTCACAGTCAGGTACGAGTTAAATACTGAACAACGAGTTGTAACCAAAACTTTAATCCCAAGGATCTCACAAAAGACATTTTACAAGTGACATGAAAAGTCTTGTACAGTAAAGAAATGTTTAATTCCTAAAGTTTACAATGTACCATTAGACACTCAACACATCCACTCCAGGTGTCAGTTCTGCTGTGGATTTGGTCTATTCAGAGGTTCTGGAATAGATGGTCAATCAACAATTGGCTAATTAAAAGACTCTACCCACACCAAGTAAAAAATTAACTGATCCTACAGCTAGAAAATTGATATTTCGTGGAATATAAAGCAGCTCAGTTCCAGGTAATGCAGCCAGAACTGGAGCTGGATGAAGCTGAAACCCAGCCCTTCCCTTCGCCTGCCACTGGCTCACTGCTCTGACTCCTCCCCAAAACTGGGCTATGGCTCTGCTCCCAGCCATGATTCCACAGGAAACACACCATCCCTGCACACTTCCTTGAGAGCTGAGCCCCAGCAAACGCCCCCAGCCCAGCACAGCTCTCTCATCTACGCGACGCAGACCATTTACCATTCCACACACAAACCAACCATGTCTAATGGTACACTGGAAAACCATTAATAATACAAATCATAGGATCTGCTCAGAACCATATACAGATTCACATCTTTACATTTGCCACCTGTTACAAGATACAAGGAACAAAGCAAGTTCAACAGCTAAAACATTTTAAAAATGCACCAAGCTTTATGAAGTTTCAAAACAAAACAATGTTCTGTACATACTCCTGGCCTCGGATCTCATGACTTCCTGTACACAGCTCCTTCCCACAGTCCTATTTCCTCTCATTTGACCTGGAGCGACTGCAGAACAACAGACAGGTTGGGTCAGGTTAATATCAAGGCACCCAGAGCAGGTTTTCCTTTAAACCCCCCAACAAAAATCAGCAGATATTTAAGCATTTTAAAAATACTGTTCCTTCAATAAAACTGAGTAATTCGTCAAGGTGAACAACCTTGTAAGATACTAGAGGTGGTTCCCTACCACCACCTTTATCAGTATTACCAAGGCACAGAAAGCCATTTTTACATATCTACTTGGAACACAGAAGTACTGGAAGACTCTTCTTACCTGCGAGACCTGGAAAAGGAGCGAGAAGGCTTGTGGTTCCTCTCCCGTGAGAGTGATCTCTCTCTTCTTCTGTCTCTGGAGAGGGACCTGGTACAGATCACACCACCAGATGATCAGAGCTCAATCAGCCCAACAAGGCTCCTGGAGCTTCCCTTTAGGGGTGAATTTTTTTACTATTCAACTCATTATAGATCATGCCAGTAACATTCCCTTCAGGGAAGGCTGATCAGCTTGAGCCAACAGTTTATGCTGTGCTGTAAACAGGCATCTCAGTCCTTTGCAGAATCTAACCTCATCACCACTCTGATTTACGGCTGGATTCAATCTTAAAGGTATTTCCCCACCCAAATGGCACTATGATTCTACATTTCTGGAGGAGAGTAGCACATTAGCACAAAAACTGTGGAAAAACGGGCAGAAAATCCTGGGCAACCGCAGAACAGAAATTGCTTCCATTCTTAATATCCTTCTACTGCTAACCTTGGAATCCCAAATAGCTGAGTAATTCCAGGCAAAGGACATGGCAGAAACAAACCTGTTTCCTTTTTATCAAACTACAGTCTGAATGTGCACAGCCCACATGTGGGGCTGTTCCTTTTCAAACCTCCAAGCCAGAGCAGTCCATGGGGTAAGGAAGGGATTCGTACCTGCTGCGGCTCCGAGAGAAGCTCCTCCTTCGTGGTGATCTAAAACCAGAAAACCAGATGTGAGGCACTTTATCCATTCTTTGAGCATTAATGGAGTGAGGCATTTCCCAACTTGTCAAACTCACTGTTGGGCCCAGGGAACGTGCCAAGAATAACTGGCATCCATCATCCAGTAAAAGGCATGGAAAGATTAGGCAGTAAAACCAAGCTCAGGGTGAACAGCACGTTTCCAACCACGAATTCACTTTAACTAAGAATGCGTCAGAGCAGAGTTGTCCAATGCAACACTTTCCATTTCAACTAAATACACTGCCCAGAACACCACACCAAAGTCCCACAAGTGGTTCCAAAAAAAAANCAGAGCAAATGTTTTGGAACCCATGCAAGCCAAAAAGGTCCATAACAAGGCATAAGAGATATCAAGTGGAAAAAAAAAAGTGAAAATGCGCTCAGTGTCAAATTGATAATGCCATTTAGTGCTACATTAGAACTGCATATTTGTGATTGTCATTTTTAATGCCATAGAGTGTGTTTAGACTATTTTCTTATAAAAAATAAAAAGATTAAAAATAAAACCTTAGCTCGGCCCAGTTCATCCCAAAAAGTAATTGTTTTAAGTTTTGAAAACTGTTAGTAAAACCATTTAAAGGTGATAGGATTTTTCTGGCAAGGAAAAGCTACATTCGTTAGAGCTTTATTAAAAATTTAGTTTGGCATCTCACATGCAAATATCCTGGTTTTTACGTTATTCACAGTGTAAGAGCTTCCTTATCACCCTTAAAAGTTTTCTCAAGCAACATATGTACGTTACCACTCAATTATGCACAGCCAGCCTTTGATTGAGAAAAGTAATTACTTATAAGCCGCTTACTCCTTATTTTAACCAGCAGTAAACTGTATAAGCAGGAAAAACTTACAAGTCTTTGGTTTCAACAAGCTAGAAATGGTGAGGTGAGGCTGCCGGACTGACTGCCAAGAAGAATTTGCTGAAAAGGTTTTGCCAGATGTTGCGTTGTATTTAGTTGGTTGGCGAAGGGGGTGTTGTGGATTTTTCCTGCTTTTTTGTTAGCCGAAGGCTGCTGCTGTAGTTGTTGTGAAGACATTTGGTAAATAAACAGCTGAGCTGATTGGCCGGGAATGTGTGGGCGGTCGAGGTGGCTGCTGCCGATTTGGTTAAGGTTGGAGAGAAGGCTGAGAGAAAACAGCATGCTCGGGAACCAAAGGGCGGTGCAACCTGACGACTGGCCATGCCTGGGTCATGTGAAACGACACCAGCCAAGCTGCATGGGGCGCGCTGGTCACATGACGCTGAAAGGGCTAGTTGGCTGGCTAATGCAGACTCAGAGGGTGGTGAGAAGAGACATGATGGTGACTCTGTAACGGGTTCATTTTTATTAATAGATGGACCAAAAAGCATAAAAAAAATGAAAAACAAGCCATCAGTACAACCATCTATTAGCTAACAATACTCCTAATGTGTTTTTTTTTTTTCTCTCAACAGCAAAAGGGTAAACTTGAAACCCTGACTCGGGAGGACTTCACTCACCTGCCACAGGTAAATTCAGTCCTGTAAAAACCACGCTGCACACCTGAACTGCCAGACTAACTAGTCTGGGTCCAAGAACGTGCCAGTTACCAAAAATCCTACTATATATTAGATTGAAAACCTCAACTGACAGGATCATCACACGATGCTTTAATACTAATGCTAAAGTGTAAAGATTCCAGATGTTTAAAGCAACTGTTACTTGACCCATTATTAAACAGCTGCCTGCTTGGAAAGTATTTAAATTCTGCAAACAAAGTGGAGAAACCCATCGGTATGGAAATGCTAAACTGCAGTATGTCATGTTCTGCCATTATGGAATAAAGGAAAGGAACAGCCTAAGTTGAAGTATGGGGAAGAAAGGCAAAGTGCGGCTAGAAGATGAGCAGATTTTAGGAGGAATGAGGATAAGCCCAGGACAGAGGGCACTGACTACCAACTGCACAGTCACCTAAGGACAAAAGCCAACATTCAACACAACTTGGAAGTTTAGCTCCATTTTGTGGGCGGGTTGAATTTGGGATTTTTTTTTTTTAAAGCATTTGTCATCTTCAAATCATGACCAGATAGATGAATGTTATCCATCAACATGCCTTTAACAAGCCTGCTTCTAGGATGCTATGTGGTAACAGTGCCAAGAGCTCTAGCGGGGTGCTGTGTCCCCAGGTACCTGCGCCGAGGGGGAGGACTCCTCCTGCGATAGTCATCCCGAGGACGCCGGCCCCATGAGGGAGGGGGGCCGCGGTTCCGACTCCGCTTCTCCCCATTGGAGAGCTCCACTCTGACTCGGCACCCACACAGGGTTCTGGGAAGAGACACCGACACAGGTTAGCATTTCCAGGGAGAAGTCAGAATGGAATAAAATCTACACAGTCCAAAGAACGATTAACAAGTGGACAAGGTCAAAAATATTCTGCCTATAGTCAAGAGTAAAGTGTTCAGGAATGACTTTAGCATGACAGTGGACACACCATCCTTGGAAGTGTTCCAAGGCCAGGCTGAATGGAGCTCTGAGCAATCTGGGCTAGTGGAAGGTGTTCCCTGCCCACTGCAAGGGGTGGAACGAGATGTGTTTTAAGGGCCTTCCTCCCCAAACCCACCTGCGATTCTACGGTAGGCAGAAGGTTTGGCAGGTTCTGAAAGCTGCTGTGCCAGTTAAGGAGGCAAGGAAGGAACCAAGGAGAGTTTCCCTAATCAGTGCTATCTCTTTATTTACACCATCGTCAGTTTAGCACACACAAAGATGTCCAAGTCATTTCTAACTTGGGAGTCCCACTCTCAAGTGCAAAATTAACCTTCTCTTCTTCCTGAATAGCATCAGGGTGGTTGACTGGATACTGGGAAGAAATCCTTTCTTGTGAGGGTGGGTGAGGCCCTGGCACAGGTTGCCCAGAGAAGCTGTGGCTGCCCCATCCCTGGAAGTGTCCAAGGCCAGTCTGGATGGAGCTTGGAGCAACCTGGGCTAGTGGAAGGTGTCCTTGCCTATGGCAGGGGGTGGAAGGGAATGAGTTTTAAGGTCCCTTCCAGCTCAAACCATTCTGGCATCCTACTTCTGCACTAAGAAAACCGTTGTATCACACAAATAAACACTGCGTAACAAACATGTCAAGTCCTTGGTCTTGCAATTATCACTGCAGCATCACTATCCCCAGTTTCTCTTTTCCACAACCCAAGCTAAACATACAAGAAGCACATTTTACCTTCCATCTAGTTCTCTTACTGCATCAGCTGCATCTCGTGGATCTTCAAACTCCACAAAGGCAAAACCAGGAGGATTTCTCGCCACCCATACACTGCGCAGAGGTCCGTAGTAGCCAAAGGCTCGCTCCAATTCCGTTTTGTTGCCATTGTTTCCAAGGTTACCCACATAAACCTTGCAGTCCAGCGGACAAGAATCACGATGCATTGCTAGGACAAGAAAGAAAGCAGTTTCACGTCTATTTAAACACAGCACGTGTGCTTGTTCACTTCCAAGGAAGTCGCTCTGCTGGCCTGAAACTTCAGCAGTGATACGAGCTGATGTGATGGAAACATTAATCTGTGTGCAAGGGGCGAGCGGGGGCGTGAGGAGTGTTAAAACCGAACAAAAAAATCGAGTTGATATGTCGCACTGTGATTAAAATGCAGTGTTTGGGGGGATTTCGGTTACTTTGAGGCGGGTCCCTGTGTCCTTTCCCTGCTTAGTGCGGGGGGCCCCGCAGGGGGCGCAGCGCGGGGAAGGCTCCATTGTTCCCGGATCGGGATCAGGATCGGGGGGATCCGCACCCTGAGAGCGGGCAGCGCCATCCCCGGCCGAGCCCCGCTGGCGGCGCTCTGGCAATCTCTATGGAGCGGCGTGAGGGACTAGCGTTGCCGCGGGCGGGCGGCAGGCCGAGACAGAACCACTCCACCTCCGCGGCACCTCCCGCCCCTCCTCGCCTCAGTGACCGCCGAGAGCAGGCTGCGACCGGGCTCCTCCAGGCCACCCGCAGCCTCCCCGCCGCCTCCCCTCTGCGCCGCGGCGGCCGCGGCCCGGCCTCACAAAATGGCGGCCGCTCTTTGTTCGCCGCCGATGCCGCTTCCAAATCCGCCCCACCGGGGGCCCGAGACCGCGGGTGGCGCTTCCCCTCCTCCCCCACCAAAGCCCTACGGGGCGAAGGTCCTCACCGGTGCTCGGAGGGAGCGGGCGCGAAAGGAGCCCGCGCTAAACTCAGCCGACTCGACCCTCAGCCCGACCCCAGCTCCGCTTTTCCTCACTGGACAAAATGGCGGCTGGCGCCTACTCCTCCCGTCTTATATAGGGCCAGCCCTTCCACCCCCGTGATTCGAGGCGACATCGAATCACAAGGCGCCAATGCACTGATTGACAAATGGCGTCACGCGACGGGCGGGGCCTCGCGGGAATGGCGGGAGCGCTGAGGGGATGGCGCTGGCCCCACCCGGGCCCTGCAGTGAGGGAGCGGCAGCACCCCCACAAAGGGGGGATTTTCTGGCCAAAATGAAAAATGAAGTTTTATTTCCTTGCGCCTCTGGCCCGCTCGGGTCCATCCAGGCCGTGGTTTTCCAGCATCATCCCCTCAGTGCTTGGGGTTTACGCGTATGGACGCTTAATCTCGCTCACAGGCGTTTCTCCCCCACAGTCTTTAAATAGGAACAAACTGGTGTAAACTCACAGATTTTGATAAATTTTATGTGGGTTTATGAGGCACAAAAGATGGAAGTGATTTTTTTTAGCACTTAGTGCTCTCGATGGTGCTTTAACTCTCCTTCATTCATGGCATTCATACAACATGAGTTTTAACATGAATTAAACAAATAACTTGCTCCAAAGAGGTTGCCTTAGATAACAAACCTCTTGTTTTGGGTTATCAGGTAATAAAAGAAACCTCATAAGGGGCTTTTGCTGCAACAACATCCCAAACCCTCCCTTTGCAGCTACACCATGTTTAATGCAGGTTTTATATCTTTTAATAGGCCAGAGAAGAGAGATTTCTCTGTACAAGTATAATTAATAACACTTTTAATGATATTACGTGAGATAAGGCATTTTGAGTGCAAATTAATGCACGTTGACTGTTTTCCCAGCAGGGGATGAGGTGTCCTCAGTCCACTGGAATTCCACCAGCACACAAATAAAACGCAACTGGAATTAAAAACAACCAGCTGAGATAATTCCTTAGAATTTTCCAGGATCTTTTACAGTGTCCCCAATTATTTTTAAGAGCTTTTCCTCAGTAAAATCCTCCGAGGGTCAAAACTGGCCAAGGGTCAAGAAACACAAAAATGATTTTGAGGTGGATACTCTGAAGTATCTTTATCATGTGCACAATTATCTGACAGTTACCTGCCTTTAGTTAAGGAAATCTAATCCATTGTAATCTAAATTAGTTGATGGTTGGTTTCCTGAGGAAACACAAACAAAGGAAATAATTTGAAGCTCAGGGCTGTTGGAGCATTTCACTTTGTGACTTCTTGGAGACAGTGACTTCCAGGACTCCCTTCTCTGGGGGGTTTGTCACACTCCTAGGCGCTGCTCCTATCACATAATGCACATTTCAAACACGATTTAAGATTTGCAATAAATGAACATTAAAAAAAAAAAACACAAACCAAACATTAGTTAGAGAGCAACTCAGACAACAACAGAACTTCTTCATACCAAAGTTACACATGATATATGGAAATAATTCCAGATGACAGATTTGGGAACAAAGGATTTATTCAGGAGTAAGTTCACGTCATGCAAAGCAAACACAGCATTCAGCACTCACCTAGGACATGCTACCTGCTCTCTTCAAGGTGCTTCAAGGTGCCTGGCACTAAGCCCATCATCATGTTTTATAAATCACAGCCCATAAAAATCATTGTATATGAACATAATCCATTTTCAGTTTGCTTTTGGCATTATAAGGAAACTAAATGTGGCTCTGTGTCACTGGGACAAAAGGCCTGTTGGAATATTCAGCCTAATTCCCACAGTCGAGGTCGGGATGTCCCAGAACAGCCACACAGCACTTCTGTCATTCCAAAATCAGCTAAGACTAGATTGAAAAGGTACTTAATACGTACACAATGACAGCAGGGCAGAGCCATATGTTCTGCAAACCTCCAGCCCAGTATCCATGGCCACACTGACCTGGAGGAAGGTGTTCCAGTTGAGCTGCTATTGTGGTTCCTGAGATCTCAATCCCACAGAAGAAAATGAGCATATTCTAGACATGGTTTGGAAGAAACCTCAGCCATGTGAGCTGAATTTAAGGGATCACAAATACCCTGAGTTGAAAGGACTACAAAGAGCATCAGGCCAACTCCTGGCCCTGCACAGGACACCTCAAAATCCCACCATGTGCCTGAGAGTGCTGTCCAAACACTCCCTGAGCTCTGGATACTTTAGAAGACAGCCAATATTTACTGGAGAATATTTCCATCAGCAAGAGGATCTCTTAGAGCTGCTCCTCAAGCAAAACTAGACATTAACAAAAGTAGTTATTTACTGGCCTGATTCTGCCTGTGGAAAGGGCTTTTGCTGGGAGACGTCACTGCATGAACACAACAGGAACTGGTGGAGGAGCCACGTCTTCAGCCACCAACCAACTGCACACAGGCACAGCTCGGGCTGCTCATGAGGTTCCTGTGGATTCAACCTGTTTTCACATCCTGCCCAGTCTGGGTGAAGGCCATTTGCTACTGAAACAGCAACTTCCACATGCCTGATCTTTAGATATATACATAAATACACAAATATTTAGATATATTACAACCACCTTGAATGAGCTTATTCCCACAAACTCTTCTGCTTACAGCATGGAGGCCCTATCCATTATGCCCTCACTTTTAAAACAGCTTTCAGCTACACCTCAGACCTCTTGTAAACGGAGAGTGAAACAACAAACTGTAATTTATACTTCATAGACCTAAACTAAGAGACTCAGCACCCCATGCATGTCCCCAAGACTCAGCACTTGGGAACTAATTAGTGAGAAGTTCATTTATTTGAATGACATGTTATTTGGAGACCTTTAGTTGCTCCTCCTTTATCCCCACCTTTCCATATGGGAGCCTTCAGACACTGTTGGGGTCCCACCTCTTGCAGGGGCAGATCCCAGACAGCTCATTTTCAGGGAGACAGGCCCCATGGAATAGGGAGACACATCTCCTTGTGGTTCTCAGGAGACTTCTCCAGGCACTGCAAGGCTGTGGAACCAGATATTAATTCAGAGAGCCCAGTGGGTGTTACAGAAGGAGCACAAGGGATCTGAGGCTTTGTCTCAGCTTCACCTGAATTTGTTTTGCACACAGAAAATATTCCATCTGGAGACTGTTTCAGGAAGGAAAAGGGAGTCAGCCCCAGGCTCGGCTGCAGGACAGGTTTTGAAGGACAAAATACTCACCCTTGCTACTGTGTTCTGACAGAGCAGCAAGTCTCAGGAGCTTCTGTAAATCTGGCTTGAAATCAGAAAATGGGAAATGAAAACAGAGAGACTGACTCACTGCTGTTCAACTCTAATTTTAATTCCCTGGAAGATGGGAGTTCTCTCTGGGATGATGTGGTATGTAATGGATTAGGGGCCAGGATTTCAAACTGCTCCTGGAGTTTCCTCCCCTCTGAAATGGGATTACTGGCACAGGACTGTCCCCTGGCAGCAAGGAGGTGACACAGGACCTAAAAGCACCCAAAGGAAGGTGGAAAAGCCTGGAACTTGCTCCTAGGATCTGAAATCCACCTCTTTAAATGGCTATGGAAGCAAAGGTACTGCTGGGTGCTGGTGATGTCCCTGAAGCACTTGGAGGTGCAAGTGTGGAGGTGCCTAAGTCTTTGTGGCCTCGGGGTTTGCTGCAAGTTGTCATTTCCTCCTATCTCTCCGTGAGGGAGGCTGGGAAAGGAGAGCAGCCCTTCATCAGCTGCTGCTTCACCAGCTCCTCAGGGGAACTATATTTACCATGGCTGTGGTCAAACTGTTTCCTCTCGGCAGGGCGGTGTCTGGTTTTCCACACACAGCACTCAGCAGCTCACAGGAATTCTAGTCTGTTGGGTAAGAGCAGTAAGGGGAAAAAAACCACACAGCCAAAAAACAATCCCAAAAAAACAAGTTGATTTTTACATCAGGGAAGCTCTTCTGGAGCCCACACTCCTGTTACTAGTGAGTAACAGAGAACGCATGGAAAAAATTCCACAGATCTGTCTGCTCATCTCCCTATAGATAGAGGATCCCTTTGATGCAGTACAGTCTTCGTTTAATTAAGCTTTCAAATCCCAGGTCAGAGGATCCCCTTTGCCCTAACGAGGATATTTGCACATTTACTTTGCTTTCTGTTCCCTCCCCCAGTTCCTTCTTCCCCCTCAACGGGGCCTCCAGGCTTTCTCTTTCCTTTTTCTTTGCTCTGCAGCAAAGCCATATTCCCTTCCTCCCCCACCTGGCTCCCTGGGGAAAGGGCTGGAAAGCAAAGCAAAAGAATCACTCACTGAGAAACCATAATTGGCACAACCCTCCTCACTCCAAAACTCCCACTGAAGAAGGCAAGGGAACAGCAAAGGCCCCTCCTGTGGGGAGTCAGACCAGGAAAAGCAGGAGGGAGGGAACGAAGGCTTTGAAGCCTAGGCTAAAATCTTTGATGGCTCCAAGAGTGCTTTGAGGGAGCCTCAAGGAAACCAAACTCCAGTCAGCCTGGCTAATTCCACGGCAGAATGGGCTCCTGCTCTGCCCTACACCGTCCAGGGCTCTTGCAGAGGTTCATTTATCTCAGCTAAAAATATCAGCTGGTCGCGCTGTTGGCACCATTTCCCCTTGTGACATTAGCACTCTGTGTGTGGTGGGTCTGAAGGGATGGGTAGGTGGAGCTGTACCAGCACCAGGAGCGGATTTAGTGCTGGATGAAGTTATAATTTAGATTAAAATAGTCATTGCACAATGATACCTTCTAGTTGTCCCTTCCCTCAGCCAGATGTCATAACTCAAAACATTGCCTCCTGAGTGAGTGGCTGGGGTGTAAGTGTGCAATTGACACATTTTATTTATTTTTAGAAATATTATAAACCAGGAATCCCTCCTTGACAGTCTCTTCCTTGCTCCAGGGGCTTCTCAGGGATACACCGTAACTCCAGCGCTGGTCTGGCTCTCAGGGAGACGTTACAAAGTCATGACCAAGGTTATTTTGAATTCTCCCAAGTCCTGGAGTGGAAGGAAATAAAGAGCATAGCCATGGCAGGATGGTGTGACCATTAAAACATTTGCCCATCCACCTCCCTCGCCTCACCGTCTCTGTGGTCACTCAATTAATGCTCTTCCAGTGGAGATGCTGAAAACTGCATCCAATGACAACCCATTGTCTAGTGGAGACTTGAAAAGTTCACGGATGAATTGGACCAGATGCTTCAGACATGATTTTGGCCAATGCTTATTAATCCTTGAAGATGTAACTAAGGAACCTCGGGCCCATAGTGTGTAATTCGGTGTAACCACAGCCCAGCTGCTGCCCTGGAAACTCAGCTGCGAAGCCAGGCCTGATTTACCAATATTTATCAAATGTCATCTTTAATTGGTGACATTTTAATGGGTGACACTCTTCTTAACAATCAGGTAATGAAATCGGGAACACTTACTGGATCACTCAGAAATAACAGGGCTCAAAATTAGTGTGAGGAATATAATAAAAAGCAATTTGGTGTCCACAGAAGCTGTGAGAACAGACGAGGCCGTGCGAGCCCTGTCTCTGGAGGACAACATGTCTGCATCCACCTGAGCCGGGGTTTAACTGTGCCTGTGGGAAATGAATCCCTTGCTTCTGGTAACTAAGCAAATGATCTTCTCAATCTTTCTAGGGCATTGGTCCTCTGAGCTTGCAAATACATTCACTGCCTTTCACTTTGAGAAAAAGGAACTGGTCCTCTTAAGTAGTTTCAGCCTAATGATGCAGCCACATCCTGAGTATCCAAATTCTGCTGAAATTACCTGTTAGAGCTCATACAGTGAGTACTAAACCTCGTGTGGTGCCAACTCATAGGGTTTCAAAACATACTAGAATTTGGCTTTTTGCCTAAGCCATGACTTGCACTTTTATTGTTTAGTCACTTGATAAGTCTTTTCTGTTTCTCCTCACTTTCTAAGATTTCAAAAAATTTCTTTCAATCAAGATTCAAATGAAGTTTGTACCAAACATTAAAATCCAGTGGGATCTTATTTAGGTTGTCCAGAGAAGCTGTGGCTGCCCCGCCCCTGGAAGTGTCCAAGGCCAGGTTGGATGGGGTTTGGAGCAACCTGGGCTAGCGGGAGGTGTCCCGTGGCAGGGGTTGGAACTGGATGATCTTTAAGGTCCCTTCCAACCTAAAACATTCTGGAATCCCACAATTCTGTGATTTACCAACCCCTCAGTTAGGTTTTCTGTGAGTAACTGCCCTGTTTTGCTGATTTTATGACAACTGGCATTGCTGAGCTCACCAGTATTGATAATTTAGATTTCTCCTACCCAACTCCAGTGTCCCACATGTGACTCCACAAGGATAGGAAAGGAGGGAGATATTTTTTGCACCCAGAGACCCTTTTCCTGATCAACCCTGGAACAACAGGTTGTAATATCCTTTATCCATCACCTTGGGACCCAGGAGCATTGTGGTAGAATCAAGTTCTCACAGAACAGGAGAGACCGCAAAGGAATAAGAAACTGTAAAGTTGTGGTGTTTTCTTTAGTCACAGCTGAACATTTCAGAATCCAAGATTTATTACCACTGGGAAAAGGGAGCTGTCTCCTTTCACTCACACAAGAGGAAAGCAGTTAGTCACAGGGATCATTCCTATTGTCTCTGTGCTCCCTGGAATGGTATAAAAGCAGGTGAAGGGCACTCGGTGTCACTGCAGTGAGAACGTCACAACAAGACTGGCAGGAGACACGTTGTGCAGGTCAGGACTTCACTGGGATCAAACAACACCAGCAGTAAGCAGGTAATGTTCCTTTTGTCACTGGAAGATGCTTTGTAATTAATATATATTTTACTGAGGATCACAATAGTGTTGCTTCTCTATTGTCTATGAGCAGAAGTTCTGCATTAGCATAACTTAATCATATATCATTCAGCAGGTAAACATACACATCTATATGTATATGTATGTGCATATATCTGCTTTTAATAAATTTTTTTTTAATCAGGACTGATATCCACTTGTTATTTCATATCTAGTTTGATTTTAATGTGTTGCCCAAGGAAATTACTTGCAAATTAGTGGAGCAGACTTATTAAGAATAAGCTTAATTGTTACAAGAAAATATATAATTTTTTTGTATTATATTAATGTATAATTTGCTTTTCTATCCAAGCCTTGACAATCCAATATTCAAGTTAGTATAAAGACAAGTCATTTGAGGAGATGCTGACTTTTTATTATCCCGAACTTCTCTTGCACAAAAAGAAGTATTTCTTCTAAGAATTGTATGGTAACAGTTCTTTTCTTACATAGCAATTTAAATGCTGCAGCTTTTGTTTTGTTGTCTCTCCAGGTTTTGATGTAACAATTAATACAGGGGGTTTTGGTAAATGACTAAAGGGCCAGGCTAGAGCCAATCACAGACCAGGGTCCACGCCTTAGTGCAAAAAATGCAGAAATGTTAGGGATAGACCTGGCAATAAAGACATGGTGGGTTGAAGGAATAGGTAGGAAGAGGAGTATCAATACGAGGAGCAGATACAGAACTGGATGAAGTTATAATTTGGATTAAAATAATCCTTGCACAATTACATCATCTAGTTGTCCCTTCCCTAAGCCAGAAATCCCCTTCTTCACTGAAAAGAAATCTGGCATCAGTCTAGTAGAATCCTGGATATCTGGATGTCAGCACTTGTATTGCTTGTGGAAAAGGCCCAAACCCCAGGATTGTGAACAGCTTTTGACTTGATATTCCTGCTCCAGTCTTAAATACATTGTGAGTTTTGTGATTTTCAGTATCCTCATCTTCTCAAATTTCTGTGAAGTTTTTATCAAGCAGCTCTCTTCCCAGCCCTGAAATGTGCTTGCAAATGCATGAGAGTGGGAAGTGTTATATTGAGATGCATTGCTGGGAAAGGAGATTTAGGATTCTGAGCAAGGAAATACAGAAATATACTGTCAATCCTATTCACCTTTTCCTGCTACATGTGCAAATCCACACATGTTCCAGGAGGTCCTGGGATGATTTCCCATGGCACAATACTCCACTTTTACCTGTGCCTAAGGACTGAAATTCATTTTGTCAGGTGAAAGGAAGAAGAGAGGGAAAGATTTCTGATCCCACCATTGGCTCCTGGGCCCGTGGAGTGGATTCAAAGAAGAGAAAAAATGTTCCTGCCTCAGAGATGTCTGCAGATGGTTATATTTTTGGCAATTCTTTTTTTTGCCTCTTTTGCAATGTGTCAAGATATTGAAAAGTAAGTAATATCACCTTTTTACTTCATTAATACCATTAGAAAACTGCTTGGTTTTGATTTACCAGGCTGTGTTCTGCACTGCTGTCAGTTACTCCAGGCCTGGTGAAAGGAGAATTTAATATATTTGACACAGCAAATTTTATATCACCCTCTCTGCAATATAAAATTAAACCAATTGTAGATGTGTAACATGTACCGCATTTCAGCTTTTAAACACAGTGTACAAACCATGTAAGGATGTTCAATACAAGCCATGGAGATGGCACATGCTAAAATTCCATATTTAGTTTCCCATTTGGATCCAAATCTGCAGCAGGAGCCTATAGCTGCAGTTAGATGTTATCTGAACAGCCTGAAATCCTGAAATACTTGCATCCCATAATTAGCCTGCCCTCCTCACTCAACATTTGGCTCAAAATTTTTGAAGAATCTGAAATATCTGAAGCAACTAAGGGCTTGTTTTTATTTCATGGACATCTGTGATTCCAGCTAAATTACTCCTGACTTACAGCTCTGGGAAGAGACAAACCCAAGAATCCCATAACACTGAGGTGACGGAAAGGGAACTTTATTCTGAAAATAATCTATATTTGGGAAAGCCCAAATCTCTGTGACAGCTCTTTAAACCTGCTCAGGTCATTTTGTTGGTCTTTCCAGTTTGCCTTTTTTTTTTTTTTTTAAAAAAAAAAGCAGATTCAAGTACATCTTTGGGAATGGCCCAGGGTTTCAGCTTCCCACCTTCAGGACCAGACTGAGTGGGAGGCTGTGGCTCCTTCCTCAGTGCAGAGGAGCATCTGGGATTGATGGATGCCCATCAGCATCTCTGGTCCCTCATTCCCTCTTTCTTCCCTGCAGCAGGAGAGCAGTGACAGAGCACCAGCTCCTGCACGACAAAGGGAGGGCATTCCAAGGGCTGAAGCGCCTGATGTGGCTCCACAACGCCCTGGGCACTGTGCACACAGCCAGCAGCAGGAACATTCCACTGCCAAATGCCATGTGGGATGCCCAGAAGAGCCAAGATCCCTCAGATCTCCACAACAGAGATGAGACTTCCAACCTGATGAAGCAGCTGCTGGAGTTGACAGAAATGCAGGGAGTCCTCCCACTAAAGCAGCTGGATTTGAAGACCCCAAAGGGTAACTGGAACCCACAAGGCCTTTTTGAGCTCTTCCAAATCAAAGAGCTGGGCAGCAAGAGAAATCCCAGCCCACAGCCACAGGGCTATTCCTGTTAGCCCTCAACACAGCCTGGTCTGTCCCTTACTTACACATGTGCTGTTGCAGGGAAAAGCTCCAGCACAAAGGTGAACTGCAAAATAAAGATAATTAATTGCATTAACTCCTGCAGATATTGACAGAGACCCTGATAAAGGGCCAGGTTCTGTCCTAAGCAGCAGGTGTGACTGTGAGATGGGTCATTTGTCACAGGACAGGCACTTCTTTAAATCAGGACCTTCCCTCTCCATCTTAGAGATGCTGCAGCCTGTTGGAGCTCCTGTAGCCCGACTTTGGAGGAAGTTTGGGTCATTAATGTGTGTATTTGGAGCCTAATGTTTTCTCCAGCCTGAAGAAAGTTACCTCCTAATAACAGAGGTTCTTTTCCATTTCACCCCTGCTTGCAGTTCTGTCCTTCTCTGGTAATGACTTTTCTTATATTGTAGGTCCAAAGAGGTTTTTTTTCCCCTGCTTCTCCAGCATGCTGAATGTTTTAAGCCTCTCATCCCTCAGTTTTTCCTTCCTTTTGCTAGGTAAAAGTTTGCAGTGATTCCCACTCAGCCAAAGCCCAGAACATTCACCTTGTTCTGTTCGTGGAAGAAATGAGAACCAGCTTCCAGGGTCTCTGTTTGAGCCTTTTGTTCCAACACTTCCTTCATTTTCTTTTCTCATGTGAAATCCTTTCCATGAGCTTGCACAGCAGCACAAAACCAGCTTCATGAGGCCACCTGCACTTCCTGGAAGAGGTACCACAGGATTTTGCTGTTCACCTTTGGCATCAAGCTGATCATTTCTGTCTAAGCAAAGCAAGGTCCAGTTTAACTGTAAAATAAGTCTTTGAGAAATGAAATCTGTCATGTGTGTTACAAATATATCAGTGTTTCCATTGTGTAGGAACTCTACACACCATTTTAAATCCTGAAATTCCTCTGTTGCTGATAGATTTCAACTGTGCACAACATATTTCTCAGTGATTAAAATGTTAATAATAACCATTTGGACCCTCTGAATTGTACTTGCTTGTTTTGGTAGCAAATAAAATGAAGCAAAACCATCTTTTGCCAGTACGTCCACACATTTGGGAAGAGCATGGAATCGCATTTCTTTTGTTGTGTCATTCCTCACAGCTCCCTGTTAAGATTCCCAAGGCCAACAAAACCATTACTGCAGCAGATGAAATGCTTAGAGGGGTGAGATGAAAACAGGCTACAATCAGAGCCAGGGGATGGAACCCCAAGGACCTGACTGTGACCAGCTCAAACCTCTTGGAACTGGCCATGTCCTGCCCAGCACACTCTGGATCAGTTCCTTTGCCCCTGCAGATTTGGTTTCCTCTTGGACTCAGGGGTTATTCCTTGAGCCCTGGGAGGCGGAGGGGACCATGGGCGTCTTAGTGGCACCTGTCCCCTCCTGTGGTGACCACTGGGTGACCCGGTGTGTGTCACCCCTGCGGGGATGAAGAAACCCAACCTGCCCGGGATGGTGGGAAGGGGCTGTGTGCGGGGAGGTGAGGCTGTGCTGGGAGCTGAGTCTCCACGCTGTGAGCCTGCAGGTCACAGCACTGCCATGGGAAGGTGCGACAGCAGCAGGATGTGGCTCCCAAGTCCGTCAGGACCACCCCAAGGGCAATCCCAGGAGCAGGAGTAAGACTGGCACTCCAGGACTCCTCTGCCCAGAACCAGAGGAGAGCATAGGCCCATCTGAGCTGATGCCAAGTGCGGGGGTGCACCAGCCGCCCCCATGGCTGCCCCAGTCCCCTGAACCCCTCCAGCCCCCCAGGCCGGTGTGGAACCCTAACCACAGACCCTCAGCATGGAGCCCCAGCACGGACCCCAGTTGGAGAGTCCCAGTGGCAAAGCCTCAGTCCTGAAGCCCCCATGGTGGAGTTCCCCACAGAGTCCCCATTGCGGACTCCCAGTACGGAGACCCCAGTGTGCGACCCGATTCATGGAGCGCCATTTTGGAGCCCCCATTGCGGAGCTCCTATGGTGGATCTCCCATCCCAGATCCCCTGTTGTGGACTCCCAGCAGGTAACCCCATCCTGGAACCCCAAGCCCGAATCCCCCATCCTGGATCCCCCAATCCGGAACCCCCATCCCGGAGACCCCGTTGCGAACCCCCAGCACAGAACAACCGAACATCTCATCATGGAACCCTAACCCAGACCCCCATCACAGACCTCCATCCCGGCTCCCCAACCCGAACCCCCCATCCTGGACCCAGACCTCGCACCCTGCACTCCGCATCCCGAACCCCAGGAATGGATCCCCTGTCCCGGGCCCCTCCCCGCTGTCGGGCGGTGCGCAGGCGCGGTGGGCGGTCCGTCCGTCCGTCCGCC
>VWZG01002123.1:183508-222310 GCA_013396735.1 Grallaria varia
TGGGCCTCCGGTAAGCGTTCCCTCCTTGTTATCGCCCCCGCCCACTGGTGCGTCCCCTGCTCGCCCCTCTTGACTCCCTCCCTTCCTTCCTTTCCCTCCCTCCCTCCGCCGCTCCCCACGAAGCCGCCGGGGCCGGGGGTGCTGCGGGCCGGGGTCTCTCCAGCGGCAGGTCCTCCTCGGTACGGGAGGCTCGGTCCCCCTTTGTCCTGCCGGTGATGCTGCGGGTGCCCCCGGTGCCCCCTCTCCGGGGGCTCCAGCCCTGCACCCCCCCGCCGTGGAAAGGGCCGCGGACACCAACAGGTATTTGACACCAGCAGTTTGTCTCTTCTTCCCCGTTTTTATCCGCTTCCCCACCCCGTGCCCCTTTTCTGTCAGGTAGTTTTCCTAGTTTGATCTCTAGAAGTGAGAACCGCTTGTGGCTTTCACGTGTCACGCTTGGAGCCACAGGTGTGACACCCCATCCCTGCGGGGTGACACCCCATCTCTGCAGGGTGTGACACCCCATCCCTGCGGGGTGACACCCCATCCCTGCAGGGTGTGACACCCCATCCCTGCGGGGTGACACCCCATCCCTGCAGGGTGTGACACCCCATCCCTGCGGGATGACACCCCATCCCTGCAGGGTGTGACAACCCATCTCTGCAGGGTGTGACACCCCATCTCTGCAGGTGAAACAGCCCCATCTCCGGGGGTGTAACAACCCCATCCCTGCAGGATGTGACACCCCACCTCTAAGGGTGTAACAACCCCATCTCTGCAGGGTGTGACACCCCATCTCTGGGGGTGTAATAGTCCCATCTCTGTGAGTGTAACAACCCCATCTCTGATGGTGTAACTCTGCAGGGCGTGACACCCCATCTCTGGCAGTCCATGAACAATGTGACCCCCCCTTTTGCGTGGTGTCACTCAGAGCTGCTCCTCCTAAAGACACCGCTCCATCCCAGGAAATCACCCAGCTGGAGATCCTGACCCACTCCTGTTCCACCAGGAGCCTGCAAAGGCAGCACATGAGGAGCTGGTGTCCCCAAGGGAGGTGGTTTGCGGGGGCCCAGTGGTGACACCTCGTAAACAGTTGCAAAAAGTGAACAGAGTCACTCAGAGCTCGTTGGCAGCGCCCAGGGTTGTACAAAGGGGAAGTGTCTCACCTATATTTGTCTGCAACTTTGAGTAATGGTTGCAAAACTCTTGTTAGCTCACTGGGAGTTACATGATGCTCAGGAGGACCAGGTTAAGGGGTAGTTGTATGCTTGAAATCTTTGTTTTTAATGCATTTTAGGAAGTAGAGCTGGGTTGTCAGGTATGCCCTTAAAACTACTATCAGTTGGAAGTGGCACACTCCAGCGTTTACATGCTGGGTTTTCAGGAAAAGAAATGAAGATATGAAAATATGTATTTTTCTCAGAAATAAATATATAGGATACTTACACTAGGGTTTGCTTTTGTGGGTATTTTTTAAACTGCGATGTGTTCAAAGGCAGTGATCTGGATTTGGCCAAATTTCTGGGTGAAAACATTTATGCAAAGTGCTTAGAGGCAGCTAAATGTCTTTTTTATTCTTTCCAGCAGGTGACTGATGGAGTTATTTCTGCAGGGATTGTAGGAAGAGGAACTTCTGGATTAGGTGTTTCAGTGTGATATTCCCGCATTTTGAACATTTACTAAAGACAGAACGTCTTGGGAGCAATAAGCATTTGCAGTACTGGCTGAAATTGTGGTTTTTGAGGCACCATGTTTCTTAAGTTTCCTTCCCTCTCATTTTCAGATCAAATTTGTTCAAAACAGGAAGTTTGACTTGTACCTTTTAATTTTGTAAGACTTTTCCCTACTTCGTCTTAGTTACGGATGGTATTTGTTGTTAAAACCTGAGCTCTGTGATTCAGCATCGCTTAATTGATTGCAGCTCTTGTTTGAAGGTTGTTTGCAGTTTATAATGTTTAATTTTTCCTCCCTTTTTCTCTCCTAGCAGCCATGGCAATGACAGGCCCCACGCCGTGCTCGTCCATGAGCAATCACACCAAGGAGCGGGTTACAATGACAAAGGTGACGTTAGAAAACTTCTACAGCAACCTCATCGCACAGCACGAGGAGAGAGAGATGAGGTAAAGATCTTTCTTGCTTCCTTTCCAAACTGGGTATTATATATAACATTTATACTAACTGCGTTTAGCTTTCTTGAGCAAAAGCAAAAATCATAAAATCACAGTATGGTTTGGGTTGGAAGGAACTTAAAGCTCATCCTATCCCGCCCCCTGCCATGGGCAGGGACACCTTCCACTAGACCAGGTTGCTCCAAGCCCTATCCAACCTGGCCTTGGACACTTCCACGGATGGGGCAGTCACAGCTTCTCTGGGCAACCTGTGCCAGGGCCTGCCCACCCTCACAGCCAAGAATTCCTTCCCAATATCACATCAACCCCTGCCCCCTGGCAGTGGGAAGCCATTCCCCCTTGTCCTGTCTCAAGTCCCTCTCCAGCTCTCCTGGAGCCCCTTTAGTCACTGGAAGGGGCTCTCGGGTCTCCCTGGAGCCTTTTCTTCTCCAGCTGAACACCCCCAGCTCTCCCAGCCTGTTTCCAGAGCAGAGATGCTTCCACTCTTGGAGTATCTCCATGACCTCCTCTGGACTCGCTGCAACAGCTCCACATCCTTCTGCTGTTGTTGCCCAGGGCTGGAGGCAGCCCTGCAGGTGGGGGCTCCCCTGAGGGGGCAGAGGGGCACAATGCCCCCCTCCCTGCTGCCCACGCTGTGGGACCAGCCCAGGGCATGGGGGGGTTTCTGGGCTGGGTCATGTCCAGCCTTTCATCCACCAACACTCCCTGAGTCCTTTTCCCCAAGGCTGCTCCCAGTCCATTTGCTGCCTGTGTTCATGCTGGGATTGCCCTGATCCACGTGTAGGACCTACAGGAAGACAGTCCTTTCAGGGACGAGGAGGGGTTGCTGTGAGGAGTCTCTCAATGCCACTTGAACCTTTAAATCCACCAGTCCAATTTATATGGGATTGGACTGAGCTGTGTGACTTTCACTTCCCTTTGGCTGGAACCTTCTCCTTTGCTGAACACCCTCAAGCTGCAGCACTGGGACTTCGGCTGTTCTCCCAACTTGCCACGGGGTCTATAATCAGAATTTGGAAACCAGTTCAGTGTTGGTTCACTTTTGGCCTTGCTGCCAAAGCCATAAAGATCTCCCAGAGCAATGAATGCCAGCTCACTACAGGAGCTGCAGAAATGAGGCAGCAATTTAGAAATAAATCCTAACTTGCAGAGATGTTTTCTTCAAAGCTTCAAATTACGAGAGATTAAGGTCTAATTCAGACAGAAGATATCACTGATTTAATTCCTTTCTTTCTATTTGCACAGCCCTTGCTTTTTAAATTTATTTATTTATTTTGGGCACTGTTGTCTACTCTCCAAAATCTCAATGTCTGGTTTTTTTCCTGAATAGGACTGAGACTTTGTCTGAACAAACAGACTGGACTTTATAAGTTACATGTTTTTTGTAACAACAGATGTCTGTGGTTGTGCAATTTGGAGTTTAAATGGTGTTGACAGTGTACCCTGAAGTGCAGATTGGGCCTGTTAAGGATATTTGGGGGAATTCTGGCATCTCTCAGTCCTGCTGAGCTGTTTAGTTTCTGTGTCTTAGACAGACTTTCACTACTGGAGTCACTGGTGTGAGTGTGGACAGGGTTCAGTGGGTTCCTGAACGAGGGCAAAGTGATTTAAATGTGCCTGATGGTGAAGAGATAACCCCAAATTTTATCACTTTGCAGCAGCTGTGCTGGGCCCCAGGAGACAGGAAGAGGATCTTGCGAAGGATGACTTGCAGAAAGAGAAGGAATTTTTTAGTACATTTGTAATGTTAGACAATAAACCCCCCAAAGCACCAATCCCAGTTCAGCCAGCTGTAAATCCCAGAGGATAATCATTGCCAGTGTCCCCTTCTGAGGTCTTGCTTCCTTCTTTCTTTTCTCCCAAATAACCCTTTTGGACTAAGGCTGTAAATATTTCTGAATTCTTTAGAGGAGAACATGTATAGACACATTTCCTCTCTCCCAAATATTTTGAGTATCTCAGATATTAGGAAACCTAAAGTAACATTTCTCCTCTTGCATGTGGTAAGTTTGAGATGCAGAGATATTTTTAAATGTGTTTAAATAGGCAATTCTCCCTGGAATAGGTGAGACTTTGGTGTATAAATATTTATTATGGCTCTGACCTGAAGTGACTGTCAGAGAGAGACAAGAATTGAACCCAGATCTGCTCAGTCTGGGTTTGTGTACAACAAAAATGGACAGTTAAATAATAGTATGTGAAACCCAAGGCAGGTTTGGATTATTAAAATTAGAGAGGACAAGGCTGGAATTGTAAATTTGGATAGCAGAATCTTCAAAATCAATCTTTCTGAGCCTCCTTTGTACATAATACACCTGTTATTTGCTGGCACACACCAGAGGTGATGGGTCTGTGCACGCGGTTAAGGAATAATGTTAATGATTTAACCTTTATTTTTCTAATTTGATTTTTAAAAACAAGGTTAGTGATTCAACCTTTGTTTTTCTAATTTGTCTCTGCTCTAGACAAAAGAAGCTAGAACAAATGATGGAAGAAGAAGGCTTGAAAGATGAAGAGGTAATGAGTATGGAAAAGCTGTCTTAATGCTTAAATCCAAGTAATTTTCTTTTCTAAATGGTGGTCTGGGTTCTCTCCTGGGAATTGCTGTGATCCCTATGGAACCCACCTGCAGAATTCTCACTGGGGTTTCCTAAATTCTAGAAAAGAATCAGGAGATCAGCACATGCACAGAAGGAAACGGAGTTTCTTCGCCTGAAGAGAACAAGGCTTGGATTGGAGGACTTTGAATCTTTAAAAGTAATAGGCAGAGGAGCATTTGGAGAGGTGAGTCCAATAAAAAAGAGTGGTTTTAACTGGCTCTAGTGTTTGTTAAAGACTTGCTTAGTTTATACAAGGGAAAGGTAAATATAACAACCTGATATTGATTTATTTTTTTTTTTTTTAGCTGAACAGTCAGGTGCATCTTTTTACCTAATAAATGCTGGTTTAAGACATTCTGTGCTTTAAAGGAACCTGAATGATGTTGAAAGGGACTTGGTGGGCAGGTTTGGAGTGGATTTTAATGGGGAACTCTGGGGGCTGGACTTGGGGAGAGTTGGAGGACCCTCGAAGAGTCTCTTCTGGTGGCTTTCAGAGCAGGGGCTTTGGCCCACCTGCTTTAGGTGACAATTGCTCAGTGTGACCTCTGTTAAAATTACTGCATTACTTCGGATGCACAGGACTTTTTGCCATGACTGTGCACTCTGCTTTTTTGGTTTTATAACCTGATGTGTTTCCAGTGAGTGGAAGGCAAGGGCTTGATCCCCAGGTTTGTCCTGGGAATGCTGGTTTGACTCCAGTCTCTGTGTGCTCTCCCAGGTGCGACTGGTGCAGAAGAAGGACACGGGGCACGTTTATGCCATGAAAATACTGCGAAAGGCCGATATGCTTGAAAAGGAGCAGGTAAATAATGCTCCTGAGCAGCAGCTGATGGATGTGGGAGATCACTGGCATGTGCAGAGAAGGAACAGGCATCTCTGGTTTAGGTTTATAAGCTAAAAAATTGTGGGGTTTTTTTTTCCTCCTTTTTTTTATGGAGGAAGTAAGTCAGAAAAACCTCTGAATTTATAAGGACTGGTCTTCTAGTGGGTCTTTCAACACAAACTTGTGCAAGTGATTGTGGAGGCTTCAAGATCAGTGTTTCCCTGCATTTCTGAATTATGGGATCAGATACATATGTTAAAGTGGTAGAACTGCTGGAATTTAGGTTCAACGTAGCAGCATTTAACATTTTTAAGGCTCTCCTTTAGTACTTCTGGGAATGTAATGGTCTGAGACAATCACTTCTTGTTCAGCACTGGCGTGAAGTTCTGTGTGTGTTTTCAAAAAGAGATCTAATGGTTGGATATCTTTGTGTATAAGATTTATACAATATATAATAGATATACTAGGTGTAAAGTAGATGTATATAATCAGCCCTGTGGTGAAGTTCTGATGGTGTTTCTGCCCTTGTGCAGAAGTTTGGCTGTTGTTTTCTCAGTACTCGATGCTTTCCAATAAAAATACTTGAATTGCCTGTGCAATAAATGCTTCTAATAAAACTAATCCAGGGCATGTGTGTATGTCCAGGTTGGCCATATCCGTGCGGAGCGGGATATCCTTGTGGAGGCTGACAGCCTGTGGGTTGTGAAGATGTTCTACAGTTTCCAGGATAAGCTAAACCTCTACCTGATCATGGAGTTCCTGCCTGGAGGTAACTGGGATCCAAAGGCTGCTTTCCTGTTGTTTGGGGTCGCAAATTTCTTAATTTCAAATGTAGTCTGAGATTAGAGTGTGTGTGGGTACCCTGAGTTTGTACATCTGTGAGGGAACAAATACTTGTAAAGGTTTCTGCTTTTTGGGGGACTGAGATGTTTGGGGCAAGCTTGAGGTTTCCTGCCTGGGTTTGAGCTGCAGGTGTTTAAACTTGGCCTAAATATTCTTCTCGTTCCTACCCTGGCTCTTAGTAGAACCACCACATAACCAGGTTTGGATTCTCTAACCTGTTGTTTTCAGCTGAGTGCAGCAGAAATGCCTTTTTTCTGTAAATACCTTGTAAGGTCCATTTCTTTCCTCATAACGACCTGGACTGACCATATGGACTGATTAAATCCCAAATCTGGCTTTCCTTACTGAAAATTCAAAATGCTGGTGGGACAGTGAGGCTGCAGGGGGAGAAGTTCCAGTGGGAAACTGGCCAGAAGATCCCAAATCTTTCCTCATAACAGCCTGGACTGTCACATGGACTGTAAATTGTGAGAGTGGAGCCTGTGTGTTCACCTCTGGGGGGTTTCTAGGTGACATGATGACACTGCTGATGAAGAAAGACACTCTGACAGAGGAGGAGACGCAGTTCTACATCGCTGAGACCGTGCTCGCCATTGACTCCATCCACCAGCTGGGCTTTATCCATCGGGATATAAAACCAGACAACCTTCTCCTGGACAGCAAGGTATGGACTGGCCACTGCCTGGGGAGGATAAATAGGCCTTGGGATTTTTTATTATTGACCTGAACTAGCGTTGAGGGTTGTGAAAGAAGATGGTGCTTCTTTTTTCAGGCCTTTTCCTTCCAGCTTTGAGGGTGTATCTGCCATTATCCTGGGAAAAACCCAAGCCAGGAAAAGCCTCCCTTCCACTCCAGCTGTGCTCAGATGCAGAGCTCTCTGACAGCTGTTTAAGCTATTTTTGTGTGTTTCAGCTGCAGTTTCAGTTCTCCCCTCATAGTCAAAGCTGTTTCCCTTTGCTCTCATATCTGTTAACACTCCCACTTGCCAGCTGGGAGGTAGATGGTGCCATCAGATGCGAAGGATGTGGCTGTTGCAGACTGAGAATGGAGATGGGATCTCCCTCAGGATCAGGATCTATTCCTGAGGGCTGGCCAGGCTGCCTGGTTATTGCAGGCAGTTTGCAGAAAGCCCGATTGTTTCAGTATCCTGCTGTTGCTCACTCCAAGTCTGTCTAAAATTGCTTGGAAAAAGTTTGCCAGCAGGAAATAATTACTTTCCCACTACCAGCTTGGAATTACTGATAATAGACTCACAGAATCCCAGACTGGTTTGGGTTGGAAGGGACCTTAGAGATCCAGTGCCACCCCATGCCATGGGCAAGGATACCTTCCACCAGCCCAAGTTGCTCCAAGCCCTGTCCAACCTGGCCTTGGACACTTCAGGGGTGGGGCAGCCACAGCTTTTCTGGGCACTGTGTCCAATTCAGTATGTTTACATCTAGATGTAGATAAATTTAGGACTTTGGAAAGGATGTATATTTTCAATAGACTTCTAAAAATTGGACTTAATCAGTGGGGTCATGTTCTGCACCAGGACAAACCCAATCACTGAATTTAAGGTGTTTATCTCTTGGGGTCAACTCACAGCCCAGGGGCTGCAGCTTCCTCTGGAGAGGTTTTCTTTCACTCTGGAGTGATGAGCTCACAGGAACACAGGTTTCTTAAAGGTCTTTCTCTGTAGTGTTGTGTTCAAAGTATCAGTTGTTTCATTCCATGTACACATCCAGTGTTAGGCTAAACCAAGAAATGCAAAGGGCATGGCGGGGCTGGAGCGTGTCCAGAGAAAGGAACAGAGCTGGGAAGGGGCTGGAGCAGCAGGAACAGCTGGGGGGGCCCAGCCTGGAGAAAAGGAGGCTCAGTGGGGACCTTCTCACTCTCTGCAACTCCCTGACAAGAGGGGGGAGCCAGGGTGGGTCAGGCTCTGCTCCCAGGGAACAAGAGACAGGAGGAGAGGGAACGGCCTCAATCTGTGCCAGAGGAGGTTCTGATTGGATATTAGAAAATATTTGTTCCTGGAAAATGTGATCAGGCATTGGAATAAGTTGCCCAGGGAAGTGGTGGAATCACCGTCTCTGGAAGGTTTCAAGAGGCATCTAGATGTGGCACTTGGGGACACTGTTTAAGGGGATGATGATGGTGCTGGGTTCTCTTCCAACCCTGCTGATTCTGTGATTTGCTCTGATAATGTCTTAGGTTGGTTCTGTGCTTTGGTTGGTTTGTTCATTTCTAGGGCCATGTGAAACTCTCAGATTTTGGTCTGTGTACTGGACTGAAGAAAGCCCATAGGACAGAATTTTATAGAAACTTGAACCACAGTCTTCCCAGTGACTTCAGTAAGTTCTTTGGCTCCAAAGGGTATCTGGGTGGCTGCTCTCAGTGCCTGATAACTCATTTGGTGTGAGCGTGAAAGGCTGCAGTGGGGTGGGTCTAATAATCAAATTACATCTTGAGGTGTAATTTTGATTTTATTTAAAATAAAAGTAATTTCAGTTACTTTAATGTACAAACCCATCTTCACTTCTAGAAGTTTGTCTCTGAAACAGACTCTGCTATGTAATAAACCTGGAATGAAAAGATGGTGGCTGGATCTCTGGTGTTACTTAAATTACTAACTGAGGACAGTCACTTTGAGTATTCAGGAATTTTCTCATGGGCAATAACTTGGATCATGGACTTAAACACTGAAAGCATGGATGAATAATGAAAGGCTTGATAAGATGATGTCAGTATTACTGGTTTGGAAGTTGCTGGTAGGTTTAGGTTTATGCTATTGACACATCTTAAATGAGATCTTTAGTGTAACAGTTTGGGGGTAAAAATATGTATTGGGTGAACCTTAGGATTCAGTCACAGATACTGAATCTCTTTCAGCTTTTCAGAACATGAATTCCAAAAGGAAAGCAGAGACTTGGAAGAGGAATCGACGGCAGCTGGTAAGTAGGTCTCACCTGGTTGGAAATGTTCCTGCTGAGGTGGTGCATCCAAATGGCTTTACATGGAAGGGGGTAATGCATTCCAGAGTTATGAACAATTCTGAAAGGAAAAGATTGATGCTTCTTTTATTTAAAAAAAAAAAAAAAAAGAAAAGGATTTGATTTGTCCTTCATCCATCTGCTGAACAGCTGGTGACACATGTGCCTGAGATCGCACTGCCAGATTTATTTACATGGACATCTGACGCCTCCAAGCCAAAACTCACAGTTCTTGCCAGTTCCAGTCTAATAAAGGGCTGCTGACCCATTCATGACCCATGTGTGTGGACAGTGGTACTTTTCCCTGCATTCCTGACGGTATTTTAAGATAGAAGTTTTACACACCTTTGTTAAAGGATCTCAAAGACAATATGGTGTCTTCCTTAAAATAACCAATGTAGTGTAAGTCCCCACTTCCATGTCAGGCAGTTTTTCCTAAAGATGTGTAACTGATGATGTTTATTCCAGGCTTTTTCTACTGTGGGAACTCCAGATTACATTGCTCCTGAAGTTTTCATGCAGACTGGATACAACAAGCTGTGTGACTGGTGGTCCCTGGGGGTCATCATGTACGAGATGTTGATTGGTAAGGAACGGGCAGCGCAGGGGTTGTACGCAGGGATTGTGGTGTGCTTCATGGAATTCCAGACTGATTTGGGTTGGGAGAGACCTTAAAGCTCATCCAGTGCCACCCCCTGGCATGGGCAGGGACACCTTCCATCAGCCCAGGTTGCTCCAAGCCCTGTCCAACCTGGCCTTGGTACTCCCAGGGATGGGGCAGCCACAGCTTCTCTGGGCAACCTGTGTATGTGCTCAGAGCATCTCCTCCTTCCCTGCTCTGTGAGGTGGGTTCTGACCAGCACATTGTAGACTTCGGGAACTATTTTTGCTTTCTCCAAGGCTGTATTTTTATTTCTTTTCAGGTTACCCACCGTTCTGTTCTGAGACTCCTCAAGAGACATACAAGAAAGTAATGAACTGGAAAGAGACCCTGACGTTTCCTCCAGAAGTTCCAATCTCTGATAAAGCAAAGGATCTTATTTTAAGGTGCCAGCCACATGGTTTGCTAATTAATATAGCACTGATTTTCTTGTCTTGCTAACTGTCCTGTGCCTCTCATTCCTTGTTTGGCATGGAAAAACCCTGATGCTACAAACTTGTGCACATGCATCAAATGCTGAACTCCCTCGTCAAATAATTCTGTCTCTCAGGTCATTTAGTTCCCTGACTGCTCTGGCAAAGTGTTTCTGCTCCTCATTTTGCTTGTAAGCTTCTCATGGAATCAACTTTAATCCTTTTGTCAGAGCTGGCTTCTTACAAGAGGAATGATTTTGCCATTGTATGCACTGGAGCATACAAATGTATTCCAGTGCTTGCTGACTCATTTGTATTTCCAACCACTATCTATTCTCAGGCCAGAAATATAAAAGTCTACAATTTTAGGCTTTATATATTCTGCTCTGCCCTGGTCCTGAGATAGAAAGGCCACATTATCCTGTTATGAAGGAATAGCACATCTTAACTGTGGCATTGGACACAACATTCCTGAACATAACTGTGTGTTGGTTTTGCTGTGGGAGTTCTTAGTCTGTTCCATTTATATATGAAGAAACTGTAGCAGTATCAGTCCAGAAAGCTGTTCCATTTCTGGATGGAATGTTTTCATGTTCATTCTCCATTTTCATTCTTCCTTCCATCCCAGATTTTGCTGTGAATGGGAGCACAGAATTGGTGCATCTGGTGTGGAGGAAATAAAGAGTAACCCATTCTTTGAAGGGGTTGATTGGGAGCACATCAGGTAAGATGCTTTGCAGAAAAAGAAGCTGCTCTTCTCTAGGGACTGTCCAGGCCAGTCCTGTTCAGCCGCAGGGAGCAGCTGACTCGAATTTATCATATCCAGGTGTGGGTGAGAATATTTTGTTCCCTGCTGAGACTTAGGCACCTTCAGTCTTGATTCTGTTAAGAAAGGGAAAGTGGTGGAATCCTGCTTTGCCTTTGAAATCTTAATGCTCCATCTGCTCTTCTTGGCAGGGAGAGACCTGCTGCAATTTCCATAGAAATTAAAAGCATTGATGATACCTCAAATTTTGATGAATTTCCAGAATCTGATATCCTTAAACCAACAGGTAAATGGTTGTTTGATTCTGCATGTAAACAATCCTTTTCCAGTGAAATCTTCTTTCCTGTTGATCAGAGAAAGGATCTTACTAGATGCTAAATTTTTTTTTATCATTACCATAGCTTGGTTGCCTCGTGGTGCAGGGTGTGCCAGCTGGAATTAGGGTTCCAGGAGATGTAGGATGGAAATGATTGGGGAGTTGTCTGAGAAGGGGCATCTCTGAGGCAGCAGAGCTCCCAGCAAGTTCAAATCTCAGCAGGACCTGAGCGCCCAGCCCTGCAAGTTCCCCTTCTTACTGATTCCTGCTGGCACAGCTGACACTTGGAGGTGTAGGGGGTAGGGAAGGGTGGGACAGAAAGGGGGTGTTTTGGTGTAAATCTCTAAAGGGTCACAGCATAGTCACACATTTGCTCCATGACCTTAAATACAGAATCACAGAATGGTTTGGGTTGGAAGGGACCTTAATGCTCATTCCATTCCAACCCCTGACATAGGTTCCACTAGACCAGGTTGCTTCAAGCCCTGTCCAGCCTGGCCTTGGACACTCCCAGGCATTGGGACATCCACCACCTCTCTGGGCAACCTATGCAAGTGTTTCACAGCCCATACTGTAAAAAATGTGTCTGAATCTACCCTCTTTGAGCTTAAAGCCATTGTGCTCTGTCCTGTGTTCCAGCAGTTCTTTCCTGGGGTTGAAGCACGAAGCTGAATCCTGGGTTTATGATATTTTTTCCTGCCCTATTCCACATCCAGTGTTTAGTATGCAAATAAACTTTGCAGTCTCCAAAGGGTAATTGTATTTCTTCTATGTCTTCCCAGTGGCAACAAGCAACCACCCAGAGACTGACTACAAGAACAAAGACTGGGTTTTTATCAATTACACCTACAAGCGTTTTGAGGGCCTGACAGCCCGAGGAGCAATCCCATCCTACATGAAAGGAGGGAAGTAACACAGCTTTACCTGGGACATCTGAGCCGTGGAATTCTGTTGCTGTACTTTGGGTTTAAACCCATAAAAGAATGCTTTTTTTTTTTTTTCTTTCTTTAAAGAAAACTTGAGGGCTGTCAACTCTTGGAGAAGACTTCAGGACCCTGTTTTGTTACACACCTCGTTGTTACTAAGGATTTTTCTTTGTGCGCCATGGAAAAATTCCACAACATGTTTGCATCATCTCTGTTGCCAGCACCTTTTGCTGCTTCAGGAGCAAGTTTTTCTTTTTAAATCCTTTGCCAGACTGTACAGTCCATGGGGAGATGGGAGCCTTCCCTTTGGCATTGCAAAGCATGGGATTCTATAGGATTGTTTGCCAGTCCTGCATTAAGTGACAAACTCACTCTGCCAGTTCTGCCAGCACTGTTTGCCCAGTGGCTGAGGACTCCGGTAACAAAGCAATAATTAAAGCGTGAGACAGTCAGCTCTCCAGGAAACTGTTGAGCAGAAGGACACAACTTGGATTGCCTTAACCTTAGTTTGTAGTGCTGTTTTTATAATGCTTCTTGGAAGCCTCTCAATAGCATTTCTCAGCTCTGTCGCAGTGGCCTGCAGTCCTGGTGCACTTTACTTTTGGTACTAAGTGACCCTGAAGCCATTTAATACTTTTTCTAACTTAAAAAAAATATTGTGCAACACTTTTCCTTTCCTATACAGAGGAGAAAAGGACCATTTCCTCCTCCGAGCGCCGAGTCTTTGGTTACTGTATGACAGGGTGGATCTGTAAACAACACAGATAATAAACTCCAGCTGGTCACACTGTGCACCTGGAATTAGAGCAGAGAGGGAGGGAAAATCCTTCCTTGAACATGCTCCTTGGTGGGTAAGTTGTGCAGAGCTGGCTCAGCCTGAGGCTGTCTTGGCTGGCCGGTGCCATCTCTTGGCCACCTCTGAGCTCTGCTGCATCTTCAGTAGTTTGAAAACAAAAAAACATCTTCTGTGGCCTTTTTGCACTGGGTTTTGAGCAGAACAGGATCAGAATGTTGCTGATGGAGACCTGCGTGGTGTTTCCTTGCAGAGCTGCTTATGCTGTCCTGGCTGAACCATCTGTCCCTGGAGCCTTCCACAGGCTGAGGTCACTTTTGGGGCAGTGGAACACACCATGTCCACTCTTAGATTATTGCCTACTGTAATTTATAGAAGTTCTGATCAGGTTCTCTCCAGGAGAGCCCCAAAGTGCCTTTCCTTGCCTAAGCCTCTCTGGGAACATGACAGCATTTTGGGAAGGAGGGTTCTGCCTCAGTTGAGCTTTTCCTAATTCCTTTTCTAACCACAAGCTCCAGGTTGTGCCTGTTTGTAGTTACCTCTGCACTTCCAGGGGAAAGTGGCATTAGCCCTTTGGGCCTGCCTGGTTCCAGTCTGTAATTTGCAATCAGATTGCTAAAAATGATAAATTTTTGACGTTTCTAAAAGCATGTCTCAGTTTGAGCTGTCTTGGATTTCTCCAGACTTCTATGGGTGCTGAACACTAACTCCAGAGTACAAACAAGACAAAGCTCAAGTGATGTTTCACAGGAAAAAAAGGCCTCCAGGGCTGTTTAGTCCTGACTTTTCTTGATTAGGAAAGGAAACAAAATGGGTGTGTGGTGGAATTTTTTTTTTTATTTTTTAAATCGGTGCTTTTAGGGAATTTTTACCTACATGTCTTCTGAGTGCCACCCTGAAGGACTGATGGGGGATTGCCAGTACTGTACATAACTCATTCGTGTCCTCTCCCTCACCAACCCCTGTGCTTTTTGTACGTGTCCCACAACTTCAGTGACTCGCCATAAGCTGTTTTAGGTACCAGTTGGATCCTGCCAAGCTGAAAAGCAAAATAGCCTTAATTAGGAGTGATCCCAGCTCGTCCCTAAGATCACCTTCTGCTCCCTTTTTGTGAAGGACTGATACCAACCTCCTGCAGTTTCTTCCAGCCATTTGAAAATGTTGCCTTATAAACCACTGGAATACAAAACCTTTTTTTTTTTCAATTCCTAACATCTTAGGTACTGCCTTAAAATGAAATAAAGACAAAAATCAAAATCCTTTAAAGCAACAAATGACTTTGAGATAGTAGCTGCATTTGTAGCCCTTTACTGAAAGGGACCAGCATTTTTATTTATAAATACCAAAGAAGCTAAACAAATTATAAGTTGTGATGACCTGCTGTGAAAAAAACCAACTCTCTAGTACTGGGTTTTGTGCATTTTTAGTGCTGTGTTTGAAGTGTGACCCCTCAGGTCACTGCGAGCTCAAGGTGGTTTTTCTAAGGCACAAGGAGCAGTTTGGTACCTCATTCCTGTTGTCTTCCGGCAGAAGTTGGATGTCTTTGAACCTAGTCCTCTTGGACACACCTTCAGTGGTAGGTTCTGTGTCGCAGGTGCATTGCAAGCCTGCTTCTTACTCCAGTTTTTCACCAGCATTAAGGAAAAAAGTGTGTCCTACAATATCTCTTTCCCAGGATCCATAAGTCACTGCTAACAGTAAGGATTTTGGATGCCTGTTCCATCTCCCATGGTAGCCAAACATTTCCTTAGCTGCTTGTGTTTTGAAGTTGTGTCCTTAGTTCTTTTTTATTAACCTGCAGTTGCTGGACTTGTAGGAGGAATCCCAATCTGAATTTCCGATGGATCTGAACACCTTATGCTGCCAGTTCATCTCTGTATCATGCCTAGCACAAAGCTGCACTGTGTTTCTTATCACTGTGCCCTGACTCTGCCTTAACCTCTAAGTTGAAAAAGTGTTTTGTAAATATTTAAAAGCTGTTCCAAAATTGCACTGTTAAGATTTGGCAGGTGTAGTCAACTTTTTATGGACAGATCTTATTGTCTTGTGTAAATAAAATCCTCTTAGTACACGCACTGTTGCTTGTATGTTGTATTTTATAAACTGGAATCGTGGAATCCCAGACTGGTTTGGGTTGGAAGGGACCTTAGAGATCCAGTTCCACCCCCTGCCATGGGCAGGGACACCTTCTACCAGCCCAGGTTGCTCTAAGACCCGTCCAATCTGGCCTTGGACACTCCACAGCTTTTCTGGGCAATCTGTGCCAGGGCCTGCCCACCCTCATAGCCAAGAATTCCTTCCCGATGTCCCATCTAATCCTGCCCTCTGTCAGTTTGAACCCATTCCCCTTGTCCTGTCACTCCAGTTCCTGATGAACAGTCCCTTCTCCATCTTCCTTGTAGCCCCTTCAGATACTGGAAGGTGCTCTTGAGGTCTCCACACAAATCCCACCTTGTTCAAACTCTTAACATGTTTTCCAAGTTTCATCAAGGAAACCTTGGAAGCCCATCCAAGGCTGAAGGTGGAAATGAAAACCAAAGCTGTTTTCTTCCAAAGACAAGTAGGTAGAAGTGGTAGTTTTCACAGCACTGACTGAAAATACTGGGGCTTGTTAGAGATGCTGCAGTTTGTGGATCACGGGGTGTTGTCTCAGGCCTGTGCTGCCTTTAGAGCATCCCTGCAATGAGTTGTGAGGAGTTGAAATAAACTTTGAGGTCCTCTCAGCACAGAAAGTGGTAACACTTCACTGCAGTTGGTCCCTGCCACATTTACTTTATGAAGCAAGGAAATAAAACCACCTATCCCTCTATCCCCCGTCCATTCTTTTACTTCACAATTAAAACAATTTTTAAAAGAGCCAAACAAGCCATATATAATTTATATTATAATACAGAAACCATACATCTAGAGTTCATACACAGCATGGGGAACACTTCAGTACATTTAGAATAAGACAAGAGTTAACCTTGTACCTGAAGAGGGTGACCATGAGAGAAGGAAAAGCAAACACTTCTTCAGTTCAGTGTTCCGGTGGAATTCCCTGTACTAACAAAGATTAAAATCCAAAATTCATCTTTAATTACTTGGTAAAGCCAATAAACTACAGTGGTAAAAACTGCATGGAAATCATGGAAGCTGGGTATCTCCATCCCATGCTGAAGGTCCAGCTGATTACACAGGGAACCATGAGCTCCTACAGGCAGTGACAGCCTTTAACCTGTGACCACTGTTTCTAATAAACTGGCTGAATCATTCAAGAGACTGATCTGACTCTTGGGCTCAGGGACACACACGTTGGGATTTGGTTTGGCTGGCCATTGTGCTTTGCTGTCAGATCCCAGAAGGTGCCATTGAGGTCCAATTCTCAGCACGTGATGCCTTCACAGAATCCTGAGGAGGAGCTTTCAACAACACCTGCACTTCAGTACTTGGTGCAGAACATGTGTAAGCTCCAACTCAGCTGGGCAGCATCATTACTCAAATAATTTCAACTGACACTGCTGTAAAAATAAATACACACTGAAAAACAGAATCACAGGGCCTGGGGGCAACCTCCAACCCTGCTGGGCACACACAGGCTCACCAGTGCTTCTGTCTGTCCTGAGGGAACAGCTCATCACCAAGGCTGGGAATCAGTTTGGTCTAGCCTCTAGTGGAAAGTTAATGGTCCATATGTCTTCCTTTCTCTACTACAAAAATAGAAATTCATCTGGAGCAATAGTGGGAGTGACTACACACCACCCCAGCTCTGTGCAGGCACTGAAGGACACTTCTTGACACATGGGAGGAGTCTGATACACAGGGAGGAGTCTTCCAAAGTACTCAGGTGGAACTTGGGCATCTGAACCCCTGGGACCTGAAATCTTCTCATAGGCACTTATAAAAAAGAAGCTAATAACAGAAACAGAAACCTGTATCCACACAAATGGGAACTGAATATACCAGCAATAGGTGCCTTGGAAGAGATTTGTTACTTTTAACTAAAAATTTTTGCTTGATCTTGTGATGTTACACCAAAACCCACAACCACCCTCAGCAGCAAATGGCAGCAATCTTCACTAGTCAATAAATCTAGCATGCACTTGGCAGTCAGAGGGAAAATAATACACATTTCCTTAACGACGCAGTCCTGATAATAAAGGATTAAACTTTCTAGGGGCAGACTAATACTGACCTCTACTTTGCCAAGTCTGACCAGGTAACTCAGTGCCCAAATGGTCCAGGTTTCAACACCATTGCAAGAGCAGCACCGACCTCAACAACTCTGCAAGGAGCCCTGTCCCCCTCTTTCTTCTTGAATGGTTTCAGCTTTTCTTTGCACCAACACCATGTTTAAGTACTCCAATTTAAAGCCTTTACACACCTGAAAGAAGGGTTTTGGGTGCCCTCAGCTCAGCTGGGGCAGAGCTGAACTCACTGTGTGCTCATCAGGAGTTAAGACAGCCTAGAGGGAACTCCTACAGGTAACTCCTACAGGTGACTCCTACAGGAATTTCCTCTGCAGAAACAGGACCAGCAAGCTCCAACTTATCTGAGCTAAACCAGCCTGCACTGTGTCTGTTCTCACAGTCACAGCTTTGTTGGCCCTGAACCCAAAATTCCTAGAGCCTTACACAGATGAGGATACTACACTGAGAGCAACAAAAGAGTTGTTCCCAGGTATGCGTATTTTTCTCTCCTGAGGGCTGGTTTACTATTGGTATTTCTTACCTGCCTGACAACAAAATGGTCCAGTCAGTTGCAAACTGGGAAGGAAGAGGCTGGCCTTTTAAAGCTGCAGCAGCAGAGTGTTCCTTGGAGAGTCTACAGGAATTCTGACCAACTAAGGTTGAGGAGACCAAGGATTTTACTCAGGTACTGTTTGTACTTGGAGCTCCTCCACTGGTTTTTTTTGTCTTAGCAGGGGAATGGAAGAGACAACTGAAAGTCTGTAGCATGTAGTCACCTCTAGAAAGCTTCACATCGATTTGGCTACTAAACAGATTTACCTGGTTGGTAAAACATCAGCTACAGTCTCTTTTGGATTTTCCTTCAGCACGATGTACTTGTTTTACTGAACTTAACAGAAAACATCCCTAAAAACAATTCCATCTCACGGAGAAGTATATATGAGAAATCCCTGTGAAGAGGCATACGCTTCCTATGGACCTGGGTCATTCTTCCCTAGGACATTGCTGGATCCAAAGCCAGGTGGCAGCGCAAACAGATTCCTCCATGCTCAGGATTTTGCTGTCACAACTGTGCTACATTTCTGCCGGTTGATGAAAGAGTATCGTCTGTCCCGCTTTGATGTTCACTCCTCTGGAACTGATTCTCACGAAAGCAAAGCTAAGTGCCTAATCGTAAAGGAAAGCTTTGTCTTGACAGGCCCAGAACTTCCCCTCTCATGTTAAACAAGATGTTTCTACATAATTGTGCTCTTCTTTTAGAAGTTTAGATAAAATATTCAGCACCCACCAATCCGGAAGCCTTTGTAGTAGAAACAAACAGCATAATTTCCTTTTTGTCTGAGGAGATGTTGCTTTTGATTGCACAATTAAGACTATGGAGTGTGGCTCTTTATTAACATGCTTGTAATATGACAACCTAGTAAGAGCATGAATGAGGATAAAGCACCTTGCAGTACTCTGTTCCATCGCTTGGGACGAAACCATGCTCAGATGTTCCCACATCCAGCAGGATTCTCCACCACTAATCTGGAAGATCATTAACAGCCATCTGGGAGAAGGGGGCGTTCAGCCTGTCCAGTTCATCCACTTGTGGGGGGTGATGCATTATAACCTCATGGTCCTCTGAGACATCATCCCCTACCGTGACCAGGTTTGTGAGGGATTTGCTCCGAACACACTGGAAATCCACGTGACGGCTCTTGCCCTCTTCCTTCTCCCAGGACATCTGGATGAATGGTCGCTGGACGTAGTTGTAGATCACTTCTGAGCGGCCACCAGGCCTCCTCTTCACCTTCTCTTTGCAGGTGGGATATCCTAGAAACACAGCCAGGCAGTTGGTCAGATGCACTGCACCCCTCTGACTCACACAAAGGGACAACAGCATTCCAGAAGAGCCAGGTGGGAGTGACTGTGGGATCAGGGTGGGACACACACACACAACTTAGGAGACAAATGCTCATGTTCCACGTTTAGCACTACTGACTTGCAAAAGACTGTTCTCTTTTCCCCTGCCAAGGAGTCCTGGAAGGCTGGACATTCCTTAAGAAGGAAAACTTAAAGCTGCAGGAGCAGGCCAATCCCATGAAAAGGAGGAAGAAGGGGCAGGCAAATCAGGAGGACCATGAGGATGTCATGAGGTTATGCAGGGAAAAACTTAGAAGGGCCAAGGCTAAACATGAGCCCAGGTGGGCAAGGAGGCCAAGGGCATCCTAGTCTGGACCAGCAATAGTGAGTCCAGTAGGACCAGGGCAGTGAATGTCCCCCTGTGCTGGGCACTGCTGAGGCCACACCTCAAATCCTGGCACCAAGACAAGACAGACACCGAGGTGCTGGAGCGTGTCCAGAGAAGGGAATGGAGCTGGGGAAGGGTCTGGAGCAGCTGAGGGAGCTGGGCGGGGCTCAGCCTGGAGAAAAGGAGGCTCTGGGGAGACCTTCTCTCTCTCCCTCCACCCCCTGACAGGAGGAGGGAGCCAGGCTCTGCTCCCAGGGAACAAGAGATAGGACAAGAGGAAACAGCCTCAAGGTGCACCAGGGGAGGCTTAGGTTGGGTATCAGGGAAATTTTCTTCACCAAAAGGGCTGTCCAGCCCTGGCACAGGCTGCTCAGGGCAGTGATGGAATCACCATTCCTGGAAGGACTTCAAGCATGTGAATGTGGCACTTGGGGACATGGTTTAGTGATGGGCTTGACAGTGCTGGATTAATGGTTGGACTCAGTGATCTCAAGAGGGTTTTTCCAACCTAAATTACTTCATGATTCTATGACAAGAGGGTGCAGCACTGTGTGTAGTCAGTCACAGGACCAGCGCCTTCACAGCAGCAGCTATTTTGTGAGCAAACACAGCTACTATAAAAATAAGCCTCCCAGAACAGAGCACTATGCTCTCTAAAATCTCTAAAGGAATGCTTGGAGCAGCAGGTGGAATCACTGGACTCCTGTTTCCTGTTCACTCATTCCTAAGGAGATAGGGCATACTGGCATATGCTATATATCTTTTACCTTCCTTCAACTTTTAGTCCTCCTGGCCCATTTCTGTGTACCACAGTAGATGTGAAAGAACATGCCCAGCTTTGACCAGTTTCATGAAAATAAATGTAAAACACTGAGTAAAACAGGAAATTCCTGGAGTTCAGAGGAAAACAGCCTTTACTGGCTGTGGAGTCACGTGTTTTAGGATTTCCTCTGCTGATGCAACACTTACCTTCGATACCAATGCGAATGTTTTTCAGGCCCCGTTCCTTTAACACAGCCTTTGCCACATCCCGGTTCTCGATGTACTTGAAGAATCTGTACAGCTTGGAACTGTAAAGGACTTGGGAAATAAAAGAGGTGATTAGAATCTACAAAGAGGAACCTTCTCCCTGTTTTTGACATGCTCAGCCGTGGGGGTGCCAAGAACCAGGTGGTTTTCAAGGTGACTGTTTTCCTCACTGGGATTAGTTGTACTTCCTTGTGGGAGGGCAGAGATGCACAGCACAGTCTAGATAGACTGGGTAGTGACAGGAGTGGAAAGCAAGGACTGTTCCCTCACTAAGTGGCCAGGAAAAGGCTGAGGGGGAGGGAGAAACGGAAGGAAAAGCTGCAGTGAGTGCTGTGATTCCCAGCACAGGGATCAGACCACAGCCTTAACCAGCCAGGCATCCTGTCTCCAGCAGCAGCAGCTCACAAGGAGTGCACAGAACAGGGCTCCATGTGCCAGCACCTCCTCCTGAAGGAAGCCTGTTGTTTGGAAATGGGTCCCTTCCTTATGGCTGATGTGTGGAACACAGAGCCAGGAGCCCCAGTGCAGAGTTCTTACTTTGTGAGTACTCCTCTCCCATGGGAGGGGGATGATCTTCATCCCAGTCCACGGTGTCTTCATCTGTCAGCACGACAATGTGGCATTCCCGCTCCCCTTTCCTGGCACTATCCACCATGATGGGCAGGATCAGCTCCTCCAGGTAGCTGTCAAACTGCTTGTGAGCCCCATCATTGGAGAGCTCGTGTAACAGAGCACCTGAGGAGGCAGAAACCAGACAAGGAGCTTTTCTACACTACAAAATTATGTTACAGCTCTGCACTTCCAGATCCATCCAAGAGCACAGCCAGAATTCTTCCTTAGACAAACCGCTCAACATATGCTCAGAGGCATCCACAGCTTCCAGCTCCAGAATTGGCAAAATCAGATGGACAGACTGCATTTCAAATGAGATGCAAATTACACTGCAGAACCATTCCACTGCCATTAAAAACCCACGAAGCTCCAATCAATACAGCAAAACAATAATAGACTGAATATTTAATTCATTAGGACACTTAACTTGAATTTCCTGCAACAACCTCTGCCCCTCAAAGTACATTTTGCTGCCTTCTCTGTGATCACTCACTAGAGGCCAGGGCAGGAAATGTCATTGCCACTCCCCCATTTCAAAGTGCTTTTCACAGATTTGCCTGTGTTAAAAGTACATTTTTTGCCAGCAAGCCCACCAAAAAGCTGCTCCAAATCAAAGCCCTTCATGACTAGGAACTCTACTGCTTCCCAGATTTAGTATCCTTGGTTCCTATCTTGCACATAATTTTTTAGCTTAAATTATTCACAATTCTCTGGTACATTTGGGATACTAGTCCTAACCCTGCTTTTAACCTTCATTTTGTTGGCTATAACAGCAAGCTCTGCTTGGACTCTGTTATAAAATGAGACTAGAATGTTTATAATTTGCTTTTTGACCAAGGTGTCTCCATTCTGCAGGATTCAATCACTTCTGACTTAGGCAGGACAAAAGAAGCTGTTTAAATGCAAATTGAGCCCCAGTGGAACCCACATGTTCATGCTTAAACTAAAGCACATGATTAAGAGCTGCACTGAATCAGGGTCCATGCAGTTGACCTCCTAGGAGTTGACTTTCTTCCATACTTACTCAAGTCTTGACATTTGATTGTGTTGAAATCAAAGTTTATGCAGAGGTAATCACATGTGTCTCGAAGGTCTGGGATAGAAATCCCATCAGGGCAGTTAATGATTCCAGTTTTGTAATAATCCTGTGAAGAAAAGGACAGTTTTTGGAGAGAAAAATTAGGAATATCTTGGACTCTGATCATTCTTGATTAGTTCTCTGTTTCATTTACCAACATTTGAGAGTTACAGAGGCTGTTTTTAGCACTGTGAACAGTAAAAACAGCCCTGTTCCTCCGAGAATCTACATGTCTGTATATCCTCTTGAGTCTGATAAATAATGAGCTCCAGTTAAAACTTTTCCTATGGCACAGGGTTTTAGTAATATCTCATGCAATATAGATTTATATGCAACCACAAGGTCAGGATGCAGCTCAGGAATTACAAAAACAGGACACAGGAAAGGTAAAAGGCAGAATGACTAAATATCTGAAACACTGACTCCTACCAAAGTTTTCCATATCTTTTTCTTTAAAAATTACAATACAAAATGTAAAAACACAATATCCCAGGGAGTGCAGCTGCCTGAAGATGGCTCAGTTTTGCACAAACAGAATTTTATTTCGTTTTCTCCCAATCTGCAAACATGTCCTTACCAGCACCGTGCGGAACACGGCTGAGCTGATTCCCTCTGCGATTTCATATTCTCCCTTTTCATTTGGCCTGGTGAAATTATATTCTCTTCCTGGTCCAAACATTCTGAAGAGATAAAAAAAACAACCCATGTAAGTCCACAGGAATATGGAAAGGCATTTATTCCAGGGACAAACAGGCGTGCTGGGGTTAAAAAAATGCTTCCCTGTGAGGGTGGGTGAGGCCCTGGCACAGGGTGCCCAGAGAAGCTGTGGCTGCCCCATCCCTGGAAGTGTCCAAGCAACCTGGGCTAGTGGAAGGTGTTCCTGCCCATGGCAGGGGCTGAGATGAGATGGGCTTTAAGGTCCTTTTCAATCCAGGCCATTGACACAGAGATACAGTTACTTAAACCCACACTGCAATCTCTTCCATAGTAAATAAGCACAAGAGCTGGCTCAGGGAAGTCTGGGCTCTGTTGCTATGGCTGCTGTGTAAGGAACAGATCATTCATCCCTGGCCAGAAAATCCCCTGGCAATAAAGCCCTTTCACTGACCTCCACCAGACAACTCCACATGCCTTTTGATCCCTTGTTTTGTTTGTGTTTTACACAATGACCAGTGCAAGGGTCAGTGACCCGACAGAACTGTCTCCCTTTGGTCAGAGAGGGGGAAAGGGCTGGCAATACAGAACATGAGTGTTTCTTGCTGCAGCAACAGGTTCCAACCTTCCAGCTCTGTTACAGGGAGCTGAGTCACTTCTTTTTGGGAGAGTATCAAAGGATAGCAGCAGGAGGGGATGGAGCATTATCATACTCCCCATTCAGGAGGAAGGTTATCAGCTGTGGACAGATGTAGTGCTTACAAACCAGGCAAATGCTTGAGGAGAAAGCAAAAGAAGACCACATTTGGCTAAATGTGTGCATTTTTTGATGGAAGTGGACCAAAAGGAGACTTATCTAGAGAACTACCAACTCTCCATCTGGTCGTGTTTTCAGGGCCTCACTCACAGCCAAACTCTGACTGAGGTCACCCTTGCCTTGCTTGTGTGTACAGATGAGATCACAAAACAAATATTATGGGTTTGCTCCATTTAAACAAACATTTGACCCCCTTGAGTTATCTTGAAAATAAGGGATGTGACCCACCTTCCCAGCATGGTATCAGGGTGAGCAGTGAAGATCTGGGGGTTCACTGCAAAGCGAGTGCCATCCACCACAAGGGTCACTTTTTCTGGAGCCACTGTCTGTGAACTGCTGCTTGAAGACAAAGCACAGCATCCATGGCGTTCCTGGCTATTAAAATATTCTGACTGTCTCTTATTTCCATTGGGTAAATGGCAGTTGTGAGTGTCTTCAGGACCAGAGAGCATGCAGCAAAACTGGGGACTTCCTGGGCAAGTGCTGTGTCGGCATTCGGAATCCAAATCTGAGTGAGACAAATGAATACTGCAGGGTAAGAGATAATTTATTGAAAAGCGCAATTTCATAGTAACACCTCCTACTGAAATGAGAAAACTGAGTCATACAATAATTAAAGATGCCAATATACATAACTGTCACAGTAATGTTATATCACAGAATCACAGAATCTGCTGAGTTGGAAGGGACCCACAAGGATCATCTAAGTCCAACCCCTGACCCTGCACAAGACACCACAAAATTCCACCCTGTGCCTGAGGGCATTGTCCAAACATTGCTTGAGCTCTGGCAGCCTTGAGGCTATGACCACTGCCCTGGGGAGCCTGTTTCAGAGCCCAACCACCACCTGGGGGAAGAACATTTTTCTAATATCCAACCTTAAACTCCCCTGACACAACTAGACTGTGCTTTTGAATTGACCCAGCAGCTGGATTTCGAATAAAAAAATTTTCTGATGAATCATGATGATGGTTTCAGTGGCAAAGCACAGGAGCACAGGAATTAAACAAGGCCCGAAATACAGACACAGACTCTCTCAGGCAGCTGGAGCAGCAGCACACCCCTCACCAGAGGGGTGCAAGGCAGCAGCGCTTGATGCTGGCCCGTGGTGGGCACACAGGACTGTCCAGCTGCTTCCAGGGAATCTGTTCAGGGACAGCTCTAGAAGAAGCCATGAGTTGGCCAGCCAGAACATTCCCACAGGATGATCTTGCCAAGTTGCTGAACTACTGTGAACTGCTGTCCTTTAAACTAGCCTGGCAGAGGCAGGGTACATACTCCCCAGGGCAATGTGCCTTGTGATACTGGAACCTGTTCCAAAACAGAACACGCCTCAGAGAACAAAAAATAATCCTCCTTAAAGATTACAAGGTAAGGACGTTACCATTATCCTTACCCTCAGTCCTGGGAACTGCAGCAGGGCTGTGACCTCCTACCACCATAGTACTTTCTTCTGACTCATGGGACGTTATGGCTCTGTTTTCCACAGGGCAGCTGGACTCCAGGTTTCTTGACCAGTCTGTCCCTCCAGTGCAGTTAACATTCATGCTGGGCCTCCGTGCTGTGAGGAGTTGGTGGCGCTTCCTAAGAGAAGAGCTAGAGAGAAAACAACAAGTTGTTAAGTTTTTGAAGGAACTCCCAAGCAATGAAGCTCAAATTCCTGTATCTGGTACCACAAGCAAAGTCCTTCAGGCTCATAAGGCAATTTTTCAAGTATTTAACTGTGTTTCAGAGGCTTATGATGCCCTGCACTCACTTAGGAAAAAGGGAAAAAAGCTTTTGAAGTAACCAGGGGTCTATTAAACATATTAAATCTATTTAATATATAAATCTCAGCTTTTTTTAAAACGAAGTCTAAAGCCATTGATGTCTTTAGATCCCATCCGTGTTCCTGCAAATACCTTCCTGGCAATTACCCTCCCTTCAGACCTCTAGAGCCCTTTAAAAATGTTTATATGTCTCTTGATTCCCAGCCCTGGCAAAACAAGCTCTCTAACATGGTTACAGCATGCAATATAACATTTTCCCAATTACCAGCTCAGGAATTCCTACTTAATCACTCTGAGGTCTGACCAGGAGGTTCCCTGCTCCCAGTCACTGCTTGGTTTTGGTTTTTCGTTCTTGATTTATGTCCTTGCTACCACACAGTGCTCACCCCAGGACTTAACCCAAAATAATCCTACAAAAACCACTTGTATGATGCAGACCATCCATGACTAGAGCAGCCTCACACCCACCATGTCTTGGCCCAGCCCCACACACGATGCTTTAACCAATTTAACTCAAATCTGGAATGTTCTTCCAGCACATGCAGACACAGCTTCCAGTTTTTTTCATTTTTTCCAATTTCTTCCTCCTTTTTTCTATCTTTAAGACCCACTTCACTCCCTGTATCTCCTAACAGATCTCTTTGCTCTCTTTCCCTCATTCTCTCTCGCACTTGTTTTGCCCTGGACATGAACCAGGTCTCTTTTCTTGGCTTCGACTGTTTTCCTTCCACTCTCTCAAACATAAAACACCAATTTCCTCATTAATGAATTTTCCCAATTTCTCCCCCTGCTGAACAATTGTTCTGTGTCTTTTTCTTTGGCTGAATGAAGACTCCAGGGCCTGTGGGTGCCATCTCTATCTCCTGGAAGAGCACTGCCTTGGTACAGACAAATCAGATAAAACACAGCACTAATAAAACAACAAAATGCCCAGGCAGAATTGGTGAGTTTTCTGGGCAGGACCTGCTGAGGATAAAGCCTTAATGAGCAGTTCTGCGGTGGGTTGCAAGTCCATTGTTACTGGCAGTCAGTGGAAGTATTTAATTCTTAATGAGAATTTTAAAAAGGAATAACAAGTTCTTCCCTTTGATCCATAAACCAAATATTAAGGTGCCAGCATTATTATATCTGTGTATTTTTAGAAAATCTGTTGCTTATGCATCATGTGATGTTCATCAGAAGGAAGATTTCTGGCAACAGCAAACCCATTTATTGTTTAAAGGCTCCAGCTGGAAGGAACAGCAACAAGAGGAGCATCTGAGGATCATCTCAGTCCCAGCAACAGAGCAGCTCACAGGGCATCGTGTCCCCCTCTGCTCTCACTGAACACTCAACACAGGTTTGCAAAACTCCCTCTTCCCACATCTTCCTGGACAGATCCCCTCATCATTCCCACCAGAAACCCAAGAGCCCCCTGTACTTGGGAACAGACTCATGGACAGTATCTAATGCATTACTCATCAGAGAGGAGAACTTAGGCAGGGAATGAGATCAATAAGCAGAGTCTATCCAGGCAAAATGCAGCTTTATCCAGGGACACTCAGAGTCCATAACTTCCCCAGAGCTCTGCCTTACAAGCCCTATTGAAGTGATGACAAATAGCATGAACCTCCAACAGATTGAATTTCACAGCAATAAAACTGCATTGGGTGAATGCTGCAATCTTTGTTCAGCACCTCAATGCATAATTAAATGCAGGCACAGTTGAAGAGACCCTGTACATCCCTCAGCAGAATCCTTAACTACAACAGCTCCAAAATTATTTACAGAACTATCACCAGATACACAAGAACTACAATACATGAATTTTCCCTGATCATTTCCTACACTTTTGCTGCTTAATCTGCTAAGTAGGACTTTTAGGAGAAAACCCCCACTGTTGGACACCTTTCTCCTTGTTCTTTTCTGTTTAAACGGATTCACAAACAGCTATTCCTTGCAATGTGGTGGCTCTTTCAACCACCAGATCTAGATTTCCTTAATAAATCTCCAGGAAGTGGAATGTCCAGCCCTGCTGATCATCCAGCCTCAGCCAGGCTGATGGCAATTCCCTGTCTTTCGGCCTCTCTTGGCATTCCCAAATGCTGCACAACATATGTCAGCAGAACCAAGGAAAATGAGTAAGGTTCCTTTAGCACATCTGGCTGGTATAATAAATCCCCAAACTGGTCATTTAACGTGACAAATATATTGCAACCACACAGAACCTAGTGGGGAAACCAGAACATAAAGACTTCAAGGCCAAACTCCCGCCTGACCAGCTTACAAATGTCCTGGTTTCTTTTCATGCTCAGATCAAGGAGAACTATCCATGGTGAGAATGAATACCTACAAATAATAATTAGCACTATTCATCTTCAAAGCTTTTTACAAATATTAACTGCTCATTGCTCCTAACAGCCCTGGGAAACACTGCAGGGAAGTGCTTTATGAGAGAAAACAGGGACACAGAGGAGGAGACATAATCCTGAGGATCAGATCCACTGCCTACCCAGGTGCTACTCTGATTGCACCAGCAATTCCCAAGTTACCACCTTCCTTTAAGGGCTCTTTCCATGCATGTTTACACCCTCTGGGATGTGTAAACTGGCTAGCACCACAGGGTGGATCATGAGCAGTGAACAAGCACCTTGACCTCTTTCTCACTTCTCTGTGACTTGTTTGGGTGCTCAAATCCTGAAGGATCAGGTAAGGAACAGTTTGTATTCTCAAAATCAGGAGGATCAGTCCACAGAGGATCTGAACGCTCAGCTGGATTTGGGAGCTGGGCACACAGGAGTATCAAAGCTCGACACATTCAGCACTAAAGATCAGAGAAAGAGCTCCTAAACAGGCTGGATTTTAATTGTTAAAGAAAAACAGTATCAGAGTAAAAAAATCAAAATTCCCATCTGGCGCTGGCTGTTGGTTTTGCCTTAACTTGGAGTATGTAGGTCCCTCCTTCCTCCAGAACATGCCAATGTCAAAAATGAGCTGTATAACGGCACAAACACCTGTCTCCAAACCACATGCTGGTGGTCTGGGTGAAATAATCTTCATTTGGACTTGCCTTGAGCCTTGTCTTTTGTTGAGAGAAAAAGATGGAAATCATATTTAAATTATTTTTAATCACAAAGTGGAAACAGTTTTATTTAGCAATGACCCCTTGGCACAAACAATTCGTGCTACAAATGCTTTGCAGAGATGAAGAGGGTGATCCTTGTTCTGTGCAGTTCTTAAGAAGGAAGTGTTCTGGAATGTAGAGAGGCTGGGAAGATCTTCAGCACATTATCCTTCCCCACCCTAACAACTCTGAGGCACATTTAAGCCATTCCCAAGGTTTACAGTTTTCACTCAGCTACTGGAAGGAGCTGAACGGCTTTACTTGCACAGATGACCATAAACAAAGTAAAGTGTGTCATGAAAAGAAACTGAAATACAGCCACATGTCCAGCAGAGAAAACTCATTTAGGTGCAGAATTTTATTAAACAAAAGATAATAAAAGCATCAGTATAAACCTGCTGGTTTCTACTTTTATTTATTATATAAATATAATATTTTAATATATTTATAAGGCTATAATACTTATCCTTGGGACTTCTTTTTTTAAGAGCTACCACAGAATATTTTAGGTGTTAAGAACTTCACAGAAACTTCAAATAAAAATAATGAAAAGCCGAGCTGTCAAAACCCATGGAATTACAGCCCTTTCTGTGACATCTGACAGCTTTTGCACGGCTTCACTGTCATGTGGCATGGCAAGAGAGGTTGTAAGAGAGTAAAAATAGTAGAAATGAGTAACTTTACTTCAGCATTCAATTTGCAAACAGCAAGGACCAATGAGTGAATCAGGTGGTGAGTGTCCCCCCCCTCCGCCCCCTGCCCTCTTCCTGAACCACAGTGTAACCACCAGGACTGAAATAAAACTCCAAACAACTCATTTTTAAGCTGACAACACTCCTTTAAATCCACAAAAACATTCCAAAGAACAACTATTCTCAGAATCATAAGTAAGCAGGAAACACGTGTACGCAGGGCGTGCCTGACCTAATTCTACAGTCAACTACTTTAGAATAAGATGGATTTCTAATATAACTGCACATCTTTCCACAATGGTTAAAGTCTGGCTTTAATTTCTGTCCTGGTTTAACCCCATATGGCAACTAAGCCCCACATGTGCTCATGTTCCCTGGTGTGATGGGGAGAGAACTGGAACAGAAGCTGGCGAGCTGAAAAGGAGACATTTTATCACGTAAAGGAAGAGAAAAGAGAAGGTTCTGTGGAGACCTAATATCCCCTTCCAGGATCTGAAGGGGCTACTAGAAAGGTGGAGAGGAACTCCTGGGAACTGGAGCCACAGGACAAGGGGAATGGATTCAAACTGACAGAGTAGGTTCAGACTAAATATTTGGGAGAAACTCTTCCCTGTGAGGGTGGGCAGGCCCTGGTACAGGGTGCCCAGAGCACCTGTGGTTGCCCCATCCGTGGAAGTGTCCAAGGCCAGGTTGGCCTTGGAGCAGCCTGGGCTAGTGGAAGGTGTCCCTGCCCATGGCAGGGGTTAGAATTAGATCTCTAAGGTCCCTCCCAACCCAAACCAGTCTGGGATTCTATAAATCTACGCAAGTAAAGCAAACAAGGAATTCATTCCCCAATTCGCATGGCAGGCGGTGTTCAGCCATCCCAAGGAAAGCAGGGCTCCATCACACCTAATGGTGACCTGGGCAGATAAACACAATCACTCCCAACATCCCCCCTTCCTGCTTCTTCCTCCAGCTGAGCGTAATTCCATACATTGTGGAATATCCATCCCTTGGATCAGTTGTCCTGGCTGCATCCTCCCAGCCTCTCACTGGTGGGATGGGGAGTGTTGGCTCTGTGTGAACCCTGCTCAGCAATAACTAAAACATCCCTGTGTCATCAATCCCATTTTCCAGCACAAATCCAAACCACAGCCACCTACTAAGTATTAGGAAGAAAATTAACTCTATATCAGCCAAAATCACCATAATCTCTTAAAAGATATCCTTGGAACATGCCAGAAGTTTCTCTAAACATAAGAGCAAAGAAACAAACTAGGAATGACTGATTTCCTACTCTCTAAAGGGAAAGCCCTTTTAGGCACTGGAAAGGTCTCTAAGGTCTCCCTAGGACCTTCTCTGCTCCAGGCTGAACATTCCCAGCTCTCTCAGCCTGGCTGCATAGGTGTCCCACAGCGAGGGAAGCTGGTGTCTCTGGACTCAGCCTCAGGCACTGCCCTGTGNGTGTTGGCTCTGTGTGAACCCTGCTCAGCAATAACTAAAACATCCCTGTGTCATCAATCCCATTTTCCAGCACAAATCCAAACCACAGCCACCTACTAAGTATTAGGAAGAAAATTAACTCTATATCAGCCAAAATCACCATAATCTCTTAAAAGATATCCTTGGAACATGCCAGAAGTTTCTCTAAACATAAGAGCAAAGAAACAAACTAGGAATGACTGATTTCCTACTCTCTAAAGGGAAAGCCCTTTTAGGCACTGGAAAGGTCTCTAAGGTCTCCCTAGGACCTTCTCTGCTCCAGGCTGAACATTCCCAGCTCTCTCAGCCTGGCTGCATAGGTGTCCCACAGCGAGGGAAGCTGGTGTCTCTGGACTCAGCCTCAGGCACTGCCCTGTGCACCTGAACCAAACAAGATGCTCAGGGCAAGGTGAGACTTGGCAGGTCTGAGGTTGCCACTCTGCCACCTGTGGGTACACCTGGACCACTGGAGAAAAACACGTAAGTGTATTCACCCGGATGGCACCAGGGAGAAAAAAAAACATCTACCTGGAGCCTCAACATGCTTTTCATGTACCTATTAATGATCCTCATTTCATTTTCCAAACACAAACACAACCTGACAATAAAAGCTGATTTATAGGTAGAGGACAGAAAGCTTTCCCTGTGTTATGAAATAACTCAATCACTATACAGAAGATTCATTTTCCATCTGGCTTCAAATGATAGATGGAAAATAATGTCCAGCAGGACTGATGCAATGCAGGGCAGCCTGAAAACTTTGGCAAGAGACAGCAAGGAGGCTGATGAAATGCTGGGATTGTTCCTCCCATTCTGTGCATAGAGCTGCACTGTTAGCAAAGTTTACTGACTTACTATTTTACTTGAGGCTTAACAAAAATCCACTGTTTCAACAAATGGAATTGAAAACTACAGTTGGCAGTATGGTTTTAATGGTTTAACACTGTACTTGCACACCTTGGCTTAAGACCCAAAGTTCACCAGGTCCTTCTGTCACCACCAGTGCTCTGTTAAATGAGCCACATCAGTGCCTCCCACTCAGAGCATCTTTTTTTTTTTTTTAATCACCAAAACTAATACAGAAAAATCACTGAAATTTATTAACTTGATGTAACCTATTACAGACATTTTCCAAAACAGAAGAATCCTCATGGCAGCCTCATCAATGGGATAGATAAAGTATATCCAGCAAAGTGGGGGGTCAGAAGGGAACAAAATTCCTCACCAAGGCAACAGGTTAATGCTTTTCTATTTCCCTCCCTGTGAGGCTCAAGGTATTTGTGATAAAGAGCACAACCAACCAAACTATAAAGGGTATTTCCACTCTTCACACTACTGGAATAAAGACAGAAAAATTATATATTTGATCCTCATAAAGAGCTTTTTACCACTCTGGCAGTGGCAGCTTTGCTAGTGCTGTCTGACTAAATTCAGCAATTTAAATAAAGCTGGATGTACCCATACAGAATATACACCTCCTTCCTGGCAAAAGGATGGAATATGCAGATCTGATGAGGTTAAAGGGAAAAACTCTGCCTAGAGATGAGCTGTTGCAAGTTTAAGCAGCTTATTTTTATCGAGAGCCAGGAAAAACAAATCTTCCTCTGCTAAACTAGAGAATATTGAGCTAAATAAAGTTTTAAGGCTGGTGACACCTCTGAGTTACACTTTCTCTTCATCTGTATTAGATTAAGCTACAAATACTTATGTAAAAACCTGCAACAGAAGAAGGAGCTGCAGAAAATGGGATTTTGCTGTGTTCTTTGTCCTACCATTTCTGGCAAAGGTACTTTTAGAGCTTTCAGAAAAACCCACGTGTTTGCTCTTAGGTAGCTAAATTGAACTTGGTTTCAAATTCACACATTCTCAACTATAAGAAAAAAGCATAAGGAGAACTATTGGGTTCTCTAACAGGGAATCTGATCCACCTGCAGCCATCAGAACTTCTGACAGAACTCATCTCCCAGTTTTCCTGGAGTAACTCCGGAGAAAACCCTGTGCCCAACACCCCCTCCCAGCTCCTCACTTACTGCCGGCTCATCCGTCCTCAGTGCTACCAGCACCCGTATCCTGAAATCCTTCTGGAACACAGGGAAGCACTAAGGCACAGCAAAGCTTAGTTTAACTCTTAGAGCAGAATTGGTCACTCCCCCAAAGTCCAGGCGGCTGATGCATGTAAATATTTCAGTTTAAAAGTCCTCACTCTCCTGCCCCCCTCCCCGCCCAGATGATTCATGGAAAGTTTGAATATAACGATCTGTGCTGGAACAAATAGTTTTATTTTAAGTCTTCTCTTTCCAGCTAAAGTCCCCCCAAGTCTATCCCACTCTCCGGATTCCTGATTCAGCTTGTTTTTGCATGGTAGAAAAGACCCAGTTTTATTAAACCCTTTGGTTAAACACTCTTCTGCCACACATGCCTTGTGTAGGTAGAGGGGAATTAGCCACCAGAATTTTTGGACATGTACATAACCATGTGCATACAGATTCCAAACTCCAGAGGACCTTGGACTTGGGCCCAGACAAATTTACAGTAATTGAGGATAAAATTAGTTATTTTGATATATCAATGAGCTGCTAATGAGCCCCAATAAGCACCAGCACCTTTCCTCAGTGCTCAACTGCCTTCACACAGCAGGGCAGAGGTGTTACACTTCTTTGTCACCTGGAAATGTTCCCCTTTTTCAGCTTAAATATTAAATCAATCTATTCCGTTTTTTTTACCGCTTTCCCCTAAGATATAGTTGGATTCCCCAGAGACGCTCCAAACACAATTTCACAGAACAACAGAACTAAACACATCACATATCACCAATAATATAGAATTTTGAATGCAAATAAAGCCTGAAGAAGCAGGAAACTATTTTTATCCTCACCACTGCCAGTGACAAAACATGTCCTGACAAGTCTTAAAAGTGTGAATGAAAGATGCCTTAAGAGGGATCTTAAAAACAAACCAACCAATCCAACATAAAAAATCCAAGTTGTCCCTAATTTACTAATTTTGACATTGCAAGCACTTGTTATTACTTTTGGTTTGGGAGCAGTATTTTATTTCTTTAATGCCCAATTATCTGGTCTGATTAGACACAGGTGCAATAAAGCACCTGTGGTCTGGTAAAGAGGTTGGGGGGAATGTAAAGAGCAACAGCCTCTAATCACGAAGGTGTGTTCTCCCACATCAGGTGAGGCACGTGGCCATCAACAGAACTATGAAAGAAAGCTTTTCTAATTTACATATTATACATAAATACATTTAACACAATTTATATTTTTATACATATAATTTATAGAATAGCTTTTATAATTACCCTATTTGCTTTTAGCACAGCAACTATCCAGTGTGGATCTCCTGAGATGAGCATCAGTCTATTTTGAAATACCCAAGTTTTAATACGAGTGGATTATCTTAGAGCAGAGTAGCAGCAGAGAGAATATTCAGCCTAAAACAAAATTCCTCTCCTCGTTTATGGAGCTTTTAATATCCTACAAAAAGTTCTCTGATGTTTCACCTACTTGCTTTGACTCTTATTTTAGAAAGGCTGTAAGCAGCTCAAAACTCCACCTTCCCCCTCTGGAAGGGATCCCAACAAGTAACTGCTCCCTCATTTCCAATTCATTCCCTACAACTCCAACCGCCATTGATTTTTAACCAATGACAAGGCAGCAACTTGGAAAACTAACTATAGATGGTGCAATTTCGAAAGTTGAATGCAGTTACATTTGTTTACCAAAGAGATTTCAAAATAATAATAATAATAATAATAATGAAACAAATTCAGGGAAGCTGCAATGGAATGCAATTAAATTTGAAATATTGCAGTGTTGAGAAGGAGATACAGGACTAAAGGTCCAGCGTGGAAGGGCAGAGCCAGGCTTGGCAAAACCCAGGTGTCATCACCCAGTGCAGGACATCTTTCCCAAACTTTGGGATGAGACAGGACCCCTGCCATGGGGATTGCCTGGCATCCCCACGGGGCACTGCCATGTCTCACCACAACAGTCAGTGGAAGCCAGTTCAGCTGAATTTTCCTGCTGAAAGGCTGAGCAGAGGCACGAAGGGAAGATTATCAGTGTTGCCCTTAAAAATAACAGAGTTCCCTGAATCAAGCACATTGTTTAATCCTTATTAAGAGATTGATAATACCAAAAAGCAAAACAAATATAAGGCTCCTTTTAGAGTGGAGCCACATTAATAACTGCAAATAATACTGAGTAATCCAAACCCAAAATAAACACAGGAGTTTTATTTAGCACAAGTACAGCTCTTCGGAAAACACATCTTGATTTATTTTTAGGGAGGCAAAAGCAGGGACTAAAATTTCAGCCAGGTGAGGCCAACCATTACACTCTCAATTTATGTTAGCAGAGAACCTGATACCTCATTTTCAAGAACCGAAAAACAGTCCATGACTTCAAGAAAAGTTCATGATGGGACACTGGAAAACACCTCTTGCTTTGTTTACATGTCTGGATAAATATTTTACATGTCAAGCATAGTTCTAACACTTTCTAAGAATATTCCATTGCATTCTTTCTTCTGTGACTAATAATTCTTACACAAAAATATTTGGCTAGTGCAGTGTTACAACGAAATTAGCCAGGAACTGAAGTCATATTTTGTGGGAGTTTAAAAAAGGGAAAATACTACTAAAAAAATATACAAAATCCAAAAAAAAAAGCAGAGAGGATGCTTGTTTCAACACACATAATGAGGTGCTGGTATGGAGGAAAGGTGCTCATTTGGGCACTGAATAAGGTCACTCTTGAAAAAGTAAAGATCTAAAATTGAAACGTATTCCAGAACAGTCCACCTAATTTTTTATCTGACAAGCAAGAACCCAACAATATTCTTGCCAAAACTGCAGCTGGTTTCATATTTATATAAAAGACAACATGCAAAAGAAAGGTCAGAACTTTAAAATATTTATTTCAAAGAAACGGTCTTCCAAGGTATCCTTGGGAGGAATATTCAATTCTGCTGAATAATCCTAGAGATTCACAAATAGGCATATTCCAGTTTATGCATGATTCTAATAAACTCTTAACAAGGTAGGCTTTAGTGCAGAACCTGCTGCTTAAAGGGTCTGTTCATGTCCAAAGCAGCTCTCTAACCCTGATCAGACATGACCAAAACAGTGACATTTTAGAGCTTTTAACGTGGACTGCATGAAATGAGTTGGCTTTTGTCAATGTGGCTGAAGACACAAGAAATCCCCAAGGGAACCTCTTGCTGGTAAACCTGGACTGACTCTCACTCGAGCAGAAATCCCACCAGGCTCAACACCAGCAGGTTAACGTTTCCTCCACCCCCATGGTGGGACATAGCTGGGGCAGCAACAGGGCCTGGAATGTTCCCTGTCAGGGCTCCCTGCTCTGGGGAGGAATAAAGCCTTTAAATCTCAGGGCTGGCTCATAGGAGGTTTTGTTTTGAGTTGTTATTTTTTACTTCAGCTGTGACAGTCTCCTAATTAAAGACACCACGGAGAGTCTGCAGCACAAAGGGTGAGAGGCTGGAGAACACTCTATTTTATGCATTCATAATAGTTTCATCTTTCAGAAATGCAATGATTCCACTCTACAAGTGGTGAAGCAGCATTTCCTGTAACTGCTCACACCACCTTTAAAATGCTCTCGGAATGACTTAACAGCACAAAGTGAAGACAGAAAGAGATGCCACAGCTATGGATATTAACCAATTTTCTGAAAATAACTGAGAGTTTCAAAACCAACTTCTTTTAAAAGGAGAGGCCCAAGATCTTGGCAAAGAACATTTTGTTGCAGGAACATTTGACAGACAGAACACCATTTAAATATAGCACAGTCCTAAGGCACTACGCTCTCCAGAGGTTTATAATTATCAATAAACAGAAACTCAACTTCCCCCTTGCTCAGCCAACACAAGGTAACAGAAATCATTGGACTGGTTTCACTTCAGTGTTGTGTGCAGCACATTCCCAGAGTACCATCTCTAACCCAGCTGTTTATCACTGTCCTCAGCAAAACCTCACGTGAATGCAGCTATTAGTATCAAACACATTCATTTAGGTCTTCCTCCCATGCCCAGGATGGTGGGATGAAGCAGTGACACAGTTGTCACAGCCACCTTCCCACACCACTCACTAGCACATCTGACCGCACTGAAATGGGACAGAGACAGACACACTCCAGCCTTGTTACAGGATGTGAAAACTTGGAATGTGAAAGCTCTACTCCCACATGCCCAAGAAATGTGCACGATCAATATTTTTCTCCATTAGTGCAGCATCCAAATCGATGGTTTCTATCGTACTCAAAAGGGAGGTTTGAAATTGCTCTGCAGCACAGCTGAACCCAGAGATCAGCAGGATTTGGGGTAAAATCTAAAACCTACCTAGTTCCAAATGACCCAAACATTACCTAATTTATATCCCATTAGATGGGAACTAATGGAAAATGGATATGAGCAAAATCTTGCAGTTTTTGAGATGCTTTATATTAAGGCTGAACCATTTCTCAAACAAAGATGATACCTGATTTACCCATCACCAAATAATCTTATGATTTTTCACATTTGCAACTTGTTATGTCTGAATGGAAAAGAATAGATCCTATAGAAAAGAACCAGATTGTGCTTACATATATTAGATAAACTCCATGGATTTAAGAAATCAAAGTGTAATAGCAAATTGGAAACTGAAATTTTAATAATCCGTGTTTCTTTTTTATTCCTTAGTTGGTCTCCTGATTAAAGTTACCAGAAACAAAGCAAACTTTTTAACAATCTCCAAAGATTCCTTTCTCCATCCCGCTGATCATCTTGGTCCCTCCTCTGGACTCGCTCCTTCTCCCCAGGGCTGCTCTCCATCTGTTCATCCCCAGCCTGGATTGATCCTGGAGGTTGCCACAACTCAGGTGCAGCACCAGCCCTTGGTCTTGTTAAACCTCATACCCAAGATTGTTGGCATTATTATCACCCCTTCCCTGAAAGACCTCAGATCACTGAGAAGGCAGCACAGAGAGAGGCAGGATTAGGGATGACCCAAAAGGTGCCCACAAGTAAAGGTGGGTTGAGGTCTCACCTACTTATTAAGGGGGAAACTCTGTAGAAAGAGCTGCTCCTTTCAAAGAACAGTGGGACAAAAAGGAGGGAGAACAAGAAAGGTAAACTCAAGCCTAAAAACACGTTAAGATTAATATTGCACCAGCCTAGAGCCCCAGAACAGGCGTAGGAGGGCAGTGTGTGACCAGGCAGCACCCCAAGGGGAGGCTGGTTCCATTCTAGGGGTGGTGGGCACAGCAGCAGCCTCAGCACAGAGCTCTGGGCACAGTCCTGGCCTCCCACACAGCCCAGGGAACATGCTGACATGGCAGGGACACAAGGATGCAGCACTACCAGCCTCAGCCCCCTGCCACACACAGAGTGTAGGAGACGCCTGTCCCAAGTAAACACCAAAAAGGTGGTGGCACCCCCAGCCCTGCAGATGTTCCCTCTCAGTGCACTCAAGGCGCTGCCCCCAAACATCCACAGTGCAGCCCTTAAAGACTGCCAGGCCCCTCCAAAGCCCACTGACAACAATGAAGCCCTTTGTAACACCCCCAGACAACCCCTCAGCTCCCTCCTCCTCCGGGACACCATCTGGCCCCACATCCTCCTCCATGTCCCCTGTGACACCACAGACCTCTCAGCCCCCTCCTCCATGTCCCTTGTGCTGCCCCAGAGACCCCTCAGTCCCCTCCTCCATATCCCCTTGTGGCCCCCCAGGCACGCCCCGTACCCACAGTCCCTTCCATGTGCCCTGTGACCCTCCCAGACATCCCCGGCCCCACATCCTCCTCCATGTCCCCTGTGAACCCTCAGACACACCCCAACACCACAGCCCCCTCCAAAGTCCATTCACAACAATGAAACCCTAGTGGCCCGCCCTGGCCCGGCCCTGCACCCTTCTCCATGTCCCCTGCGTCCCCACAGACCCGTCAGCT